>CM062652.1:46931626-47419793 GCA_031772095.1 Zeugodacus tau
ATACAGACATATAAATTTGTACGTAAATAATCTTATTGTTACAATTTTTACATTGTCAGAGATTTTCTTTGGTGTCTTTAAAAGCTTCTCATTACCGTGGGATCTGTGTCACCGAAACATTTGCTCCACATCAGTTCGGAAATATAAGCACGATGCAATGGATTTGTATTAGGCTTTGTTATGTTAAGCTAAAGTAATTTAGTGATTTCAAAAATTTCGTAATAATTTAGATGCGTTATTTAATAGGTGTATGCCTTCCACCAAACCCTGCAATGATAGAATACGTGTTACTATATTTATAAGAAAATTAGCAATACGTATAATTTTGTGAAGTTAGTAAGGTTATTCAGGTTTAAGGAACCATGTTAAGGAAGCTATATTATTTAAATTTTTATAATGGAAGTATTGCAGTAGATATACCATATATGAGAGTAGTTCGCATTGATTTATTGCTAACAATCTTTTTGTAATCCACAGACATTCGACGCGATTTAGGATGGAAGTTCGTTTTTAGACACTTTTAGCCATTTTGTTACACTATTGTAAGACCTTAGTAATTACTGCTATAACGTTTCATCTCGACGTTCGAACCATTTTGTGCTCTTTATGAAACTACTTATTTCTGTTATTCTTTTGGAGGCCAGCCATTCAAGATTAGGTGCCTGATAACATCCAAGAGTCCTATATCTGATTTGAGCTATGGCCGGGCATTCGCAGAGAAAGTGGAAAACCGTTTCCTTCTTGTGTTCTAGTTTGCTGGAGCGACATATGTGGTTATGTGTGTATATCTCTCTCTTGATGGTTCCAATGGGCATGGTATTTGTACCGCCTCGTATTCATCTAGAGAGGCTCCTGTTTTTGCCAATTCATCTACTTTTTCATTTCCGAAAATATTTGCTTAAGGCAGTAGTCTGCTTTACAGGCTTACAAAAATCGATTTTTTTGTTTTGTTTTAAATCTCTTCCAAAACTATCCAAGAATATGTCTTTAAAATTCCAGATGCCAATTCGACATATTTTCGAAGCTAGAGCAGTTTTAGTGGCCGAGCGTCGAGCAGGTGCGAATACTCAGGCAGACCTTTAAAGCTCGTTTTCTCGAGTTTTCATTTTCACAAGTGTTAGAAAACGGTGCCGGCGATAGCAAAAAAGAATATATGTCCGATTCAAAAAAACCAAAGTGATCTAGCTTCAGTATTTTATTATCTTCTATTTGAACTAAAAAAGTTGGACAAAAGCATTATTTAAACTACTTGTTTTGCAACATAAAATCAATTTTTTTTTTTTTTAAAGTTAATTTTTTTTTCAAACTTCGAAAAAATTTGGAATTTTATAACTTCTTCGGTATTTTTTTAGTTCATAAAGAAAAGAAACTTATAAAATTAAAAAAAAATTAGTTCGTCTTTTTCAGATGCATCGCACGACCACCATCACCGGCACCGATTTACAAGTGCAGACTCAAGGCGCTCCAGAAAAATACTTACAACTTTGAAAAAATTTCAATATTTTTTAATAATAAATATTGTTTTTTAAGCCTTAAATATAGTACACTATCGTCTTTTCCGCAATCATTTCCTTCCCTTTCAAAAAAATTGCTAAAAAACGCTTTTTTTCGGCTTCTAAAGCAGACTACTTAAGGATAACTCACGTATTGTTTGTTCGGAATTAACATGGCGTGCAGCAATTACATTTGAAGCTAAAGGAACTGTTGGATCTGTTGTATGCATCCTCGAACGAATTGTCAACGGTACGGCGAATACTCCTCATAAACTGACAGTGTTCAGTACAAATAAAATCGAATGAAGCAATTTTACAAACGTGTTAGCGCAATGTCAAACGAGACAGTTGATTGCAGTAACGATATTGTCGCGGTTGGCAAATATGACGTCCGATCACTGCAGATTGCGATGCTGTTTCGCTATTGTACATAAATACATATGTACATATGTCATATGCTCATGTGCAATTATATAATTGCAATCATTCAGACTATTAAATATGTACGTGCATGGTTTCTGTAGAAGGCCGCTGTAAGCAGGAAGCAAATAAAGTAAAATGGAAAACGTGTGCATCTCTTACATTTATTTTTAATGACAACTTTTAAGGAAGTCTCAAAAAGTTTATGCGGTTAGTGATGTATGCTTTTACTAAAAATTGACATTATGTTTTCATTAGCGTCCGACCGGTTAATCGGCATCGGTATTGGCAGATATTGGCCTACAAATTGAGTAACGGCATCTGCATTGGTCTGATATTTATTAAATCGATTGATAAATCCGACGACTTTATTTCCCCTAATAGCAGCAGCACTTTTATGAACTTGAACAAAATTATTTTTCACAAATTTAGAAATCAAGCCTTTTCATATTAAATTAATTAAGGTTTTCTAAATTCCCAAAAACAAACTTAACACCATATTTAAAAGCAAATTGCCTTATCTTAATGCAAAAATGCTTAATTAATGTTAGTAAATCTAATTTAGTTTATCTTAGTTGAAAATATGGACCGATATGCATATAACACAAGATCATGTGTGGAAAGTTTGTGAAATTTAAAATTTGGCACAAAAATGATAGTGACCATGGGGTCACTTTACTCTTTACAGTGTTTTTTATTTCCCAAAATCACAAGTTTCTATCGTGACATATGATAGAAGAGCTCGGTAAATAGTTTGTGTCTTATTAGTCACAGACGTTTTTGACTAATCTGATGTGGGTTGAGTCGTAGTTCATTTTAGTGTACGCTTTGCTGTTATGCTCTACAAGATTTAAGCCAACTAACTTATTTAACGTCTTCTGGCTTTTAGAAAAAACAGTCGGATGTTTGACATTACCAGCAGAGCTGAGAGACACTTAAAAAAAACTGTTTATTACTTATCAAAACTGATATCTATCCCGGTTCATATGCATGTATGTGATTGGCGTTGAATCGTTTAGCCGGTTATAGCCGAATCGATGAGAGCGCGCCACTCCTCTCTTTCTCTCCAGTGTAACCAGATCGCTCTCCACCTGGCCCCTCCAACGGAGTGGAGGCCTTTCCCTTCCTCCGCTTCCTCCGGCGGGTACTGCATCTAACACTTTCAGAGCTGGAGTGTTTTCGTCCATTCGGACAACATGACAGCGTAGCCGCTGTCTTTTTATTCGCTGAACTATGTCAATGTCGTCGTATAACTCGTACAGCTCATCGTTCCATCGTCTGCGGTATTCGCCGTTGCAAATGTTCTGAGGACCATAAATCTTGCGCAAAATGTTACTCGAAAACTCCTAGTGTCGTCTCATCTGATGTTGACATCGTCCAAGCTTCTGCACCATAATGCAGGACTGGAATGATGAGGGACTTGTAGAGTTTAGTTTTTGTTCGCCGAGAGAGGACTTTACTTTTGAATTGCTTACTCAGTCCAAAGTAGCAGGTTCATATGCATGGTTCTTGATATTTCATTTCTTTCGTGATTTTTCATTTTTTATTCAAAATTTGTTTAATAAAAACCATATTTTCCTATCTAAAATGATTTCTCGATCGCCTAAATATACATAAACAACGATCGCATTTAACAGTATTTTTGAAAAACAAATTTCTATGTCTTTTTGTAATTGCTTTTTTAAATGCATAAAAATCGCTCGACATTCTCTAGTAACATAAGTTGTAGAAAAAGATCATTATGTTAACGTTGAATCGACGTAATTGTGCGTAAAATTGACTTAACGATATTGCTATAATATGCAAATGCATTTGAGTAAACACTAGTGCTTTGCACCTGCTTTATACATATTTTTCGAAAATTGCGCTCCGCGTTGAACGCATGTTACAATATCTGCACTCATACAGGTCTGTCTGTATTGTATACAGGGAATTGTAATTTTGCAAAAAATTTAATAATACATACTACATGTGCGCATATGTACGCAGGCAAACAATGCTTCAGGCATTGCAATCATTGATCACCTTAAGGTGCTGTGACAAGACTAAGGCGTGTAATGGACCTACATCATGAACATAAGCCTATTACACATACATATTCCCATAAGCGGAATTACACGTATGTATATATGTAAATACTGGTTAACCTATGTGTACTTATATTCTAACAGATTTTACTGGCTTATATATTGAGCTGGTTTTCGCTATAATCGTTGAAAATTGGCCTCTTGTTAAGGAGCACATTCAAACCAGCACTAATGGAAGCTTGGGACTTTAGTTCAATTTCCACTCAAACCAAACTTTATTTTTTTCAAAGGATAATCAATCCTATAATTTAATTTATCCTAAGTATCACGAAAAAATTACGGTTTGATGCGGTTATTGGACCAGCTGCGTCATTGGGCCGGTGTTCTTCCGTGATGATCAAGACCGGCACGTTACTGTGAATGGGAATCGCTACAGCTCAATGATAACCGAATATTTTTGGCGCGAACGGGATGATATGGACTTGGATAATACGTGTTTCCAACAGGACGGCGCCACAAACCTCACAGTGAATGTCACAATCGATTTATTTAACAAACAAGTTCGATGAACGTGTTATCTCACGAAATGACCCAGTCATTTGGCGGCCTCGGTCGTGCGATTTGACACCGTTAGACTATTGCCTGTGGGGCTACGTCAAGTTTATAGTCTATGCCAACAAGCCAGCGATGATTGATGAACTTCCTACGAATATTGAACATGAAATTGCAGCCATATCGGCCGATTTATGCTTGAAAACCCGTCGAAAATTGTGTTCAGCGTCTGGACGTCTGCAAGCGTGCCCGTCGTGGCCATGCAAAAGAAATCGAGTTCCATACATAATGGCATTGAATCTATTTTCACAGGAATAAAGATTTTCATTGATATTTCAAACAGTTTTTGTTTTAATTACCGTTTTTTTAGCGCTCTTATTGAAAACCCCTTTAGTTTTGTTCACATACCGGTTGTAGGGTTATACTTATGTATGTATATATAAAAATGATCAAGATGACGAGACAAGTTGAAATCCGGGTGTTGCGTCGACCACTTTTGGTGTTTAAAACTATTAGGTCTAAAACTTTGCTTCCGCCGTTTTCCAATAGATGTCTCTAGGGTCAAGCACTGGTCGATTAAATCGATTTTTTTTATATCGAACTTGGACATTTGTGTCAACATAAACCCAACAAAATATTTGTAGAGAACTGTTTGCATCCCAAACATATTCTCAACTGAAAATGTCACTTTTTGAGCCGAATTCTCGACATTTGCGGGAAATTTTGCTTTTCTCTTTTAATTCCAAGAAAAGTGCGGCTGAGGCTCATCGAATGCTTTCGGATACGTACGGTGAGGCTGTCTTAAGTGAGCCTTAAATTTACAAAAAACGGCGGAAGCAAAGTTGTAGACCTAATACTTGACCAATTCCAATCAAATTCGGTACACCATATAGAGGCTGCAGACTAGAGCTCTTGATATTCGACTAATCGACTAACCGAATTAACCGAATAGGGCATTATTCGAATAATAATATTCGGTTTGCACTATTCGGATAGTCGTCAGCCATCGACTATTCGATTAATCGCTCATTTTCGACTATTCGGTTAACCGTTCGTTGTCGACTATTCGAATAGTGCAAGTTCATTAATTTTCTTATTTTTATTGAAAAAAGTGAAACATTAAAACTAACAAAAAACTCGCTATTTTTTATGACTGTCATACCAAAACTGTTGTTGTTTCACATGCAAAATTAAAATATGACTGATACAACACTGCGTGGTATGTTTCTTGAGTTCGCTATTCTATACCCCTACCCACTTGCTGCCGAATTTTTTCGGTTTTTTGCGGCATATGCCTAGTACTGCAGTAACCGGTTACTTTTTGGGACACAATCGTGGCAGTGTGGGCGGTCGGTGGGTGGGGCTTTGGGGCATTTTGGGGCAAAACTTCGACGAGTGGGTAGTCGGTTTTCTGTGAAGAACCGGTTTTTTTGGGTCGGTCAGTGGTCGGTTTTGCTCGTGCCCTTCTGCCCGAACACTTCTCAACCGATTTATACCGCACATCGTATATATCTGGAAAATACGGACATATATCTGGAAAATCAAAAGCTTTTAGACTGCAAACAATTTTCATTTATTCGAATAGTGACAGTATAACTATTCGAATAACCGCAGTAGAACGACTATTCGAATAGTCGGAACATTGCGACTAACCGAATAGTGCTAACCGGTTAATATTCATACGAACGGTTACAAACCGGATATTCGAATAATCGGTTTTCAGGTTAATCGAATAATTTTAAGAGCCCTACTGCAGACAATTAAATTGAACACATTTTTGATATTTTATAATATTGTATGTAGTCTTGCTTCCTCTATTTGGCTAAGAATTTGATTATTGTTCCGGTTATGTCGGAAACAGTGGAACATTTCAAATAATTCACGAATCTCCAAATTGATCAACCTGACGTAAGGCGTTGCTACTATTGTAAATGCTACTTCAGCACGAAAATTAAGGAAATCAAAAGCAGGCATTTCTCCCGTGATAGAACAGATCCATGCAACAAAAGGTAAATTAAGAATTTATTTTGTTAACATTTTCAAATTATTTTTAAAAAAGCAAATACTGGTTACTTGTTTCTGTTGCATCACGGGTGATTTGCACGTAAATGCATTTAACAATTTCCATACTTTTATTTGTTTACATAAAAATATATGTACGTATGTGTTGATTCTTTCATACGAGCTTATCTAGTTGTCATGGGTATATTGGAATTTGGTTTAATTCATTTAACTCTATGTTTTAATACGTTTGTTTTGTTTGTGTTTGTTGTATTTTATAGTATGAATATAAGTCATAAATAAAATGCTTTACGCGCTAAATACGATTACAGATTCGAAAGTTTTAATATCAGGTATTTTGAATATTCACGTTTTTTTTTGTTCCAAATTAAGGACGGCTAATGAAACTATTCAAAACATGCAATGTTCTCTATATTCGATGATTACATAAAATTAATTACCTTTTTAAATATTTAAAATTTGAATGCAACGCTGCATTGCATTATAAAAATAATATCAATCATGCAATTTTGCAAAATGAAAATGTGATGTGATTTGGAATGATGATGAATGCTGGTCTAATGGATATACTGAAATTTCGGTAATTGTAAATCTTCTAAGAAGTACTTTCTAATAACACAGCAGCTGCAAGCTCCAAGCTCCAACCGGTTTTTTGTAACGCTTCTTCGCACTGGGGACGATTGGCAAGGCCGAGTCTGCAAATATAGATGTGAGAGATATTAAGAAATAGAAGAATAAAAATATAAATAAATATTAATTTTTAATTTATAATATAGATTTAACAAACCTATTGAGTTGATCGATTTTGTAGTGTCGTATTGCGGCATTTGCATCGCCATTAGCCGCTCTCAATGCATTACGCACGTCCACTTCCTGTGCAGCTGTACCCAGATCTCTAAGTATTTGCTGTATTTTGTCGTTTTCTCTCGCGGCTTCGGATGGAACTGGCGCATATAAATTTCCACCGCCGCTCTCCTGTTGCTGCTTTAGCTTCTCCAGACGACGTTGTATCTGCTGCGCAGACAATTGTGGCGGAGCCAACGGTGCTGGCCGATGTGGTCGCAAGTAGTCGTCGAGCGTAACTTCATCGTAAATCGCGGCGGGCGCGGCAGACGCTGTTGTTAAACCGACGCTTGCGTATATGCCGCGGCCAGCGTCATTGGCGTTCAAAGGTAACTGACCATAATAAGTTGAGGGCGTGGGAGCTACAGCGTCATATAACTCGCGTCCACTGACGCTGCCATACAGCGAAGCTGCAGAGGCATACATTTGATTAGCCGGCGTCTTTGGTGGCACAACACGATTTGAAATCGCCACAAAGCTATGATTTGACTCTTTGGCAGTGGTTGCGCTACCATATCGATCTGCGTAATTGCCCTGATTTTGGTATGTATTATCAGGTGGTTGCGAATAGTATGCTGCAGGCGCTGCCGTGCCATTGACACGCTCGTACCATATACGATTAATGACATCCTGCGTGTTTTCAGTGCAACCTTCGGTACGCTCTGCCACACTAGCAGCGACATTTGTTCCAGCCGCCTCTAGATTATTCAGTTTATAGTGATCATTAAGGCTTTTGCGCGCTTCGGTGGCAGCTGCATTCGAGTATTGTGATTGGTTGTATGTTTCATTATTTTGCAGTTTCGGCGAAACTCCACTGCTGGATGCATTTGTTGTGCTCGAGAGGCTGGTTGAATTTTTCAACGGCGTTAAATTCTGTTTATACACATTTTCCTTGCTCGTATACATCTGCATGGAATTGCGTTCGTAATCGTTTTGACCCTTACTACTGTACATGTCCTTCTCTAGTTCGGCGATAAATGACTTGTCCAGCACGACATTACTCTCTGTGGCAGCTTGCGACACTGGCTTTTCTAGGCTGAGTGTAGACAATCTGGTTTGGAGCGTATCTTCGCCGTCTGAGATCAGATTGTTTTGCTGCGCTGTGGCAAGCGCATGCGGCACGTTTTCTTTATTACCAGCGCAACTTGATGCCGTCGAGAAAAGGCTTTTTCGTGCTGTAGGACTGTTATATAATGACTGTATTGAATTTGCACGTAATATTGACTGTTGCACTTGGTAGTGCTGATGACCACCAACGTTCGTGTACAAAGCACTATTGGTATTCACATCATTTTCGTCAACTTTCGCGTAGTTCATGTGCACACTGCTGGTATCGAATGGGTCATGTTGTTGCATTGGCTGTGTGTGTTGTTGTTGTGTGAATTCAATTGTGTTCGAATAAGTGGGTGGCATCTGATAAGGCGGCGGTTGTAGACGCTGTCCCAGCGGCGATGTGCCACTCACAAAGTTTTGTTGTGCAGCGGCACCACTGTACGCGAAAGCGGCTGCGTTGTACTCTTCTCCCTCGGTGGGCACCTCAATTGGTGCATCCAATAAACACAAGGAGTTCCTCATTTGCACAGACTCACTTTCAACATTTTTTATGTTGGCGTTTACAGGCGGACCAAACTCAGGTGAAATGTCAATGAGTATACCCTCCATTTGCTGTTGCTGTGGCGGAGGCGGGCGCTGTGGGCCTTGTTTGAGGTTATTAACTCCTTTGCCCTTTGTGAGTTGCACTGATTGATTGCGCTGCAGTTCAGCGGTACGTTCGTTAACCAATTTATTGTACGCAAACTGTTTACTAGACACTGACTTCCGTTCTTTGGCATGATGCGCCGGTTGTGGCTGCATGGAGGCACATTTACGATTTCGCTCTAAATATAAAGTGGTTTATACAGTGAATTGAGGCGTTTGCATATTTTGCTTAACTAACCTGATTGCATTTCGGCACTCGCGCTCATCGCACCAGCACCACCCCAACAAAATCCGAACGGTGAACCAGCATGACCACCGCTTTGACGTATGCTCTCGTGCAATGGTTGTATCAGATCACTGTTTGTGTGCTTTTGCTTCTCCAATATATTACGCGGGAAAACGCCAATGTCGAATGTGCGCTGATTTTGACCTTTAATTAGCTTCAAGTCAGCGCGTCCATCAATGATGGCCATAGTGTCACCAACATCGATCTGCAGCCGATTCTCCTCACGATAGGAGCGTGCTGCTTTATATAAAGGCGGTGACATGCCCACTAAGAATTCCCTGAAAATGAAAATAAGGTTCACATGTATAATCGTTATTGTTGGCAAATGCCTACGGATGCTTACTTCAATGCAGCGAACGTTGGACGTTCGGCAGGTACTTTATCCCAACACTGTAACATCATTTCATATACATCTGGCGGGCAAGCATCTGGCTGATGCAAGCGTTCACCCTCTCTATCGATTTTTCGTAATATTTGTGAACCATTTAGCCCAACCCATGGATCTTCACCGAATGTGAACATTTCCCAAAGCGTTACACCGAACATCCAAGTATCGGAGGCATGTGAAAACTGCCGAAAACGTAAGGATTCTGGTGCGCACCACGGAAAGGGCACCTTTTTGTGCTCGGACATCACATAGCAATCATCCTCTTGCGGCAGTGCGCGCATAAGTCCAAAATCACCTATCTTAATTTTATTACCGGAAGCCAGTAATACATTACGACACGCCAAATCGCGATGCAGAAAGCGCTTGTGTTCTAAGTACGCCATGCCAGTGACAATTTGCACTGACCAATTCCAAATGTGGGTCAGCGGTGTATGTTTACACTGTTTACGCAATGTGTCCAATAGCGAACCACGCTCCGCCAATTCGGTGATCATCATCATTGGCTGCGATAGCACAACACCATACAAACGCACCAAATTTGAATGGTCCAAAGCATGCATCGCCTGCACCTCACGAAAGAAATCATCGATTATGCCCGGCTGTGTGAGATTATCTGATTTTAGCACCTGCAATTCAATTCCATATGTTAACATGATATTTGTAAATTGTAATTATGTCAACAAACCTTCACAGCAACGGGCAATACTTTGCCATTTGGCGCAGAGTGCCATTCACCACGTCTCACCACGCCAAATGAGCCATCACCCAATTTGATGCCGAGTGTAATATCTTTTTCGTGTATTAGACATGTGAGTTGAGTATTTTGTTGTTCTTTATTTACAGCTTGTTGTGACTTCTTCGATGACGGCTGTTTGCCGCCGCCAATCAGTTTTGAGAGTATATTTTTACGCCACTGATGTGCTTTTTTCTTGCGCACCGCCTCCATAAGACGGCGTACGGCAGGTTTACCCAAACCACAGCGTTCGAGATCTTCTGCGAGCACATAGTCGAAATGCGCCAAACGCGTTACTTGCAAATCATCGCGTATACGTTCGAGGAACTGCTCCAGTTGTACCTCATGCAACAGGTCCTCCAACCACTCTGTTTCGGCCATTGTGCTGGAGAAACTCAAAATTGAGCTGGAACTAATGGCAAATGTGTCGCTTTTTACTGCAGAAGCCATTATCTCGTATTAAACAACTATCTAGAAATGAAAAAGAGGAAATATTTATAATAATAGAATAAGTATTGCCCTCAAAATAAAGCTAAACAATTAAATATTATCCCTTCCGCCTTTTTGTCTTTTGAATTTCGCGGTTATGTATAAAGTGCTCGTATCTGGCAATTCTTTACATCCTTGAAAGGTAGGAGATTGACATAACCTACGTTTTGTACGCTATGCATGATTAGTTTGGATATTGTTTGTTTAAAGTTTTTCTTCGTTAAAGGTTAATCCGCTGGAGAAACGTTCCGTAAGATTAATGGTGTTTTGGGGGATGGCACTCTATCACTTCGAACTGCGGCGATTCAGAGCGGGTGAAAACGACACCATGGATAAGCCAGCCGGCGGAAGACCTGTGACGACGAATGCCGATCAAATCATGGAAAACATCGAGTTAGACCGGCATGTGACATCTCGTGACATCGTCTAGGAGATGATGTCAGTTAGTTACCAAACAATTTTGAGCCATCTGCAGAAGGCTGGATACACAAAAAAGCTTTATGTTTGGGTGCAGCATGATTTGACGCAAAAAATCCTTCTGCACCGATTCAACATCTGCGATATGCTGCTGAAACGGAACGAACTCGACCCATTTTTGAAGCGGATGGTGACTGGCGACGATCACATACGACAATATTTCCACCAGACCACACATACTTCGTTGATGACTCGTTAGAAGCTCGAATGGGAGGTTTTATCGCATCCACCATATAGCCCGGACATAGCGCCAAGTGATTACCACCTATACCTTTCCATGGCGAACGCCCTCAAAATAGGCTTTTGAAAAGTGGCTGTCCGAGTTCTTCGCAAATACGAAGGGGGACTTTTAAGAGGGGGGTATTATGAAGTTGCCATGCTAGATAGAAACAGATAATCGAACGAAACGGCGATTATTTGAACTAAATCCGACCACTGTAACACTTTTTACAAAGCATTCAATAAAGAACAAAAAAGCGGAAGAAAATATTTGTCAACCTAATATAGTTACATCGACAAAGCTGAATATCCCACTAGAATTCACAATTGTCTAATTTCGATCACTTCATACCGAATTCTTGCTAATCATGTAATTACAGAAACTCGTAAAAATTAATTAGCACGAATGCGAATGCGATTTTAACTCGAGTGTTTAAGGGTTAAATAGCGTCATCCGATTGAAACATTTTAAAAGGCATTCCCAAAGAAAGCGAGCTAATGAATAAGCAAAATTTTGCAATGAAACACATACTTACATAATTCAATATAAACGAATAAGTGCGATTAAAAATTGGGTGGCAATTATAGCGAAAATAATGTAAACAAACGCGTATAGAAATATGAATGAAACGTGACTTAAACTTGAACTTACAGTGAGCACACGCATTTAATAATGTAATAATGGTTTCTATAGTTAACTTTATTGGACTAGCATGTACGTACAATGCAATGCATGTTAATTTTTGAATGAGTGGAATGACAGAATAAAGAAGCACAACAAAATGCGATTACATCAGCTCCATTTCAATTATATCATTGTGCGAGCGACTAAAGTGGATAGGCGGGCGGATGTAAGTAGCCGTGTGCATAGAAATAAATTGAAGAAAAAAGTGGAATTGTGTGCTGTTGACCCTGAGAGAAATATTTTGCCATATTGCAAACGGTGAAAGAATTTCCAGTTTAAATTTGTGTTCAAACTAAAAGTGAAAACTAGTTTATCTAATCAACTAATTGTGGACTTAAATTTCGTTTAAAATTATGACTGTGTATTTAGTGCGATTATGTTTTTTTTGGTAGTTATTTTAGTGGTTATAGCAACCACGTTATAAAAATTTATCAATTGACTGGTAATAAATGCTATCATGAACATACAATGATGCAGCAATATAAACTAGATATTTATAGATTGAAATCGCACGACATGCGGTTCTAAGTAAACCGAGCTTTTTTTCCAAGCAAGAATTATCAATTCAATATCATGCTACAAACAATTTCGTAAATTTTAAGAATAACAATTTGAGAATTGTACCCATATGTATGCTGTCAGAAACAATTAAACAGAACCAGCGAATATTGTTTTAAAATTCAAATCATAATCATTAAATTTTAAAACTATATTAACAATTTTTTAGACGTCATTGTATAGTGAGTTCTTCGAGAATTTAATAAAAACAAGTAAGGAAGGGCTAAGTTCGGGTGTAACCGAACATTTTATACTCTCGCAATTTATTTATTTAACTTAATTAATATTATATAATACACAATTTGACCCACATATTCGTTATATATATTGTATAAAGTCCATTGAAAGTTGGAAACCATAATATTAGGTTAGAAGCACCGAGGTCCTCGTGTTCGATATATGGGGCCTTAAAAACCTATGGTCCGATTTCGGCGATTTTTAGAATGGGGCTGCCCCACTATAAACATAGTATTTGTGCGAAGTTCTGCACCGATATCTTCACTAGTGCTTATTTTATATATTGTAATGTAAACGATTCAGATCGTCTTCAAAGTTCTGGTATATAGAAAGTAGGCGTGGTTGTGAAGCGATTTGGCCTATTTTCACAACATATCATTGGGATGTAAGGAAACTATTACAAACCAAGTTTCATTGAAATCGGTCGAGTAGTTCCTGAGATATGATTTTTGACCCATAAGTGGGCGACGCCACGCCCATTTTCCATTTTGTAATAAAATCTGAGTGCAGCTTCCATCTGCCATTCCTTATGTGAAATTTAGTGTTTCTGAGGTTTTTCGTTAGTGAGTTAACCCACTTTTAGTAATTTTCAACTTAACATTTGTATGGGAGGGGGGCGTGGTTATTATCCGATTTCTGTCATTTTTGGAATGTATAAGGAAAGGGCTAAAAAAAACGACTGCAGAAAGTTTGGTATATATAGCTCTATTGGTTTGCGAGATATATACAAAAAACATAGTAGGGGGCGGGGCCACGCCCACTTCCCCAAAAAAATTACATCCACATATGCCCCCTCATAGTACGATCCTTCATACCAAATTTTATTTCCATAGCTTTATTTATGGCTTAGTTATGGCACTTTATGTGTTTTCGGTTTTCGCCATTTTGTGGGCGTGGCAGTGGTCCGATTTTGCTCATTTTCGAAAGCAACCTTCCTATGGTGCCAAGAAATAAGTGTGCCAAGTTTCATCAAGATATCTTAATTTTTACTCAAGTTACAGCTTGCACAGACGGACGGACGGACGGACAGACAGACATTCGGATTTGAACTCCACTCTTCACCCTGATCACTTTGGTATATATAACCCTATATCTAACTCGTTTAGTTTTGGGTGTTACAAACAACCGTTATGTGAACAAAACTATAATACTCTCTTAGCAACTTTGTTGCTAGCAACTTTGTTGCGAGAGTATAAAAATAAAAGAGATATTTAAAATTTAACTGCACTGAATGAATTTGCACACAATGTATGCAGTTTAAGGTGTGTTTATACATATCAAGCATAGGTATTTTTATTGTTTAATAACCAGTTAATATTTTTCCATGAAAAATATTGACGTTCAAGTATTTAAATTACTCAAAACAATGCAATGATGCTGTGCACATCCGTATATATTAAATGTAGTAGTTTAGTTTTCGCCGTCCTGTTATTATATTATTTACTTAACGTTTATATTTGGAACAGAATATTAGTTACAAACTGAACACTCGAATATTGAACTTGAATTAAGAAAGCTTTGCACGACGTATAAAATCTGTAAAGCAAACTGAAGTGTAAACATTTCAAAGTGTTAATATGTGAAAGCCAATCAGCTGCCGTGCACATGTTTATGGAAATTTAAATAAGAATCTACATTCATATGTATAATTCCACTTAAACCGAAAATACATCTGTGTATATGTACATATGAATGCATTTTAACACATTCACAAAGCAAACGTTTGAGATAAAGAAATGAAACCAAAATAAAACAATTAAAATTGACTGGCTTGTACATGCAATGAATTAATTTAGTGCTGATATACCAAACTTAAGATATATACATATATACATTTCCGGTATGACGATAATTTAAAATTAATTCTGTGATTTTTACATCAGTTAAACAAAGCTAAATAATATTATTATATAATAAATGTATATAACTTCTAAGGAGAAGCGATAAAATGCGTTTTTGTTACATGTTCTGAAATTTCAATAGTTATCTCAAACAATAAGAAGTTAGAAACAACAGAAAATTAAATTAACCTAAAAAAATATCACATGAGATTATACTGTTATATGCTTTAAGTAGGGTAATATATAGAATGAAATTGCTACTAAATCGATATTGCAAACGTGCATGCAAAGTAAGCTACGATAAACTAAATTGAAATACCATTACCGTATCTACTACACATGCCTTTTTGCTTTTCGCTTCAAGCTATCAAAGATATGTACATGTTCGTCTGAGCTGTGCCAGTTACCAGGGGCTAATGTTACTGCGCCGGCGCAATTGTGTTTTAGCGGTTATTGTACTTTTAATGGTAGTTTCAAATCAAAATAGTGGAACAATACTTGCGCATTACACCATTCTCAACGCAATCAAATACAGGTATTCACTATTAAAACAAACCAGTTTAAAAGTGCGAATAAAAATTTTTTTTGATTCTTTACAAAGTAAATAATATTTCTTACTTAAGTAATTTGCATTGTTACGTTACGTTTTAGTAGTGTAATATGTTAGGTCATAATTTTTTCATATTTTTGTACAAAAAAACTATATACAGATAATGTCAGTATGGACTTTTCCCACAAATAAATACTTTAAACTAATAAACTACAAATAAGCAGCCTAAGTAGGTCTGGCATCATAAATTGATTTCTGCGCCTACAGATACGAGATAATAAATGGGACTATAACCCACACTAAAATATAAAACATATGAATGTACATATATATTTTGTTGATATGGTTTATATGTATAAAAAAATACGAAATACGTAACAACGAAAGCATCATCAAAGGTCAAACGAACTAAATTTATATTACATAGTTGTTTTCCGCTTTCTTTAAAAAAAAATTATCAACTTAGAAAGCAATTTAATAAAAATATTGATAAATATATTTGCTCTTTGATGGACAATGCATACAGAAAAAAAATGTCAACAGCAAATACAGCTGCATAGTAATCGCTATGGCAAGAAATTTGATACGAGGCGACGGATGCAGAGAATACTCTAAACAGTGACAGGTGTACAGCATTCAAAATACCAAAAACAATTATGGTAGATGATTTTGAGTTTTAGTTACTTTTTTTAGATTTCTCTAAAGACTTAGCAGCAACTTTATACATTTATATACATATATATTTAACTTTCCTTTTAATAGTTTAATTTAATTTTAATTTTTTTATTATCAAATGATTTAAAATTAAACGTAATAATTAAATAACTAAATCGATTCCAAAAAAATTTGATATATATTGCAAATCTGGAAACCATTTTTCATATCCTTAAAGTATTAGTTCTTAACAGTATGATTTTTTTTTCACACGTAACTATATTTTATTCTTATTAAAGAATCAAAACATCTGTATTATTGGCTAGGAGAACACATATTGTTTTCTTTATCAAATAAAAGTTATAATTTAAACAAAATATGTTTGGGAAGCTAATTTATAAGAATATTAAGCAAGTAATAAATCATCACAACCGAGACATATACGAATGCAAGTATATTTATTTGCTTGTATGTGAATTTAATGATAATTTTGATTCAATGTTTAATTTGATAAATAAGATTCATCTCTTGTTATTAATAAATACACAGTAAACATGCAACTTGTTTGTTTCTGTGCATTAGTCATACAATATATTTAAATTCATAATAATTTTCTTAGTAATATGTTGCTCGATATAATATATGTAAAATTACCTTAATGTACAGAGATGTACATGAGTTGTATCCATGCGGACGTAAACAACGCACACAACGTTGGACAGCTAAGACAACAGCTGCTTTCTGCTGCAGTAAATTGTTTTTGCTAAAACGGAAGGCTACTATGCTGCTGGAAGAATAGGGAGAACTGGATTTTGCAATCGTGTATAGCGAAGACAGTCAATAAAATGCATTTGATGACGCCTCTGTTGGCGAGCCCACGCTGGAAACCTTGTTTTATTAGCTGCCTAAACTCGAAACCTGCAAGTTTGCAGTAGTGTAATGGGCCAAGAGCAACTGGTTTAGTACTTTTTTTTTGTTTAATCGTGTCTTTATTATATTTGTTGGCCAGTCGATATTGATAACCCGTGTTTAAAAATAGAACACATGCGAAAATTTTGTAAATATATAATTTATGCGCTCGCTACATTTTCATTTTCGCAGTTTCACTATTCACTCTATCTTTTCGTTGTCACATTTCATAATTTCGTCAAAGATTTCGGCTTTATTAGCGCTTAGTTATTAAGAAATATTTGGTTGCTGTTTAATTGAATGCATAATTGTGCAAAGGCGATATTTTATAATTGCTCAAAATCACATATATAATATATATAGCGTATTTATTTATTAGCTGTAGGATTCGTCTTTACTTAATGAATTATCACAAAATGTCCTTAAATTAGCAAGAATTAAAAGCAATGCATTTACGACCACCGCACCGTCGAAAAGAAAAAAACGAGATTCTCCAATTGAATAGCACGAATAAAATAAAGACAAACGAAGGAATATACAAAGCTAACAAAACAAGGCATATGGAAACTATATGGTTGCCAACATTTTTCAATAAACAGGGCTGCCAGTTATCTTTATATTTAATTTAACTTAAGTTATACCCGCAATGTTGGCTTAAAATATTGAACTTAATCTGTAATTATACAGAATAAAGCAACATATACAAAAAAATGCTAATTAAAATTAATGTTCCTATATTATTTGACTTCGGAAGTAGTATTTGGATATTAAAAATAAAAAAAATTTAAAATTATAACAAAATATAAGTAAATTTATTTTAATTGCTAACTTAAAATCACAGTATAATGTTAGGTAAGTATCTATAACTGTTGTACGCATGCAAAAATTCATTCGTAATTTTTCAATTACAAGTAAATTTGTAAATTGTTATAAATATAATTGTATTGTAAATCATATTTAATTTATTTATCTGCATTGTACGAATTTGCAACCTTGCATATATATGGCATCCCTAAAGTACGATAATGTGAATTAACAAAATAGAGAACGTATATACCGTTTTATACGTTCTCTGGCATGACCGCGTTGCCAATACCGTTTTTACATGTTTCTAGCAGAGTTAATTAATTTATGATTTTTTTTTAAATTAACTAAAAAAGATTGTAATTCTAGCAATTGAAAAGTTGTTAGTATTATCTGATTCAGTTCGGTTAGGTTGAAACTTTTTGTCTCTTCAAACAATGTACTCAAATTGTAGATGGCATTGGGTAAATGCAAGTTTATCTCTAATACAGGGTGCAACCTATAAATGAATTTGTTTTTGAATATACCGCCACAAAGTATGCTACAAATGAAGTGGTTTAATAGTCATGCAATTAGGGAAAATTTTTGTATTAAATTCTCCAGTAAAGGAGTTATTTCTTTTAGTTACTGTAAAACAGTTTATTGTTTAATTTTTATATTATTATTTATTTATGTTAAAAAGAGTGGAAATCTGGTTATAAATGGAATGTTTTTTGTTTTTTTTTGGGTTATCGGTTTGGAATAAACAATTTTGGGATTGCTGAAGTGGTTATTAAGAAATGCTTTTTCATCCAGAAAGTGGTTTTTGTATTGGTTTCCACCAGAATTGATGTCGTTACTATGATTCGCTATGTATTTTGATTGACGCCGATTCATGGCTCTGTTAAATGTCAAATACCGCCCACATACAATTTAAAAATTTCCAGTACGCCAGGAATAACGCCGAGTTTAAACGAAATGTCGCAAATTTTACTTCAAAATATAAAAATTACATAAATACTAAGATTTTGTACAATAATAACGGTCTATATATACAAGACTACAACTATAAATACATATGTATGTACATAACATTTAACCAAATATGTTGTCGTATACTTTATGGCAGAATCCCGTCTTTTTGAACATTTCATTTGTGCGCTCTTCGGTTTTAAATAGTTGATATTCCTTCAGCGTAACTGGATCTAATGGACCCCAGTTGGCTTTTGGCTTAAAGCTTTTCTTTATCCGTTCGCATATGGTGGCTTCGGAGCAATTCCAAACAGCGCCAACACCCCAAATGAGCAGTTGACCGATACCAAAGGCCGAGATACACCAACCGAAAACTGAAATAACAATTTGTTTAAATTGGCAACAAATTTCTTTATGTTTCAAATTATAATACCATATAAACCAGTTTGATAGGTGTAACCATTATACTGTAAGGGTGTGTAGTTCACCAAAGTGTAGATGAGTACGGCCGTCATAAAGGCAGGCGTAACAATACCCCAGCATATGCGGTAATATATAGAAGTCTTTATACCCAACATAAAGTACACGTCTCGACAAAGGTTTTTCACGCCTGTAATATATGGAAAGTACCGTTGTTATAACGTTTTAGCTATGCTACTGTACAAGTTCCAATTACCGTATATCCAACCGACAGCAATCAATTCGAATATTGCCAATACAAGCGCAATGAAAGACGCACCGAAGAAGTCCATAAAATTCAGTAGATATTGTCCACCAGGCGTTATGTAGATCAGACCGATTGCGTAGCATACAATGGCAATGGACACGGCAATAATCCAGTTTTTCGTGTTGGTGAACTTATCCTTCAGCACAGTCATCACGCACGATGCCATGCCCACATTGCTGCCAATACCCAGCACAAAGAGCATCAGGAAGAAGAGCACGGAGAACACCTGGCATGCAATTTATGTAGATGAGAATTCAAAATAATGCACGGGTAACACTCACTTGTGGTATAAATTCAAATTTGGCTATAGCGTCTGGATATGAGATGAACGCAAGTCCAGTGTTGCTCTTCACCACATTTTGTATATCGGTGGTGTTTGATTCGTGCGCCAAATTGCCGAGTATGCCAAATATGATGATTCCAGAAAGCAGCGAGGTGAAAGTGTCCAAAGTCGTCACTATCGTGCAATCTCTAAGTGACAATGAGTAAATTTTCATTAACAATAGCAGACCAACCAAAATTACTGCCTTCTCACCTTTTTATATTGTGTCGGAATCGATTATAGGACGCATACATTATGATGTTTCCAAAGCAAATTGCGAGCGAGAAGAACACTTGTGTAATAGCGGCATACCACACCTACAAAAAAATGCAATAAATTAGCTCTAATGTTTCAGTTCATTTAAATCTAATGGATCATACCTGCGGATCCAGCAGCTTATTCCATTGTGGTTTTAAAAAGTAGAGCACCCCATTAAAGGCACCGGGCAGTGTCAAAGATCTTATGAGCAGTATAAACAACACCACGTAGGGAAAAATTGCCAGCACGTAAGAGGCTTTACCAGAGCTTTTAATGCCTTTTATGAGTATGGATGTTATCACAATCCATGAAACGGCCAACGTCAATGCCAAGGTCCAACTTGGATATCCAATACCATCATCAATGGAGTCTTTTTCACGTAGGATGACTTTTCTAAAAAGAGAAAATTTGAGAGAGAGAAAGAGAGTGAGAGATTATTACATGTATTAAGTACTACTGTTAAAAATTGACATATCTCTCAAACAACAAAGAATTATACAGGCCAAATTGTTCAGGACATTATGGTATATATAGTGTAACGAAAATGGCACCAGAACAAACTAGAATTGACAATCGAAATCGATAACTTGCCAGATCTATCTAGACATCGATATTCGTAGTTGCCAGAATGTTCGAGTGACGATAACATGCTAGCAATCGACTATATAAGGGCTGCCGGGCTGGCAGCAACACACAGTTCTAATCAGAGAGTTGCCGAGTAAAGTGTAAACAAGCTATAAGTAAGAAGTTGTAAACTTGTACAAAGAGTAATAAAGTGTTAAGTTATAAGGAATTATAAATAAAGATAAGTGTATAACCATTAAACAGTGACTTTTATTTGACAATCCAGTGATCGAACTCAAGATAGAGTTTCTGCGTAAACGATTTATTTTGGAAATCCGTTACAATTGGTGTCAGAAGTGGGATTGACAAATAAAACAACGTCGGAGATAATGGCTAAGTTAAACGAATTAAGGATACCACAACTCAAAAGGGAGTTGGAACAACGAGGGTTAGCAACGAATGGGTTGAAAGCTGAGTTACAAGCCCGGCTGCGAGAGGCCATGGAGGAAGAAAACATCAACGTTGACGAATATGTTTTCGATTCGGTGTTGGAGGAATCAACAACGAAGATAGAAGAGAAGGAAGAAACCCAATGTTCATCAAAGAATACGGACATAAGAACAATGTTGGCAAAAATTTTGGTTCAGCAAGCCCAGATGAAATCGCAAATAATAACTCAAATGTCCTTAAAAATATCAGAGCTGTCAACACAAATGTCAGCACAGCTGAAAGGACGGGATGCACGTATATCACAGGAAACCTCACAAATAGCAGAAGTGTCAACACAGTCAGAGGTGAATGATGTATCCTTCCAATTGAAAGAGCAGGAGGAACTTGAGTCAATGGATGCGACTTCAAATAGAACAGTCATATTAAAACAGCTGGAAGAGCATGGGAGAATATGTCCACATATTTGGAAGCAAATGAGACTTGTATGTCAAGACCTTTGGAAGCGCATGGAGAGATTTTGTTAACACAATTGGAAGTGAATGGGATATCCTCACAGTTGAAAGAGGAGGAGTCGATGGAGGTGACCTTAATAAGAGAAGAGGTGTCAACACAGCTGGAAGTGTATGGAGAGGGTATACCATCGCAGGTTTCGGCACAGGTGTCGACACAGTTGAAGGAACAGGAGGTACATATATCGACGCAGGTGATCCCAGAGAAGACAGACGTGTCATGGACAAATGATTATAATCTGAAGGAAGAAGACTCTCAGACGTCCAAGGAAAGTCCAGAGAAAGAAGAAAAGGCTGCAGAATCTCTAGTCGCAAAGGCACAGTGCAAAAGCTTCAAGTTAGTGGCTGGTTGCTTATATCGGGTATGGAAAAGTGAAGGACAAATCTGCCGATATTTCATGGTTGGTCGGAATGGAATATTACATAAAGTTCGCAATGAGATGCACAAAGGTCCCAACCAAGGATTCTTGAGAATCATGGATGCCTTGGAAAAATTGAAGAATCAATTTTATTGGGTTGGTCGTCGTTCAATGAGAGATTGCATTGCAGCTGAAGTGTCGAGTTCCAAGCGTCATAGTCATATGAAGCAGTATAGTTCGGGAGCGCCATTTAAACGATTCGCCATGGTTGTAGATGACCCATTACCTACAAGCAAATCAGGAAACAGGATTGTTTTGATGGCTAGGATGAAGAAATACCCAATTCTAAGCCAAGAAATTGACGAGATGGTGGACGTAGACATCAAAAGTTGGGAGATGTGCCAGATGAAATGTGTCCGGAAAATATTTGAAGCTGCATCACATCCACGTTCCGATATCATGGTGGAAAGATTCATCCGAAATTTGGAAGAGCATTTTAGAAAGCTGGTGGACAGGTATCGTCACAGATACAGAGGATGTCCATATATTCATGTTCCTGGAATCAACGGCGTAGACCACTGCGAGGATAATTTTTGGTTACTGATTGATTTAAAGTTTAGGATTAATGTCAATGGAGAAAGAAACGCTAAGGAGGACAACAGTGTCCTAGAAGACGAGATGAAAGGAAGAAATGCTAAGGGTTTGGTTCTGGAAGTATGTCTAATCGGGACGATCAGACTTAAGTGGAGGGCAGTGTAACGAAAATGGCACCAGAACAAACTAGAATTGACAATCGAAATCGATAACTTGCCAGATCTATCTAGACATCGATATTCGTAGTTGCCAGAATGTTCGAGTGACGATAACATGCTAGCAATCGACTATATAAGGGCTGCCGGGCTGGCAGCAACACACAGTTCTAATCAGAGAGTTGCCGAGTAAAGTGTAAACAAGCTATAAGTAAGAAGTTGTAAACTTGTACAAAGAGTAATAAAGTGTTAAGTTATAAGGAATTATAAATAAAGATAAGTGTATAACCATTAAACAGTGACTTTTATTTGACAATCCAGTGATCGAACTCAAGATAGAGTTTCTGCGTAAACGATTTATTTTGGAAATCCGTTACAATAGTTATATAGAGTAATCAAGATAAGAACTCTTTAATAATAATCCAAAAAACGAAAGTCTTAAAAAGTTTCGACAACTTACGTAAAATAGAATTCCGCTGATGTGGTTTTAACTGTGCTCTCATTTGTGAAAATATTTGATTTATTCACTTTCGAATTGACGCAAGCGTCACCCCACTCCTCGCGACAATAACTCCAGGGCAGTGTCGAGTAGCACGACTCAATCAAATAACGCAGTGTTATCGCCATTAATGTGGCATAATATGTGGATACAATAGCGGTGGCAAATACTTGACCATAGCCGACGCCTAAAAGTTAAAAAAAAAACATGATTTTATAAAAGCACAAACGTATTTTTATAAATGCCTTGGCACTAACCTCTCATTATGGGTGAAAAATCAAATACTTTGATACTGCCACGACTTGACAACTGTCCCAATAACATTTCCATGTAATAAACGGGTTTGCCAACCAGAAATAATACGATGATATAGGGTATGACGAAGGCACCGCCACCATTTTCGAGCGCGGTGAATGGAAAACGCCAAACATTACCCAAACCCACGGAGAGTGCGATGCAGGACATGAGGAACTCAATGTCATTGGCCCAAGTATCGCGCCGTTTGGTCTCATCATCGACAACAGCGGCGTCAGTGGATAGTTTGGGTAACTCTTCTGATTTCTATTGCAAGTATTGAAGTTATATTGTTATAGTTTTTTACTAAATACTTAAAATAATGAATGTAAGTAAAAGGAATGTGGAAAGTTATATGATATCTTGCGAAACTATAAGGCATATGCTGGAAATATCGCGATTTCAGTTTTTTGATACCGAGGTGTAATGAAATTCACTCGATATTATTCGAACTTAAATCTGAAATGATTAAAAAATCATCTGAAAATCATTTTAAGAGATGGTTCCAATCCTTTAGATATTCTAGAGTCAGTTTTGATATACTGTTTATTTACAGATTCATTTCGATTTAAAGGATAAATAAGGACGCATTTGGAAATATTATTCACGATATAAGACCCCTAAAGAAGTCAACGACCATAGCTGTTGATCTCAAATTACGTTAGATTTCTTGGAAAAGGGGGATTTAGGAGATCCATTGAAAGATTCCCATATCCCTCAGAAAGTCGTTACCGTTATTAAACATCACAATTTAGATTTTTTCATGGAAAACTTGTTGAAGAAAATATTCCAGATCAAACTGTAAACATCAGCCGATTTCATACTGATGCGATATATGCCACATCGTTGCGGTTTGATGTTCGAAAACGAGAACGGAGCAGTAACACGAATGTTAGCACATAGCATCACGTTCTCGATGAAAATTTCGTATGAAAACGAATTGCGACTCATGCCTGTATATTGATGACAGATTTTAGTTATTTTCAGAGGTTACGAATCGTCCAAGCTTAACGAAGGTATTTCATAACGGAAATACATATGTATGTATGTATGTTGACAACAAATTTATTTGAAAACGTGTTTAAATAATTCTATTCTAAGTAAGACTGCTAAAGTACCTGCGATGCGGGTGTAATACTGTTATTTGTTGTTGGCACTACAATTCGTCCATTGTAATCGTTTCTGCTCGGTTCGAATGTGATACTCGTACGATACGCTCCCGGTATGGATGTAGTTGAGTGATTTGTAGAGTTTGTAGGTACATAAGCGTTGTTAACGTAGCCATCGTTATTGGCCATATCTGATTGCCTCGTGTTAATTGGTAGTATTGGAAGCGCAAGAAGTGTGGTAGCACCACATTTATGTGTGAATATCTAGTTCAGGGGCAACAGTCATTTACCCTGTAATAAAAGAATTTGCAGTTATTTTTAAATGTTTAAGATAACTCATACATTTGCTGATTAGAAAATTTTATCAAAAATTAGTTTGTAACCGATCATTTATCGCTTTTTAACACAACAAGTTCATATGAACAAGTTCACTCAGCTGAACTTAAGAAGTTTATCAACGGAATAGAGTAACATTTTTAATTATTCAAATTATCAAGGTAAACGGTGTGAGGTCATGAGCGTTACAATCGATGACAGAATACAAGCAGAAAATAGATTGTTCGGATCTCTTATAAAATTCTTTACATCCAAACTAATCAACATACTATGTAGGGCTAGAACCGAGGTACGACCAGTCTTGTGCTATGGAGCTGAAACACGAACAATAAGCGAAAAAGATAAAGAAAATAGATGAACTTCGAAAGAAAAATTCTTCGAAAAATTCTCGACCTGTTGAATGGAGGATAAAATGGAATAGCGAACTTGACCAACTAATTCGCGAAACGTGGTGCGATGAATAAGATGGGGGATGGGGTCATATGTAGAAGTTCACGCAAGTAAGGGAAGTTTCTGATTGCCATTCACTTGGGAGTGACTAGGAACGATTCTTTTGCATATGACTCAAGCAGCTCACGACTTCCGGTTTTAGACCAAGTATCCTCTGGGTAGCCAACAGACATCCGTTTGAAAGTGAGCAAAAGTGAGAAGGCGAAGTCTGAAATGCGGTTGAGCGTAGGGTTTGGAGCCCACCACATAAAAAACCTCCCCAAAGAAAGACCGGCTATAATCGCTTAAAGCGGTTCTTACGCCAAATATATATATATAGTATAATGAATAAGATGGCTAGGACATATTACAAGAATGGATGATTCAAGATCCCAAAAGAAGGTAATGGACGCGAAAGCAATCATCGGCAATGTAAGAGGAAGGCCAAGATCAAGATGGAAGAACGACTAAAACGAAGATCTGAAGAAGGTTCGGCTGGAAAACTAAAGAGAGACCGCAAAAGATAGAGTAGCTGGAAGGCGTATTGTTCAGCAGACTAAAGTTCACAAAGAGCAATAGAGCCAAATGACGATGATGATCAAAGTAGACGTTCAAGGTAGCTTATTATTTAGAAAACATTTGTTTGAAAATATTTAGACATTTAGAAATCATTTCAAAGAGCTTCCAGCAGTATCTATTTTGTATCAACGAAGTTTCTTCCTTGGTTTTCAAATTTTCTTGCGAGTCACTTGTAATGCTTATGACAACTCGAGAACGTGGATTAAATTTTCTTTTATTCAGGTTCCCATTGAAGCCGTTTTAAATTGTTATTTAGTTTTGAAAAAAAACTTTTTTGAACATTTTCCAACAGATCGTTTTGCTAGAGTTCTCATAACGGCTATTTGTAACACATAAAACTAAACGAGTTAGATATTGGGTTATATATATCAACATGATCAGGTTGACGAGACGAGTTGAGATCTTGACGTCTGTCTGTCTGTCCATCCGTCGGTCGTCTGTTCGTGCAAGAGTTAACTTAAGGTAAAATGTACATATCTTGGTGATATATACATATGCATGTACCAAATAGGTTCTTTCACTTGAGGTCAAAAACTACTTCTCAGGAACTTCAGGAACTTATTGACCAATTTCAACCTAATATTTTTTTTGGTCTACTGATATTACGGTTGGAAAACGTTCCATATCACAATTTAAAATTTCTCTGATTCGTTCACTTTGAAGTATATAAAACAAGAACCAATGAATATATAGGAATACAACTTTGTATTAGCCATATCCTCTCTCTTAATAAAATTAATAAATAAATTGTAAGAATGCAATATATAATGTCCATTTACACCCGAACTTAGCCCCTTCTTACATGTTAAACTATGGAGTTAAAAAAAAAAACTTTTCTGCTTAATATATGATGCTGCAAACTAATTATACCAAAATTTGTACTCACTGTAAAGTGAAATCTAATTTGTTAAGATGCACCACTTTGATAGCAATGACTATTAAAATTTTATAATATTAACATTACATCACAGTACAGTAATCTCTTATACCCTTCATTAAGTAATTTATGTATTTGCGAATATAACTAAGTACACCTCTCATTCAAAGATTAGATATCACTTTGTTTACACCATTTCAATTGTCGTGGAGCACCATTACATGCTCTTATAATATACACTCGCTTTGAGAAGTTTATGTCCGGACGCTTTCATGCAATTTATCAGTTGATTTTAAAGTAGAATTATGTATTGTCATCTAAAAATATACCCTGGCGCAATTATGTCAGCAATCACTTGCGTCCACGTTGTTCATTTTATACATATTTATATATAGAAGTATATCTAATTTTTCTAATATATTCTGAAATATTTTTTTTTTATTAAATATATTTAAAAAGTTACATATCATTCAATGATGAGAAATCTTGTTCACCTAAAGCTCAATGAAAAATGCATTTGATTCGAGACATTGCATACAACTGAGCTCAAAAATATTACAAATAGGAAATAGCATACAAAATTTAATTATACTGTTGGAAATATGCAAGCACGTCGGCCTTACGAGAATCTAACAGTTGACAGCTGATATTTATGTGTGAACACAAACATTTGATGGGTGCAGTAACCCACCTGCAGTGAAACATCAAACAAGTCAGAAAACAAGTAACGAAGGCCTTAGCTTAAATATGAATGAATGGATGAAACATTTGTTATTACACGGAGTTGTCAACCAGTTGCTGCAGATTAACTCACTGTCACGTGTTCACTCAGTTTCAGCCCTAAGTGTGGCTTAAAATATGAATTTCGGTATATTGGTTTACAACTTTGCTTCCGCCATTTTCCAATAGATTTCTCTAGAGTCAAACACTGGTCGATTAAATCGTTTTATATCGATCTTGGACCAACAAAATATTTGTAGAGATCTGTTTGCATCCCAAACTTGTTCTCAACTGTCAAAATGTCACTTTTTGAGCAAACTTATTCTCAACTGAAAATGTCACTTTTTGAGCCGAATTCTCGACATTTGCGGGAATGTCTCTAGGGTTAAGCACTGGTCGATTAAATCGTTTTATATCGATCTTGGACATTTGTGCCAATATTAACCCAACAAAATATTTGTAGAGATCTGTTTGCATCCCAAAGTTATTCTCAACTGTCAAAATGTGACTTTTTTAGCCGAATTCTCGACATTTGAACGGAATACGCATGCTGCCAGAAAGATGGTCAAAAGTAGTAGCTAGCGACGGCCAATATTTTGAATAACATTTTTGTAACCGTTTTTATACAAAAAAAGACGGCGGAAGCAAAGTTCGTAGACCTAATAGAAACACAAACCGCTATGGAAATAAATGGAGGGTGAGACAAGAATTCCATTTTTCGCTGGCAAAATGTCCACTAAATATTGCAATAACTCTTGGCTGATAAAGAAGCCATTTTTTCGAAAACTAAGAATCTAACCCAACCCTATCCTAGCACAGATGACGTCTGAATGATTTTTTTTTTAGATTTTTCAAATATCATAATTTTGTAATCTATTTCAACCCCCCATATAATAGCAGAGAAAATTGTTTACATTTTCAATTAACGGTTTCATTATCCAGAATATAATTGGTCTCATCATTCTGATCAGTTTGTTAATAGCACATATGTATGTATAACTCCATATCTATCTCGTTTAGTTAGTTAGCTGTACAAAACTATTGTAATGTATGTATTTATGTATGTATATGTTAATAATCGTTTTGTGGCAAGGCATTGTGTTTATAATAAATTGCATCATTGATTTTTTATACTTTTCATTGCCGTTTTGCTATTACACAGTCGCATAGAATACAGCAATATAAGTAACAAGTAAGGTAGCGCTAAGTTCGGGTGTAACCGCACGTTATATACTCTCGCAAGTAATTTTCTAATTGTTATTAAAATAACACACAAATCGAACCATATATTCGGCATGAAGTCCACTAGAATCACGAAAATCACTATATATACTCGTAGTATATGGCGACTGGGATAATTCCTGTACCGATTTCAACTATTTTTGCCACCAAGCTAAATTTTATAAAATATTATATATTCACTTCATTTTGCTAAGATATTTCACTTATAAACTGATATATACGGTATAAAGTCCATTGTAAGTTGGAAAATCCGTATATGATTTATATTGGAAATTATTTAGGAAACATTTCACTTTTGAATTTATTGAGAATAACTGAGAGGTTTATCGATATTTTCGACCAAAAATTTAAAACAAGCACTGAAATTCTTATGTTCGGCATATCTTCACTGGTGCTTCATTTATATATATTCTATATAAAGTGAACGAATCAGATAGATTTCAAAATGGTGGTATAAGAAAAGTAGGTGTGTTTGTTAACAGATATCACCAATTTTCAAACTATACCATTAGGATGTCAAGAAAATTTAATAAACCGAATTTCGTTGAATTTGGTCGTGTATTTCCTGAAATATCTTTTTTGACTCCTAAGTGGATGTTCATTTTTTTCATGTCAATGTTTTTTTGTACCATCTTTACCACAAAATTCAGGGTTTTTGGCCCTATTGTATCATATTAACCATGAAATTTAAAGTTCCTGGTGTGTTTTCCTAATGAATTAAAGTACTTTTGGTAGTTTTCAACATAACCGTTTTATGTTTACCTTTAAGTGACTGAAGGAAATGGCTTCAGAATGTTTGGATGTTATAGCTTTAGTAGTTTATGAGATAAAGGCAAAATCCGTAAAAGTGGGCGGGCCATGACCACTTTCCCAATAAAAAAATAATCATCAAAATATGCCCATTTCTAATATGATCCTCTGTACCAAATCTTACTTCGGATAACTTTATTTACGAATAAGTCATAACCAGTGGCGGATACAGAAACATTTTTTGGGGGAGGGGGGCTGTTTTACGAAAAGTTTTATTACTCAAAGTATTTTTAATATAGCAGTTCCCTCGCGAAAATTCAGTTATTATAGGACACGTTTTTTTTTTTTTTGAGAAATATTTTCTTTTTATGAAAGGGTGATCAACTGTTCAGAACAAAACTTTCTTGCGGAGGTGAAAATGTGGAAACAGCGAACTTCAGACAAGCATTTTCGGAATGCTCTCGAAGCTTTAGAAGCAGTGATGTCAGTTGATGAAATACTAGAAGAATTCTTTCAAAAACCAAGGAAAATATAACATGGAATGTGAGATCCCGTGTAATCCTCAATTAATCACTGAGTTTCAGCGATACTGCTTGTACAAATGCAGAGAAAGTTCGAATTATATGAATAACAATAAAAATCTTGTAACTTATTATAATTGCTTATAATTTGATGTGATTTTCGATCAATAACCTCATTCCAAACCCATATCAACAAACATATATTTTTCTCTGAGTTTAGGGGGTGTTTTAACACCAACAACCCCCTCCACTGGTAATAACTCTTTATAGGTGTATCGCTGTGGAGAATTGCCATTTTGCGGGAGTAGAGTGCGCTTTCGCCCATCTGCCATCTCTCACTGGAACAAGCGTAGCAAGTTTCATCAATATATCTTAATTTTTACTCAAGTTATCCGTTTCACGCACAGATGGACAAACAGATGGATGGACATATGTATATTCGGATTTCAACTCTACTCGTCACCATTATCGTTTATATATAATCCTATATCTAACTCGTTTTATTTAAAAAACAACAGTTATGTTCACAAAACTATAATGCTCTCTTAGCAACATGTTGCGAGAGTATAAAAAAAGCTTAAGGCGAAATTTGCAGCAAAATGCCGTAATGATGTCAACAAGTTGATAGATCACTAAACAACTAGAACCAAAGCAACCATCATAATGAAATTAAAATGATGAGAAATATTACATTTTGATTAATATCTAGTAATATTATTCATTAATTGGATCGAATGTACACAAAACCAAACCCAAACAAATAATAATTTAGACGATAAAGAAAAAAAATTGGCGGAAAATAATATTTACAGTTTTCCTAGGAAAAAAAAAACTGAAAAGATAAACTGGCACGTAGAATATGTCCACGTTTTATATGGATGTAGAGTAATCAATTTATTTAGAAATGTAATTTAAGAACACTTAACACAGAAAGTCTTTAAAAGCACGTTTTATTATCCTCAATTCCTCAAAATAATTTCAAACACTATTGTCTACATTTCAAAACCATGCACAGAGAAAGTGACATTCTAACACGTGATAAAGCAATTAAAATTTGAAGGCATAAAACTTGGACTAACGCGTAGTATGTACATATATATGTGCGTACAAAATATGCATTTGAAGTTTGTGCTGTGTGTGTGTGTGTGTATGTCTGCATTTGCAACAATAAAAGTGTGACGCTAATATGCAATTTATTATATTTTTGTTTGTTCCTTTACCAATTATGAACAGATCTCACTGAAGTTTTTATAGCATATGCATATAGCAACATCATAAAACCGCAATAAGAACGTAAGGGAGTGCAAAAACTGTGCGGAGCCAAAGAAACCGAGAGAGGTTCTTCTATACGATTTTACGATAATTTTTAATTCTATTAAATAATAAATATTTAAATTTACCGGTATTGGGACAAGTTTATTTTTTATACTTGGGACAAGGTTATTTTTTATACTCTCGCAACAAAAGTTGCTAAGAGAGTATTATAGTTTTGTTCACATAACGGTTGGTTGTAAGTCCTAAAATTCAACGAGTTAGATATATAGAGCTCCAGCTCTGAAAGTATTCGATGCAGTACCCGCTGGTGGAAGCAGAGGAAGAGGGAGACCTCCACTCCGATGGAAGGACCAGGTGGAGAGGGACCTGGCTTCGCTTGGAATAACCAATTGGCGCCAAACTGCCAGAAGGAGGGATGCGTGGCGCGCTCTTTTGGACTCGGCTATAACCACGTAAGCGGTGTCTACGCCAGTCAAGAAGAAGAAGAAGATATAGGGTTATATATGTATATCAAAATCAGAAACATTAAATTTTACAGAAGAAACTGCAGAAGGAAGCTGCACTCGAACTTTTTTACAAAATGGAAAATGGGCGTGGCATCGCCCACTTATGGATCAAAAACCATGCCTCAGGAACTACCCAACAGATTGTAATGAAATTCGGTATATAATATTTTCTTTACACCCTGATTACACGTGTTGGAAAATGTATGAAATCGGTTCACAACTACGACAACTTCCCATATAACTCAATTTTGAATTCCATCTGATTCCTTCACTTTATAAGATATACATTAGGAACCAATGAAGATAGCGAAATAAAGGTTTACATAAATACTGCATATGATCCGTGACATCACTTGTGAAAAAATTGTTGAAATCGGACTATAACTTTTCAAGGCCCCGGATATCGAATTTGAAGAACTCAATGCCTTATGGTAATTTTTCACCGAAAATATCGGTAAATCTCTCAGATATCTCAATTTAATTCAAAGAAAATCTTTCTCTTCTAAAAGTGTGTCTCTGTACCAGAAATGGTTAAAATCGGGCCATAACTTCCCCTAGCTCTTATATACCTAATTATAGGATTTTCAAAAATACGATGGGCTTAATAGCTTATAAATCGGTTAATATGTGAAATATCTTAGTCAAATTAAGTGAGCATATCCTCTTAGATATAATGTATGTTGGTGAAGAAAATTAGTGAAATCGGTTCAGGAATTACCTCAGCCTACATATATACCATATACGCGGATTTTAAGCACAGTGGAACTTCTCTAACTCGAATCACCATAATCCACAAAAGAACTTCGAGTTAGAGAGACTTCGAGTTATAGAATTTTCATTAAAACATACAATTTTTAAAAAAGGATTTAGGAAATTTGACTTCAATTGCCAATTCAAAAAATCGAGTTATGGAGATCTTAGAGTTAGAGAAGTTCGAGTTATGGAAGTTCCACTGTATTTCCATAAGCCTATATACTCATCCAAATTATTTAAAGTGTCTCACGTCTTGAAGCGAAATTGTTGCGTTGGGTTCAACAAGCATGCAAAATGTCTTTCAAAATATGCAGACATAAAGCAAACAAGCATTGTTAACCTTCAAAAACATCTCAAATACGTACAACGGAATGCATGATACGCATATAGTTTTATCCCCCGGCTTGCACTGATAACGATTAGTAAATATAATTAAGTCATATCTGTGCAACATAAATAAATACGTACGTATAAAAAAATTAAAAAAATTTAAACTTTAGTCTATCTGCGCTGCGTAGGGTTAAAATGAGTCTAGTAAAGCAAAAGTTGTAAAGATATCGCAGACAATCTTATTATTTTATTGCAGTCGTGCTATTTTAATGTTGTTCGACATTTATACACATCGCCACATTTACATAGATACATATATCCATATAAATATGTCTACCTGCTTTATAGAACTATAATTTAAGAAATTACTCACTAACGAAAGTCAAGTAAAAGTGATTTAATTCATGCACGCTGATTGAAAAGTGACAGCTTGAGCAGTTATTTAATTGAAACCATATAACCATAAAGGAGCAACATATTTGCGAGAAATAAAGCATAGAGTCACATGAGCGTGTAAATATTATAGAGCTTTACAAAACGAGGGACACACAACACTAGTTTGGAATAATAATATTTTTAACAATTTGCTTTTTGGCGAAAACGCTCAGAGACAGAGTTATGGACCACCTTTTCATTTATCGTTAATGGTGATAACTCAATGTGGTATTTGTAAAATATATAATTTTCTGACAACAAACCACTCTCGAATCCAACTGAAGATACACACAAAAAAATTCATTCAAATCGGTATAACCGTTTAGGAGGAGTTTAGTGACAGTGACACAGATACAGACGAATTATATATGTATATAAAGATTTCACAAAATTTAATAGTACGATAATAGTTTCCAAAATTAGCTGAAATTGTCGTTTATCTACTCTTAGTTACCAGCTGTCGAAAGTATAGAAATCTTAATTATGTTATCGCGCTTGATAGCTGTACGTCTAGTTGAAGTAATCTGGATATAACAAGTTAATATGACAGATGTATTAATGAAACTAATAAGTAAAATGTTGCCTTTAATACTAAGCGAACTAGACTAAATATTTGAGCAATTCAGTCATTTCTACGATTATTTACTAAATTTGAATAAATGGATTTACTGTCATTCTGTCAGAGTTTGATTTTGATCCAGTATTTCATAGCATAATAAATAGGCCAACTATACATATGTAGTTTGACAGTCATAACTTTGAAGTCGTAGATAGTTTCGTCTACTTGGGAACCAGCGTTAACAACACCAACAATTTCAGCTTCGAAATCCAATGCAGAATCACTCTTGCCAACAGGTGCTACTTTGGACTGGGTAGGCAATTGAAAAGTAAAGTCCTCTCTCGACGAACCAAAGCCAAACTCTACAAGTCGCTCATTATTCCCCGTCCTGCTTTATGGCGCTGAAGCATGGATGATGACAACATCCTATGAGACGACTCTTGGGGTTTTCGAGAGAAAGTTTTTACGTAAGATCATTGGCAACGGCGAATACAGCAGACGATGGAACGATGAGCTGTACGAATTATACGAAGGCATTGCCATAGTTCAGCGAATAAGAAGACAGCGGCTACGCTGGCTAGGTCATGTTATACGAATGGATGAAAACACTCTAGCTTTGAAAGTGTTCGATGTAGTACCCACTGGACGAAGCGGCGGAAGAGGACGACCTCCACTCCGTTGATAAGACCAAGTCGAAGTGATCTGGCTTCATTTGGCGCCAAAAAGCAAAAAGGAGGAATGAGTGGCGCGCTCTGGTGGATTCGGCTATAATCGCTTAAAGCGGTTCCTACGCCACGTACAGTGGAACTTCCCAATCACCATAATCCACAAAAAACTTCGAATTAGAGAGACTTCCCAGTTACGGAAGATAATTTGTTTGAAATTTGACTTCTATTGCCAATTCAATACATCGAGTTATAGAGATCTTCGAGTTGTAGACATTCGAGTTATGGAAGTTTAACTGTCTAATTCTCGCCGCTACTTCTCTGTCCGCGCTCCTATGAAAGAGATGGCCGGGACGTAGCCGGTAAAAAAGAGGCGCCTGTGATTCTTTAATATAAGACTTCGTTGGGTCCCCTGGCTATTAAACTGACTATGTAAAATATGTCTTATAAATGGTAGGAGGTGGTGGTGAAAATTTAGTGAAAAATCTATTATTATTATGGTGATCTTTTCATGTTTCTGAAGTTAAGGTGCAATAGCTTGCAAGGATCACTTAATTTATGCAATGCCGATTCTTCGGATCAACTTACACTATAGGAATTACGAGGTTAATGAAGAAGAAATTTTTACATTTTCATTAAAGATTTTTCGGGTTTTTCTTTTTCAAAGGAATAGTAATTCATTGTTTATTTCACATTAGTTTAATCATTGCGAAATTGACTATTAGTGGAGTTTCATGAATTAATTATTATATTATATATATCGTCAATATTAGCTGTGGAGCATTTAAAGTCATTATATTCTATTTAAATTGCTGCACATATACTATATATAACAGATGTATGTATGTATAACCCACATATAACAATAAACACATGTTTAGCTTTCGTACAAAATTGTTAAAAAAAAAAAATTCCTGAATATTTGCTACTTTATTTTTGTATAATACTTCAGTACTAAATAGCGGTGTAAACGAGTTTCAAATATACAATGCTATTCACATACATACAAACACAATAATATTTAAAATAGCTATGCATATATAGCCAAATTATATCACATTCAAATATTGGGGTTTCAGTACACACATATGGATGTCTATATGTGTGTCAAATTGGTACTTTTTTCGAACTTCACAAAAAAAATTTATATTTTTTTTAATTCTTAGAATATTATTGTTTTTAATATTAAAAAACAAACGCACTTTTTTATATTTTTAATATATGTAAAGCGCGCTATGAATCACACTAAAACTGATCTGTTCTTTATTACTCCACTTGATTTTGCTTTGAGGTAGACACTTCTATACAGGTCTTGTTATTTGGACAGTTGTTCACTAACTGATTTATTCAGTGCCACCTTTATTAATATGAGCGCCAGCAGCAACACCTAAACTTGTTTCAATCGACAATAAACATAATATGAGTAAAAGCTGATGCGCTTGCCTACAACAAAGCCAGTTAAGTGCAAACAGAGAGTAAATTGCACGTGCGATCACGCTCTGGACAATAAGCGTATGAGCAATTTGACTCGAAGCATGCTCAAGAACAACTTGTTGCCATAGATGTATGTATGTATGTGTGTACAGCAACCAGCGCTCAAATTTCGTATATGCGTATGTCTGCGCTAAAATTGCACAGTTAAATTAAACTCCCAAAAGTTAAGCAAAATTACCGTTCTCTTAAGCTCATTGTTGCTACATATGTATGTATGTGTATATGAAGTATTGGATATTAACTTTGGTGACAATGAAAATACCTCAAAATATACAGACATACAGACATACATATATGGAAGTAGGTATGTAAGTCGTTACAAACAGTTTCTTAAGCTGTTTGCTGTTGCTGTTGGGCAATTACAAACATATACAGCAGTTAAAGAGTTTATTAGCTTCCATCTAATATGTTGCTTTTGTGTTAGCATATATGTAATACATGTCCATATGTTTGTAAGTGTGTACGCAGCGTATACGTAACCCCAAATAATGCATTTAAATCACTTAATCTGTAGTGGGTAATCAAAAAGCTTGTATACATAATTTAATTAACTGATTTATAATATTCCAAAATTGAAATAAAGTCAATAAACAGCCTTTTTTATTCAAAGTGAATTTTAATGCTTTTCCAAAAACTTCACTCACGATAATGGTTGGCAACTGGAATCGATCCCATTTTCTATGAAATTAGGTTAATGATAACCTGATGAATTTAATTACGAATTAATCAATTCAATCGAATGCAAATGGAATTTTTCACACGTAGATGTCCAATCTTCTATAAGAGTGTACAGCTACTGGCGTACGCCGATGATATCGATATCATTGGAAACAACACCCGCGCCGTTAGTTCTGCTTTTTCCAGACTGGATAAGGAAGCGAAGCGTATGGGTCTGGTGGTGAACGAGGACAAGGCGAAATATCTCCTGTCGTCAAACAAACAGCCAGCGCATTCGCGTCTTGGCTCCCACGTCACTGTTGACAGTCATAACTTTGAAGTTGTAGATAACTTCGTCTACCTGGGAACCAGCATTAACAGCAATAACAATGTCAGCCTGGAAATCCAACGCAGAATCACTCTTGCCAACAGGTGCTACTATGGACTAAGTAGGCAATTGAAAAGTAAAGTCCTCTTTCGACAAACAAAAACCAAACTCTACAAGTCTCTCATCATTCCCGTCCTACTTTACGGTGCAGAAGCGTGGACGATGTCAACATCCGATGAGACGGCACTAGGAGTTTTCGAGAGAAAGGTTTTGCGGAAGATTTATGGTCCTTTAAGAATTGGCAACGGCGAATACCGCAGACGATGGAACGATGAGCTGTATGTGTTATTCGACGACATAGACATAGTCCAGCGTCGGATGATGCAATGGATGAAAGTGCTCCAGCTCTGAAAGTATTCGATGCAGTACCCGCTGGTGGAAGCCGAGGAAGAGGGAGACCTCCACTCCGATGGAAGGACCAGGTGGAGAGGGACCTGGCTTCGCTTGGAATAACCAATTGGCGCCAAACTGCCAGAAAGAGAGATACGTGGCGCGCTGTTTTGGACTCGGCTATAACCGCGTAGGCGGTGTCTACGCCAGTCAAGAAGAAGAAGAAGATGTCCAATGGAATGACAACAGTACACTTCCAAATCGCTGAAAAAATAAATCTAGACACTGAACGTAGAATGTAGTTTTAGGGTATTTATTTAGTGAGAAGGGTATTCACATAGGATAGCGAAATTTTTTTGAATACTCAATTCTATTAAATCAAAAATATTCTAGTGTTCATTTTTATACCCTGAACAGGGTATATTAAGTTTGTCACGAAGTTTGTAACACCCAGAAGGAAGCGTCGGAGGCCCTATAAAGTATATATATAAATGATCAGTATGTTGAACTGAGTCGATTTAGCCATGTCCGTCTGTCTGTCTGTCTGTATATATACGAACTAGTCCTTCAGTTTTTAAGATATCGTTTGGAAATTTTGCAGATGTTATTTTCTCTTCAAGAAGCTGCTCATTTGTCAGAACTGCCGATATCGGACTATTATATCATATAGCTGCCATACAAATTTAACGATCGGAATCAAGGGTTTGTATGGAAAACTTCGGCATTTTACTACATATCTTCACGAAATTTGGTGTGAGTTATTGTTTATAGAAATAATTTAATCTCCGAAAAAATTGTACAGATCGGTTCACTATAGCATATAGCTGCCATACAAACTGAACGATCGGAATCAATGGCTTGTATGGAAAATTTTCGCATTTGACGTGGTATCTTCACGAAATTTGACATGGATTACTGCTTAAGGTAATAATATAATCTCCGAAGAAATTGTTCAGATCGGTTAACTATATAACCTTAATGTTTCTAGCAAACAACCCGGCTAAAAAGAATTAGTAAAATGTTTTCTTTTTTGTGAAGGGTATATTAGCTTCGGTTCAGCCGAAGTTAACGGTTTTTTTTTTGTTTTAATAATAATTATTGTATTATGGTTTTTCATCTAATACATTTTTTTTTATTTTATAATTACATATATAAATCATTAACAAATTGTACTTAAACTAATACCTTTTTATTAATTTATTAGTAAATATGTATTTCTCGTGACTAGTTAGACACTTTACTGCTGGGTTTGGTAAAAACTTATATTCAGAAGAGAACACTTTTTCCTACATGGTTGACAAGTTTAGGTTATTAAAATCAATATTGTTGCATAGTTTTAGGCGTTTTTCAAAGCTAACTTTTAAGGCATTATAATAAAGTTTGTCTGCGTCTGTGCTAAGCGCTTTCAAGCCACTGAAAGCCTAAACATAAATTAAATTTTGGGTAGTACTATACTTTTTCTACTCTGGTCAGAAAAGCTAATACTAAGCAGATTATAGAGGTTTGCTGAATAATGAAAAACAAGGTAACTAGCTTTTTAGAACCACAATGAAGATTCCTTTAAGAGGTCATACTAAAACTTTACGAATTTTTAATTGAAAATTACCGTTATTAAGATATGAATTATATAATATATATAAATTATATAATATGAATATTTTAGAAATTGTGGTTAAGATATTAAATAAAATGATTTATTTATACTTCACCAAGAGAGAAAGGTGAAGGGCTGTTGAACATATCCAAGCATTCCTGAATCGTGAACATTTTAACCTCATAGTTCCGATGAAGATTAATGTCTATACACAGCAAAATATTCGAGAGATTATTCGCCTTCATTTAATATTACCTTCCGCCGTCATATGTCAACCTAGCCTAATAGCCAACTTGGTGTTTGCTGTTCACCTAACAGTAGCTGTATGCAACTTAGCCGCCTCTGAAGTGTTAACAGAAAATACATAGAACTAAGAAAGGGCGAGAATTCAGTATTTCCAAAAGAAAGATATCTAGAAAGTATGATAGATGATAAAAGTAGATGTTCAGAAGGTAGACATATTTAAGCGCATTGCAATGTCAACGACTGTAGAGAGAGGACTTTCGATGTTTTAAAACCCAAATTGCCTATCTTCAGATCGTGGACTTTTTTACGCTCCCGAAATACGCAACGCAACTAATATTGCGGGGATATCAGATGGCGAAAAAACTGTATGGCGTAAATATTTTTGCAATGTAAGCTTTTCTGAGTAAGTGAGCTTTGACTTAGTACCAACGAAAATAAATATTTTACATCAAGAAAAATATATTTAAACAAATATTCTACTTGTAAATCTATCAGTTTGATTTTTTTTCTTTCCACCTCCTCTTCCAATTGTTTGTTTTCTTTTATCAATTCTACAATACTACAATACTATACATATATTATTATCATACGATTCACCTTTCCCGTCAATGATCAGTCCTTTGATGAAAAGTTGTGGTTGTTGATATCCGATGTCTTTTTTCTTGTGGCCTTGTAATCAATAATATCATACCTTTAGACATCTGTAAATATCTAAAAAATCCGTCAAATTTTCGCGTATACCTAGTATCTATTTTTTTTGTCCAGTCCTTTGGGAAGGGGCGGAACAATTTATTTCGTTTCAAATCTGTACTACTGATCTATCGTTTTATGTTTAGTTTGGTCAAACGTTCACGTTCATTGCTACGAACTACAACGAAGCATATGCTATTTAAAACTTATTAAAATGGTCCGCCCTTTAATATAGATAATCAAAAAGTACTAAAGGTGTGTCAACATCATGAGTTTAGATCAAAATTGGTAAATCGAATAGTAATCACTCCCGCCTCTCGTATAATTGTTAACTGCTTAACAAGTACGGAATGCCTAAGTCCGGGTGTAACCGAACGTTTTATACTCTCGCAATTTACTAATTTAATTTTATTAAGATAACACACAATTCGACTCATATTATAGGCATAAAGTCCACTGGAATAACGAAAATCATCATATATAGTATATGAGGGCTGAGGTAATTCTTGAACCGATTTCTCTCATTTTCGTTACCAAGCTAAATTTTATAAACTATTATATATTCATTTTGTTAAGTTATACCACATATAAACCGATATAGACGGTATATGTCCCGCCGGATGTTTGAAAACCCTAATATTAGATATATGGGAGCTAGGAAATATTGACCAGATTTTACTAATTTTTGGTGAGGAGACATATGATTACTAGAAAAAGATTCGCTCTAAGTTTCTATAAAATCTGAGAAACTGGTAAAAAATCCGTAGGCACTGAGGTCCTCATGTGCGATATCCCGGGCGTTCAAAAGTTATAATCCACTTTCGATGTCGATGTGGCATATTTGTTGATAATTATTGTATGGTAAGTTTTATTCCGATCATCCATTGGTTCTATTTATATATTGTAATTTCACCCATTTTACATTCGTAAGATCAAAGCGTCAAGGAAATATTATGGACATACGGAGAGATATCTGGATTTCAACTCGTCTCGTCATCCTGATATTTTTGATATAGAGTAAGTTCGGGTAATATGGAATACCTATTTTTTTTAATCATAACTATGAAGTTATGATTCCGAGACTTTCGAAATTTGTGAATTCTAGGAAATGTTTAAACCAATTGGTGAAAATGGGAATTTGTACCCATCCAGACAGATGGCACGACGATTTCGCTCCTCCTTCATAAGGAGTGAATTGCAATTCTTTCTTGAGAAAATCAAATATGGAGGCACAAAAGATCCGACAGCTCTCTTATATGTTATAACCGTTATAAGCAATGCATGTTCTGCTCAAGTCTTGGTGCCTATTTCTAATTAGCCTGCCACTAGTGTACCATATTAGACGATTTTGTGCTGTCTGTTCCATTCTTTATTTTTTATTCAAAAGCTCACTTTCTTTAAAACTGTTCTGTTTTAATTTAATTGCGATAAGTTATTTATCAGTTAAATAACTAAGATACATAGAAAAATCCGTTATAATCTAAAAAAAATTACTTATTGTTGTGTCCTCATAAAAACTCTACCACGAGCAATCCCGTGTTTTTAGGAATTGAAAGAAAACTTGACAACTTTCGGAAGTGTCACCAACTTTCCTTTACCCTTTCCAAATTTCACAGCTTTTGTCGTAATCGGCGTTCCTACAGAGCACCTAGTTTAGGAGAAAAGCAGGTGTACCGGGTATTATGGTTACTCTATATAACCCGTATATCTAACCCGTTAGACTACAAAAAATTTTAATCTAAACAAAGCTCTTAAACTCTGTGCAACATGTTGCGAGGGTATAAAAACTGATAAAATCGGTGCGGTACTTCCCCTAGTTATTATATACATATGCCATTTTTTAATTAACCACCTTCGATTTTTGCAAATTGTGAGACTTAATAATGTCTATATTTGAAACTATAAATTTGTTTTATTTTCATCGTTTCTGTTATTTTTTTCCCAAAACGTTTGGTTACTTTTTTATACTATATATAACATGCATTACGTTTAAATTAAATTTTTTTGTAATATTCAACTTATATGATGATAAACCCACAATTTGAACAAGTAAAGAACAACAACTTGAGTTCGTTACAGAACTATTAGAACGTGACAAGTTTTGTCTGTCTTTTTGTAATTAAACCACAATATTTTAATATAAATTTGGTATGAACTATGAAACTTGAGTGAATACGTCTCAAATGTGTAATTAAATATAGTAGAAATTGAGCAAAATAAAAATGAATGGTAAAAACGCAAAAATAATAGACAATTCGTTCGGGTCTTTAAATTATGCAATATTATTTTTTATAATTTTAGCTTATCCTCTGACGTAGATCAACTCCTTTTTAAGCGCGAACATGTTTTGAATCACCCTAAACCAGTGAAGAATTCTTTCGATTGTATAAAAAATAAAACCATTAACTGGCTATTATGAAACCCAAATGTTATGAAGCGAATTCAATTAAAAGTGATGCTGATGACAGCAAATCCCGCAGAGTGTAAAAAAAAACAAGTAAGGAAGGGCTAAGTTCGGGTGTAACCGAATATTTTATACTCTCGCAATTTATTTATTTAATTTTATTAATATAACACACAATTTGACTCACATATTCGTCGTTTATATGGTATAAAGTCCATTGAAAGTTGGAAACCCTAATATTAGGTATATGGGAGTTAGGTGAAGTTATGACTCGATTTCACCCATTTTTGGCACGGAGACGTATTATTAAAAGAAATATATTCATTTCGAATTTCTTCAAAATATCTGAGAGACTTACCTATGTTTTCGGTAAAAAATATATTCGAAGCTCTCAGGTCCTCATGTTCGATATATGGGGCCTTGAAAACTTATTGTGTGATTTCTACGATTTTTAGAAGAGCGATGCCACACTATAAATGCAGTATTTATGCAAAGTTCTGTTCCGATATGTTCATTAGTGCCTACTTTATATCAGGTAAAGTAAACGATTCAGATCAACTTCAAAGTTCTGGTATTTAGGAAGAAGACGTGGTTCTGAACCGATTTTGCCTATTTTCACAACATATCATTGGGATGCAAGGAAAGTATCACAAACCAAATTTCATTGAATATATGGTTTTTGACCCGTAAGTGGGCGGAGCCACACCCATTTAAAATTTTTTATACCAATTTGAGTGAAGCTCTTCCGTACCTTCTTTATAATGAAATTTAAGGTATCTGGTGTTTTCGCTTACTGAATTAAAGCATTTTTAGTAGTTTTCAACATAACCTTTGTATTGGAGGTAGGCGTGGTTATAATCCGATCCGAACCGAAGAAACGACTCTAGAAAGTTTGGTTGATATAGCTTTAGTAGTTTACGAGATATGTACAAAGAACTTAGTAGGAGACGGTGTCACACCCATTTCTCCAAGTGTTTTCGGTTTTCGCCATTTTGTGGGCCACTGGGTCCGATTTTACAACCTTCCTATGGTGCCAAGAAACACGTGTACCAAGTTTCATTAAGATATCTTAATTATTACTCAAGTTACAGCTTGCACAGACGGATGGACGGACGGACATACGGATTTGAATAGAGGTGCCCTCTCTCTGTCGAATAACAATGGTTTTAGTATTTTTTTTTTAATCAAGAAACCTTTGTCAGAACACCGTTTTATGTTCTCTGTCTATTAAAACATTATTGCAATAAGGCATAATAAAGTAAACTAATTATTTTCTGTTTTAGGCACACAGACTTATCTTATCAATTCATTGTCACCGGTTGGGATTTTCGTTCATTGTTATTAGTGTTGGCAAATTTTTTATGAAGACATAAACACAACAAAACTTTTGTTTACTAAAAATATTTAATCACAACAAAAAAAGTTTCTTTATGTTTCTATCATTTTGTGTGGCGATAAAAAGAGTTTCGTGAACTTCAAAAATTTGTTTGTTGTTCATAAGCTGCTTCAAAGATGTCGCACTGACGTCCACGTCCACTAATCTATACTCTATATACACATATATAGGGTGGTGCATGCAAGACGTAAATAGAATTTTTGGAAAAAGATATATTTATCTTATATATATATATATATATATATATATTTAAGCGATAGCCGAATCCACCAGAGCGCGCCACTTATTCCTCATTTTTGCTTTTTGGCGCCAACTGGAAACACCAAGTGAAGACAGGTCACTTTCCACTTGATCCTTCCATCGGAATGGAAGTCTCCCTCTGACTCGGCTTCCTCCAGCGGGTACTGCATCGAACACTTTCAGAGCTGGAGTGTTTTCATCCATTCGTACAACATGACCTAGCCAGCGTAGCCGCTGTCTTTTTTCGCCGAACTAGGTCAATGCCATCGTATAACTCGTACAGCTCATCGTTCCATCGTCTGCGGTATTCGCCGTTGCCAATGTTCTGAGGATGATAAATCTTGCGCAAAATTTTCCTCTCGAAAACTCCTAGTGTCGTCTCATCGGATGTCCACGGATCGTCCACGCTTCGGCGTGGAGTTTGATTTTTGTTCGTCGAGAGAGGACTTTACTTTTCAATTGCCTACTCAGTCCAAAGTAGCACCTGTTGACAAGAGTGATTCTGCGTTGGATTTCAAGGCTGAAATTGTTGGTATAATTTTTTCCAGCATCAAATTAAAGAAGTCACACGATAGTGAGTCACCTTGTCTGAAACCTCGTTTGGTATCGAACGGCTCGGAGAGGTCCTTCCCAATTGTTATACCATTTAATATTTTTAAATTATATTGAAATGAAGTCAGTAACTGAGTGAAAATTTTCCACAGATGTACTTAGTGTCTAAAATCACATACTCTACATTTCTTGTCTTCACTATAACAAATTCTATATAATTTTATTAAATCAATTTATTGTCGTCAGTAAATTTTAATAATTGGCTTAGTGCAATCAGACACTACGTAATTTAGTAGTTTGCATTTTTATAGCTCCATAACTGTTAATTTTCAAATACTAGTAATCTAGTGTCTGTGACTTAAAGTTTTACTACAATTTAAAAGATAAGATACCTACCTTAAATCTTAAAAATATGAGCACCTCAACGAGGCAAGCAATTGTTTAATCTTTATATAAATATTTGGGTAATTACATGTTTATATATATTCACATACTTACATATATGTATGTCTCTGCAAACAATTACAAGTGTTTAAACTCTTATAGCCACTTCTAGTACTTACCTTTATCGTCAAGTGGCGTTGTTAAGTGATAAGTGGTGATACGTTTACATTACTTCTTCACCGTCGCCGCAGAGACTTCAAATTAAATTCGCTCTTAATAGAAACTTAAATATGAAAATAAATAGATTTAGCAAATTAATCCAAATACATAACGTTTCTATTATACTGTTCATTACCACATGCATACATATCTGAAGAATTCATTTAAATTTGTTTCAAATGTTTTCAATAAGTTTGTTTGAAGAGATGTTCCAACTCCCAACAATATGTCATTTGAGAGAATTCCCATCTGGAATTCTTCCATACAATATAAATCATATGTCTCCTAATAAATGATCTTTCTAACAAACAGTAAACAAATGCCCGACATGTGTAAGTACAAGTGATCTTCCACAGAAAATAGAGAATATATATAGAACAAAAATTCTCTTTAAACCAACATTGACGAGTTCACTCCAATAATCGAGATCACTTGCTCGTAAATTATGGAAACCGCTGTTACGTACAAAATTGATATGTTCGTGCCGCAATACAGTAATCTCCAGTAAAAAAGTAACACTTTTGAGGCACTAAAGTGGTGGCGGCACTTAAATGAATCCCGGTTAAAGGTACTTAACAAAATAATAGAACTTTTTTATTGATAAATTTTGGGCTCTTCTGTTTGAGTGCATCACAAAATTTTTCCAATTGATCACAATACAAATACACTTCAAAATTAATGGCGCTATTGTTGTGCTCAAAATAAACGATTCCTTTGAAATTTCACCAAACAGATAATATAACCATTTTTTTTGGTGACTATCGGCCTTCGAAGAGTTTTGAACTGGTTCATTCTTTTTAGACCACGATCACTTGCGCTTTACGTTCTTGTAAACAACCCACTTTTTGTCGCCAGTAACAATGAGATTCTAAAATAGATCACTTTTTTGACGTTTGAGCAAATCTCAGTTGTTAATCGATCAAACAAATTTCGTTTTGTAAGAACTTGGGGAACCCATATGTGATGCTATGCGAAATCAATATTAGAGGTCGCGTTAGACAAATTTAATCTTTTATCAATCTCTCGAGTTGTTATTCGACGATTTGCATCGACCAATGACTTTATTCTATACACATCGGCTTCAAGTGTTCTTCCAGGACATGGTGCATCGACAAGATCAAAATTGAAACAAAATTTTGCAAACCAATTTTGGTATTTGCGTTCGGTCAACACACCTACTCTTTATACATCACATAATTTTCGCGTTGCTTGAACCGTAGTTTTACCTTTTTTATTAAAACAGTAAAATAATGTTTCGGAATGCTGTTTTCGATCTTCCATCTTCCATAGGGCACCAAACAAAAACTATTCCAAAAAATTAAACAACATTTTTAACAAACAAGTAAGAAAGTGCTTAATTCAGCTGTAACCGAACATTTTATACTCTCTTATTTATTTATGTAATTTTATTAAGACACAATTTGACCTATGTATATATTCGTCCATTAGAAAGCGAATATTATTATTATATATTATATAAAGTATGTGGGAGGTAGGCGTGGTTATAATCCGATTTCGTCTATTTTAAGACTAAATAAGGTAGCGCGTAAAGGAAACAACTCTAGAGAGTTTTGGTAGTTTATGAGATATATACTTTCCCAAAAAAATTACATCCAAATATGCCCCTTTCCAGAGTGATCCTATGTACCAAATTTCATAGCTTTATAGCTTTTAGTTATAGCACTTTATAGGTTTTCGGTTAACGCTATTTTATGGGCAATGTTCCGATATCACCCATCTGCAATACCAACCCTCTCAAGGTACCAGGGGGTTTCATTAAGTTATTAAGTTCGAACAGACTTCCGGATTTCAACATCTGCTCGTCATTCTAAAAATTTTGTTATAAATAACCGTTAGTTAAAGGTGACATAAACAACCGTTAAGTGAACAACACTATTATACTCTATGCAACATGTTGCGAGTGTATACAAATGTTTGCTTTATAACGTTAATTGTAGACTGGAATTAAATTGTTCATTAATTCTTTTAGATCTCATTGCAACTTGCAATTAACCTCACAAGATAAGCAGAAAACCAAATTAAATGTTTTTTAAGAAAACGATCATATCGTACAAATAATTATCTTGATAATTATTGCATGTCATATATTCTATCATCATCGGTCTGTGGACACATCACCCAATATATTTTGTTATGTAGTGCTTATCAATGGAAAGATAAACAATAAATTTGCTTAAAAAAGAGTTCAAAAAAGTAGAAAAGATAACATTCCAAACATCTAAATGAAACAATCCACCTACATATAGTTAGAGCCATCTCAAATTTTTCAAAACATGTTTCATATACTACTGGGGTGATCCCATAAGTATCTAGCTTGAACGAGAAAAACAAAAATCAAATCACTGACTGATTGTGTTCTTTTCCATTTCTCTAAAATCTGCGGATACACTTGTGAATGCGCACGCGATCAAATCAAAATCACTAGTCAACGAGAATATATGTATATAGTAGATAGTAGAGAATATAAATAGTAAATTTTTATTGCACTAGTGATCTTAAAGGCGATAAGTCTAACTACTTTTTGGACTGCCCTCTCAAACATATATATATTTACAATTAGCCATATAGATATATACATCTTGAATTGCTCCACAATTGCTTTTAGACATAATTCAACAATGGCAATAAAAACGGAACATCACGCTCATGTAGAGTATACAAAAACAAAATATCAACCCATCATAATACTAAGAAAGTGGTTAAACTGTGCAAAATCAGGCAGGGGAATAGGAACTATATATGTTTAAAGAGAGAGGCAGGGGAATAAGAACTATGTATGTTTAAAGAGGTTTTCTTCTTTGGGTTAATAAAACTATAAACTCTGTTGCCATGCAAACTATCTTACAGATTACTTAATGATTTTGTTAAATAGTGATACTATCTTTATAGTTTTAGCGCTTTGCCAAGATATACGTTTAATGAGTACCTTATCTTGAAAATCAAGTTTCTTCTGATCTGCCATGAGTATGAAATGTTTGAATAGCTTTGACGCATTGGCACCGGAGTCAGGACTTGTCCAGTCGCTGCATTCGTACAGCTTTTCATGTGTATCATTCCCATATGATTGAAGTGAGAGTCGAAAAGAGCCCGTGAATTCGCTGTGGATCTACATGGACCTACAAATTTTGTATTTACTTACTTGCCGTTTGCATATGAAATTACGAAATTTGAATGTTTATCACTTAGAAATTGCCACTTGATTGCGCTTTATTTTACATCACGATTAAAAACCTATTTAATGATTCGTCAATTAAAGTACCTTAGCACGTTATGCATACAAAAAAAATTAAATTATAAACTTAAAGTTATGTCTATGTTTGTGTGTGCTTTAAGAATTTATGGAGCGTGTCACAGTTCGGCGATTGTTATCGTATCTTCGTTCAATTCATAACATAGCATACACCCCTCAGGAGGTATACACTTATATACAGGTATTTTTTAATGTTTTAAGAATAAAATAAATAACAAGTTGATGAAAATTTACTGCTATGATTATTGCAACTAAACGAGTTGTTGAATATTAAAATTCTACAATATTTTTAAGTAGTAATTTCTAGGTCTTTTACGTTCATACATACATACGTTCGTGTGATTTCTGATCATTACTGAATAATTATAAGTGCCTATCGCGACAATAATGATGTTAGTGCAATTAGTATAATGAGACATTTTGTCGACCAGAACTTGTATTCGAAGACTCAAATGCACTTATGGGACTATATTGATTTATAATCATTGTGGAAACCAACAAGTAATTCGAGAGGGAATGCCTCATGTCTTAACTACTAAACTCAGTCTCCTCAAGTCCTCTGCTAATAAAACGGTCAAATGCCTCAAAAAGCCTTAAATCAAACATTGATTGGCGTTCAGAAACAATTCTCTCTGTAGATGAAGAAAGTTTCTTGATAGTGAAATCCGATACTTCGGAGGTTGTAGAATCTTAGCGTATTTTAAATAATAAGGTGGAAGCTATAGATATTAAAAAATCGAATATTTTCTATAATTGAGAAAGAAGAAAATCGAAAATTACAGAACTAATCGGTAAATTCCCTACAAATCTTGCAATATGTATACGAAATTGCCGTCAAAAAATATTTATTAGGGATTAGCTCTACCTGTACATTTTTTTAATCAGTTGTATGGATATTTATAGCTATTTCAATTGGCCATCCTAAGTTGTCAATGTTCATCACGTAACCCTAACTGTAGATTTGGCAGCATATGAGCCTTGGAGTTGAGTAGCCGTGGTTTTATAGACGCACAGAGATATGTCTCGATTTGTAGTGAAAGAATGAGAAAATTAATCTGAAATATGAGAGCAATTGGGATCCAATAATCTAGGGTTGGAGGATTAAGGGGTTACATGGGTTTTGTCGCGTTCAAAATGGGACACTTTCAATAATTTTTTTTCATATAAAAAATTATTTATTTAATTCAAACTTTTTTCTGTCTTATAGATACATATTTAAAGAAAAATTTCTAAAATTTTCAAACAAAAAAAAACTAAAACTCCTTCATTGCGACGTCATTTCCGGTGACCCCTCGGATAAAAGGTGCGTCCGCGTTGTCAGCATAAATCCTGATCATCTAAAATGAAAAAACAAAATTAAGTGTTTTCGGTAAGACCATAATCTCGTACTTGACCGATGGAAAGACAAAAAAGTGAAAATTGGAATTTTGACAGAAATTTTTCCAAAAAAATAAAAATTTCGGTCAAATTTGCTTGGCATTTTGTTTTTTTTTTTCAAATAGTTTTAATTGAAAAAAAAAAAAATAAAAATCCTTCGTTCAAGCACGAGTAAATTGTATCTCGAACACCTGTTCAAAATTTCATCATTATCGGTTGAGAAGTTTTCGAGAAAATTTGACAACCGACTTTGAAAACACGGTTCCGGTAGTACTTGACTTGGAGCGCACACCTTCCAAAGGCTGTATCTCCGAAACTATTATTCGGATCGAAAATTTAGGACAATATTCTTGTGATGTTGTAGAAATTAATAAGCCAAAAACAAAAAAATCGATTTTTTGAATCCACGAAACCTATGTAACCCCTTAAGCTGATGAAAATCGTATCATATCGCCAACTGGGTCATATTTTAGAATTTGGTTTGAAAAATTTTAACTGAAATTTCAAAAACACACATAAAAAAAGTGGCGTTTCAAACAAACAACTGTCATAAAAAATAGTAGACTATCACAACCAACTATAGTTAGAGAGAGAGAGAGAGTGTTAGTCACAAACTCTCTTGTATTCAACGCTCAAATTTGTTGCTGCTTTATATGTGGAGCTTTTTACAAAGGAACAAAACTGAAACGAAGACACTGTAATTAAAATGGTTTAGTAAACAAATATTTGTTAATTACTAGTATTTATAGTTGGGAAAAATCGGGAATTTTTGAAAAATCGCATTGAGTTAATTCGTGTAAAATCGTATTTATATGGAGTGTTAATGACTGAGTGGAAATTTTTGTCACAAATACAACTTTGACTGAGAGTAGGCACACACATGTTGTGTACATGCAGCAAATGTTTAAGCGTCGACCTACTGGGACGCTTATCTGCAATTCAAAATATAGTTATGTATACTCATATATGTACATATATACACAGAGTCTACGACAGTTTACTTAGCTAATAATACGCTCTGTACATATTTCCGAAAACATAAGATATCAACGATTTGAAATGCCTTATGAAATAGTTCTCTTCATATGTAGTACAGTAGAACTCTAACATGTGGTCGCTTGTTAAACGAAATTGAAATTTTATTGGAATGAAATTCACATGAGTTCGAAAATTAAGATTAGACATACATACATAAATATATTTATTTTGTTCCAGTAATATTAATAATAATAATATTTAGTTTTTCTTTATAGTTGAGGAAACTATGTTTTAAAAGAATCTTACTTAGTGTTAATAATTAAATACAAAATTTTGATTTGGGTATTTATTTAATTTGATTGGGATTCCGGTAATGGTATACCTACTTATTACAGATACTAAACATTAGGCATTTTTATACTCTCGCAACAAATGTTGCTAAAGAGAGTATTATAGTTTTGTTCACATAACGGTTGTTTGTAACACCCAAAACTAAACGAGTTAGATATAGGGTTATATATACCAAAGTGATCAGGGTGAAGAGTGGAGTTCAAATCCGAATGTCTGTCTGTCCGTCCGTCCGTCCGTCCGTCCGTCCGTCCGTCTGTGCAAGCTGTAACTTGAGTAAAAATTGAGATATCTTGATGAAACTTGGCACACTTATTTCTTGGCACCATAGGAAGGTTGCTTTCGAAAATGAGCAAAATCGGACCACTGCCACGCCCACAAAATGGCGAAAACCGAAAACACATAAAGTGCCATAACTAAGCCATAAATTAAGCTATGGAAATAAAATTTGGTATGAAGGATCGCACTATGAAGGGGCATATTTGGATGTAATTTTTTTGGGGAAGTGGGCGTGGCCCCGCCCCCTACTAAGTTTTTTGTACATATCTTGCAAACTAATAAGGCTATATAAACCAAACTTTCTGCAGTCGTTTTTTTTAGCCACTTCCCAATACAGTCCAAAAATTAAAGAAATCGGATCATAACCACGCCCACCTCCCATACAAAAGTTAGGTTGAAAATTACTAAAAGTGGGTTAACTCACTAACGAAAAACGTCAGAAACACTAAATTTCACATAAGAAATGGCAGATGAAAGCTGCACTCAGATTTTTTTACAAAATGGAAAATGGGCGTGGCGTCGCCCACTTATGGGACAAAAACCATATCTCAGGAACTACTCGACCGATTTCAATGAAACTTGGTTTGTAATAGTTTCCTTACCTCCCAATGATATGTTGTGAAAATTGGCCAAATCGCTTCACAACTACGCCTACTTCCTATATACCAGAACTTAGAAGATGATCTGAATCGTTTACTTTAGAATATATAAAGTAAGCACTAGTGAAGATATCGGTGCAAAACTTTGCACAAATACTGTATTTATAGTGTGGCCACTTCTAAAAATCGCCGAAATCGGACCATAGGTTTTCAAGGCCCCATAAATTGAACATGAGGACCTCGGTGCTTCTAACCTAATATTATGGTTTCCAACTTTCAATGGACTTTATGATTTTTTAAGAGCTTGATAACTTTTTAAAAAAAAAAAACGCATAAAATTTGCAAAATCTCATCGGTTCTTTATTTGAAACGTTAGATTGGTTCATGACATTTACTTTTTGAAGATAATTTCATTTAAATGTTGACCGCGGCTGCGTCTTAGGTGGTCCATTCGGAAAGTCCAATTTTGGGCAACTTTTTCGAGCATTTCGGCCGGAATAGCCCGAATTTCTTCGGAAATGTTGTCTTCCAAAGCTGGAATAGTTGCTGGCTTATTTCTGTAGACTTTAGACTTGACGTAGCCCCACAAAAAATAGTCTAAAGGCGTTAAATCGCATGATCTTGGTGGCCAACTTACGGGTCCATTTCTTGAGATGAATTGTTCTCCGAAGTTTTCCCTCAAAATGGCCATAGAATCGCAAGCTGTGTGGCATGTAGCGCCATCTTGTTGAAACCACATGTCAACCAAGTTCAGTTCTTCCATTTTTGGCAACAAAAAGTTTGTTAGCATCGAACGATAGCGATCGCCATTCACCGTAACGTTGCGTCCAACAGCATCTTTGAAAAAATACGGTCCAATGATTCCACCAGCGTACAAACCACACCAAACAGTGCATTTTTCGGGATGCATGGGCAGTTCTTGAACGGCTTCTGGTTGCTCTTCACCCCAAATGCGGCAATTTTGCTTATTTACGTAGCCATTCAACCAGAAATGAGCCTCATCGCTGAACAAAATTTGTCGATAAAAAAGCGGAAAAGCGAACACTGATTTTGGTAATAAAATTCAATGATTTGCAAGCGTTGCTCGTTAGTAAGTCTATTCATGATGAAATGTCAAAGCATACTGAGCATCTTTCTCTTTGACACCATGTCTGAAATCCCACGTGATCTGTCAAATACTAATGCATGAAAATCCTAACCTCAAAAAAATCACCCGTTACAATATATATGACGAATATGTAGGTCAAATTGTGTATTATATAATATTAATTAAGTTAAATAAATAAATTGCGAGAGTATAAAATGTTCGGTTACACCCGAACTTAGCCCTTCCTTACTTGTTTTAATTCAATTTAACCGGGGTTAGGGTGTCCCTTAAAATGCAATATTAAGAATTACGATGTGGCACACAAATTGTTTTTCCTTTCAATAAGTTGAATTATTCTACAAAATTTCAAATCTGTTGGAAAAACGAATACCCTGCCCCAAGGCACTTGAAGTTTTACGTTTTTTCAATATTTTATAACTTTGGCAGTCTGGCATCTGAGAGAAGTCATTTTTCTCCTGTATTTGCCTTTTAATTCATATGCAATATAAAAATAAATACCGCTGTATGTCCAACTGCATTTACTTAGCTAATATATGAAGTTCGTCATCAATTTCTATTTTACTCCGCGATTTGAGTCAATAAAGTATTTCTTTTCGTTCGCGCGCCTGGCCCTTTGATTGAGGGCAGGTTTTAACTTGTCGAAAGTTTTCTTTATCCTTCGTAAACTGAGTTGTGTTTTTTGAGGATTCAAATGTCATGATGAGTGGTGTTATAATAAGGAAGCATTTATATCTTATTGACCATAGTGAGGAAAAGATACTGGGAGTGAAACTACCATCCCGTCTGCAAGTGCTGAGGTATTTGTCTTATAAGCTGCAAGAAAGGAATAGAAGTGTCAGTGTTTCTGAAGCAAGTCGGATGACTTCAGATGTTGTTTGTGAGTTTTGGGAACGAGCAAGAATTCCTACTAGTGACAAAGCTGAGGGTGAAAAAAATTATCGCTCTTCACGATGAATATAGAGCACTCCAGAAAAATGCATCTTGACGTTCAGCTCGGCAAATAGAATTAGAAGCTTCTTTAGTGGACAAATTTAACGATCTCTTCTATGTGTCACACAAAGATGCAATGACTTTGAGTACCATTCCTGAACCAAAATAAAAAATTAACAATGTGTCGCGCAAAAAATATCAAATTTTGAAATGTTTAAAGAATGAGGGACACCCTAACCGGGGTTTACTGTAATAGACATTCTTGTAAATATGATTTATACTACTATGTACGTACATATATTGCCTTGCGCTATTTAGTCTATATCATTGTTTCTTTATCTAAATTTTCCATTACAAAAGAAACTCACTAAACAGCATTTAATTAGTTTACAAGGGAATTGTTCCAGTGCTTCTTTAAGAAAAACTATATAATGATACATCGATGAATAAATAAGGCGATATATTCCTGCTGGATCATGAAAGATACATATTTATGTATGTATATAGCTGCATAAAATCGAAATGAGAAGTCTTTTGAGGCTTTTTAGTTCACCAACTACCAACTATAATACCATATTTTATTTATGAGTCTATAGTTAATAAACACCTTTCTCACGCAATAATACACAATGAAAATAATGATTAAATTAAATCGCTTTAAATTTAAAAGCATATGAGTTGTGGATATTCATTAGCAACGGTTAACTTGTGATAATATTTCAAATGTGGTAAGAAGATTATCTCGAATTTCAATTTGTATCTATTAGTACGTGCTATCAGCCAACTAAATTCGCCGCTATAGACTCGTGAGCGAATCTATACAATTTTATTTAGCTGTACGCTCAAAGCCACAACGCCTATCTAGGCGACAATCTGCCAAGCGCCGAGCACGAAAACATTTCGAATGGGAGAAGTGGCGAAATGGCACGTCGAGCGGGCTGCAGAAAGCTAAAAAAGCATAAATCGGCCCGCACGATGAGCGAGTAGGCAGTCGTAAAGAGTTTTTGCAGCCGTTCAGTAGTCAACGCAGCATAAAAGATCGAAAAGCCGACGACGGACGTTTTGTGGATCGTTGAACCAAACAAGAAGAACGCCAAACGCTAGTCAGCTGGTCCAGCCAAACCAACTTGATACACGACATACATAAATATATATATATGTATAGATATACTAAATCTGTGTAGTGCCTTCGGAGTATATAGTATATAAAATCATATATAAATCTATACAAATAAATGTCGACTGATTTGTGTTGATATCCGCGCGAACGCATAATTGACGTCGAGACGCCGTAAAAGTGTCTATTTTTGTAAAAAAGAAAAATTTTAGCAAATGAAAAATCACTAAGGTCGCAGCAAACTTTAATGAAATAAGCAGAAAAAATTTTGCGTTGTGTGGAAAATACTCGTGGAAAATTTATAAATTTTTGTTTCAAGGGGCATATTCATGCCTTGCCTACGTCAGCAGACAAATTATGCAAATTTGCGAAAAGACTGCCACCCGAAATAGTAAAAAGAAATAGTTCATCTCATATAAGTGTGATTAAAGCAATAATAATAATAATAATTGCGTAATTTACGGGTGCGTATTTGTTTTTAGAAATATTTCAGTATTTGACTCAAATAAAGGTTTGTGAGTGTAAAGTGATTTTGTCTGCGCCCCTTGTATGGTCAGAGTTATGAAAGTGCCACCACGCTATCGAAACAAAAGAAACCCGAAATATACATTCGACGCATTCAAAAGTTCTCATACAAAGTACGAGATCGTCGCACTGGCGAAGGATCGTAATCTCAAGTCGAAATTAAAGAAGTTACAAATCTATTTTATGTTTAATAATCTATGTAAACGGAAACCAATAGATTTCGTGGAACAATTGACAATATTATTGGCGCTCAAAACACAAAAGACTACCTTGGCCATTAGTGAACGTAGTTTCGTGAGTGTTGTTAAATCGATCAAATTAAGTGTTGGTTGAAGAACTTAAAGTCGAACAAGACAAGTGCAAATTGCTGTATATATACGACATATTTATATTTACTGCTGTAACTGCTGCAATCCCTTACCAAGGTGAGTAAAATTAGAAGCAAAAACTATTAAAGAACCTTAGAAGCAAAAAATTCATGGAGTTTTGCTGCAGTTTTGTACAAAATGATTAAAATTTTTAGGGATTATTTTCTATAATGGGTTCCTAATATTTTCACATTAAACTTGGGGAATTGGAAATATTTTTCATTTTTTGTAAATACTTTAAGTCTACTTAAAACACTATTGAAATGTCATTTGAACACAGCGCACTAGAGTTTAACTACTTTTATACCTGCTGTTCTTTCACTGCTGGCAGTATCTATCGAACTCAGTGTGGTTTTTTATTTCATAATAATTTGTTAATAAAAATTATAAAAATTTTTTATTTTTTTTTTAGTTTTGATTAAAATTTAAAGTGTGTGTTTGGAAATGGCTGAGTGTTAATTTAAGTCTGGCTTTTGAGTTCAAGTTTTACGATTTTCAAATAAAATTATCGAAAAAATTTAAAGAAGGTAATTTTTCAGGAGTTAATAATTCAATATTTTAATTTAATTTTCAGTATTTCAAAAAAAAAATAATTTATAACGCGATTTCTATGAAATTTGTATTATGTTATTTAATATACCATATATAACGATATGTTATTAAATAACAAATTATCAAAACAAAAGTTTTCCCAACTCTTGGTTATTAATTTTATGAAATTATGGATTTTATGAGAAGGTTTTCATAACAAAATTATTCTCTCATGGTTTCCCTTACCTAAAGAGGATCGAAAAATGTGAAAAAGTTCATAGTGATGACTCTTAAGGGGTTACATGGGTTTCGTGGGTTCAAAAAATAGATATTTATTTTTTTGCTTATTAATTTCTATAATTAATTAATGTCCTCTTGCAACTTGCTTCTGGATGAATGGGTCTCAGTCGAACTGAGCAGGCGTTGGACAGTCACTAGCACCTGTTCTGTCGCAAGATCATTCTGGCCCAAAGTAAGAGGTCAAGGGAACTCTTTGCCATAAACAAGATCAATCTTTCACAAGTTATAGGTGTTCTAACTGGCCATTGTCCCATTGGGACTCACGCAGTCAAATTAAGAATTTTATCGGATGCTAGCTGCAAAAGCTGCCTAGAAGAAGGTGAGCTAGAATCCTCCCAGCATTTCCTTTTGGAATATCCCGCCTTTGCGAGATCTAGACAAAAAATCCTTGGATCTCACTTTTTTGGGCACCCCCGCGAACTAGCGGACACAGAAGTTAACAACCTCTGCAGATTTGTGGTAGGTTCCAAGCGCTTTGTCGATTCATAAATAAGTGAGGGGGTTGAATTTTTACGGCATCACAAAGGACTGCTCTCGATAGTCTAAGTGGGTTTCCCCCTATAGGGAAACAGCCTTCGTACCTAACCTAATTTCTATAACATCTCAAAAAATAATCAAGAATATTATGATAAATTTTCAAGTCGATCCGAATAATTGTTTCGAAGAAACAGCCTTTGGAAGGTGTGCGGGTCGGGTATAATTGGGTATAATTGTTACTCAAAACTTTAAACTCGTTTTTCTCGGAACCGTGTTTTCAAAGTCGTTTGTCAAATGTTCTCGAAAACCACTCGACCGATCTCGATGAAATTTTGTACAGGTGCTCGATGAACCATTTACTCGTGCTTTAGAAGGATTTTTTTTCAATTACATCTATTTAAAAAAAAACAAAATGTCAAGCAAATTTGAACGAAATTCTTATTTTTTTTGGAAAAATGTCTGCCAAAATTCCAATTTGTATTTTTTTTGTCTTTCCTTCTTATGGTCTTACCTAAAACACTTACTTTTGATTTTTCATATTGGATGATACTGTCAGGTGTTATGCTGACAATGCGGACGCACTTTTTTTCCGAGGGGTTACCGGAAATGACGTCACAATGGAGGAGTTTTAATTTTTTTTTGAAAATTTCAGAAATTATTTTTTAAATATGTATCTGTAAGACAGAAAAAAGTTTGAATTAAAAAAATAATTTTTTACATGAAAAAAAAAGATTGAAACTAGGCCTTTTTTTACCAGACAAAACCCATAAACAAAACCCCCTTAAGAGAAACACGACGACGCCCGATACCCAGCTTTAAATTCTCTTAACTATACATAAGCAACTTCACATAAGAAAACCCAGACATCAATAAACATTTGAAGTAAAATTAAACAAAAATATAACTCTTTCGAAAAATTTAACTGAACTACTAATTTACGTCATTTCGTTATCTTATAATTGGTACCGCCTAATTACCGAATGTAATAATTTATTCTCGCTATTTTTATGACTCTGAAAAGACCCAATGCTTTTGTGAAGTGTGGCACATATAACATAAAACTATCGTCAATTTCGGCAAATTCGAATAGTTTTTTATTGGAATTTCTGTTTTTATATTAGTCATTTATCATACTTAACAGATAAGGTTTGTATATATGATTAAGAATCGAAACATGTTGAACAGAGTTCAATAGTTTTGTTCTAATCGAGTTAGATATAGATTTATATACGTACTTATGTATATCAAATTGTTTATTTTATTGTGTTTGAATTATTGTATGACGAGACGAGTTGAAATCCAGTTGTCTGTCTGTTCAACCATTCGTACAAGAGATAAATTGAGTAAAAAGTAAGTAAGTTATCTTAATGAAACTTTGTACATTTGAGCCTTGGCACCCTGAAGAGATTTGCATTGTTTTCCACAACAAAATATCATTAAGTGAAAACTAAAAAAGTTCAGTAGATAGGAAGGGCATCTATGCATGACATTGTGGCTCCTAGAGGCGTGGGTCGAAATCCATATCTCAAGAACTACTGGACCAATTTAAATAAAATTTTGTAGATAATATCTTGAACTTCTGATGTTATGCATCCGGTAAAACCGATTCAAAACTACCCCTTCTTCGTACACTTAACAATATATAAATCAAGCACCAGTGAAATTAGCGGAATAAAACTTTGCACAAGTAGTGCAGTAACCTTTCAAGACCCCAGATACCGAACCTGTTGACCTGAGTACCTAATTTTTCATCGACAAAATCGGTGAATATCTCAGATATTGTATATGGTTTCTGTATTTACTTTTTCTTCAAATAATAATATGCTTCTGTGCCAAAAATGGGTAAAATCGGGTAATTACTTCCTCAAGCTCTTATATACCTATTATTAGGATTTTAAAACTTCCGGTGGATGGACTTTATACCGTATATATCGTTTAATATCTTCTAATATCTTCACAAAATTAAATGAACCTATAATCATGGATATAGTGTAACTTGGTGGGTGAAATCGATTCAGAATTAACTCAGCCTCTAACGTCTAAAACTCGAAGTTATCCATAACTTGAATTCTTGAATTGACAATATAAATAAAATTTCATACAAATTACCTTCCGTAACTCGGAAGTTTCTCCAACTCGAGGTTTTTTGTGGATTATAGTGATTCGACTTAGGGAAGTTCACCCGTATGTTGTTTTGAACCATGCAATGTATTGGAGAGTATTAAACGTTCTGTTAACCCGTTGTTATGTTGTATGAAAATAGACTGATATCGGCTTGCCCGTTTCTCCTATCTTCGTCGCCCCCTCTCCTATAAACTCAGAATTGCCGCAACAGGAGTTGACATGTGTGAAACAGCTCTTTAAGACTTTTGTGCGTTTGCTCACTTTTCATGAAAAGTAACTTTGAAACGTGAATTTCTGCTTATGAAGTGTTGCTTGCGCTACAAATATTTACTAATTTTTCGCCTGTCGCGCACGATTTTCCTTAAAATTTTTTCAAACTTGTTTGCGGTCGGGTGGGTATTTCTGCATATATACATATGTATGTAGTATATAATAATGTTGCACAAGGCTTGAATACGCGAAATGTATTACTGAAATAAAAATTGTCTCGTTAAAGATTATTGGCACACTAAAATCCGCTAAAAATTGTGAGAAATTTTTACGATAAATATTTTCTCAAATTTCGAAATTTTTTGCAACTTTCATTTTATGTCAGAAGGTTCAAACACTAATTCAGAAACAAAATATATTTTTAGTACAATTGTGATTTTCAATTAGTTGGTTGGAGTATTACTAAAAAATTAACCCTTTTTTGTTTGAGAGTGAAACTGAACTCATTGAAGAAGGCCACAATGTGTGTTAGGCACTACAAGCCAGATCAGATTGCAGCGCAACGAATCATTTGTAGTACAATGAGTACTGGCAATTTGGAATTTTTATTTCCCACAACTACAAAAAATACAACAATTATTGCTGAAATACTTTTCATTCTTAAATGAAAACCAATAATTAAATTTGCTTATATGTCTATCGTGTCTATATTAATAATTTGTATTCAAAACATGCCTATACAGATATAGACATACATATGTATGTATAAATATCTCAATATTATGCCTTAAATTTGTACCTAAAAAAAACTACAACCAAAAATTTCCTTTACATTCGTAATTATTGCAAATAAGTCTTTAACAGGAAATTGAAGTGAGTTAAAAATTTTTTTTTTTTTGGTTTCAATGACGCCTATATAAGTACATACAAATGTAAACTTAACAAGTAAGGAAAGGCTAAGTTCGGGTGCAACCGAACATTTTATACTCTCGCAATTTATTTAGAGATTTACCTATATTTTCGGTGAAAAATTACCCTTAGGCACTGAGTTCTTCATGTTTGATATCAGGGGCCTTGAAAAGTCATGGTCCGATTTTGATAATTTTTCCACAAGTGATGTCACAGCTCAAATACAGTATTTGTGTAAAGTTTTATTTCGCTATCTTCATTGGTTCCTTATGTATATATTATAAAGTGAAGGAATAAGATGGAGTTCAAAATTGAGTTATATGGGAAGTAGACGTAGTTGTGAATCGATTTCATCCATTTTCCACACGTGTCATCAGGGTGCCAAGAAAATATTATATACCGAATTTCATTCGAATCGGTCGAGTAGTTCCTGAGATATGGTTTTTGACCCATAAGTGGGCGACGCCACGCCCATTTTCCATTTTGTGTTAATTTGAGTGCAGCTTCCTTCTGCCATTTCTTATGTAAAATTTGGTCTTTCTGACGTTTCTCGTTAGTGAGTTAACGCACTTTTAGTCATTTTCAACCTAACCTTTGTATGGGAGGTGGGCGTGGTTATTATCCGATTTCTTTCATTTTTGGACTGTATAAGGAAACGGCTAAAAGAAACGACTGCAGAAAGTTTGGTCTATATAGCTTTATTAGTTTGCGAGTTATATACAAAAAACCTATTTGAGGGCGGGGTCACGCCCACTTTTCCAAAAAAATTACATCCAAATGTGCCCCTCCCTAATACGATCCTATGTTCCAAATTTTATTTTCATAACTTTATTTATGGCTTAGTTATAGCCTTTTATGTGTTTTTGGTTATCTCCATTTTGTGGGCGTGGCAGTGGTCCGATTCCGCCCATTTTCGAACTTAACCTTCTTATGGTGCCAAGGAATACGTGTTCCAAGTTTCATTAAGATATCTCAATTTTTACTCAAGTTACAGCTTGCACGGACGGACAGACGGACGGACAGACAGACATCCGGATTTGAACTTTACTCGTCACCCTGATCACTTTGGTATATATAACCCTATATCTAACTCCTTTAGTTTTAGGACTTACAAACAACCGTTATGTGGACAAAACTATTATACTCTCTTTAGCAACTTTTGTTGCGAGAGTATAAAAATAAAAAAAAAATTTTGTCGAAGAAATTGTTAAGAGATGGCATATACAAATGCCAAATATCAAACGAAAATAAAAGTCTAGTAGAAGCGGTTTAATTGAAATTAATTAATTAATTGAAATATTATTCTTGTGGATACTTGAAAGCAGATGTTCTACATATGTTTCGAGCATTTATATGCGCATATTTAAACCATTTCACGCATATACTTAACCTTCTTAAGTTATTATCATTTTTGTAAACTCATTTCGCAAGAATTGCAAATATTATGGAACAATATTGTATTTTTGACAACTGCTGCTTTGTCTATTTACATAATACTTTCGATTTCTTTCACGGTTCCATGCTTTGTCGATCAATGATCCCTCGTTCACTCGATAATTTATCACTTCGGGAAGTGATTTGCGGTTGTGAAAGCAAATACAGTGGAACTTCCATAACTCAAACTTCCTTAACTCGAAGTTCTCCATAACTCAAACTCTTGAATTGGCAATAGAAGTAAAATTTCATACAAATTTCCTTCCATAAATCGAACTTTTCGACCAGGACATAATACAAAATTTAAAATTTAATTTTCGAGGCAGAATTGTAAAAGATCGTATGGAGTAAACCAAAAATATGATATTACACTTATGGATTGCATAAATCATGTAACAAAGGGATGGGATACAGACGTCAAGAGCCAATAAATAAAACTTTGTATAAATCTATATTTTATAGCTTTTTGAAAAATTTTATGCTTTAATGAAAATTCTATATCTCGAAGTCTCTCTAACTCGAAGTTTTTTTGTGGATTATGGAGATTGGAGTTAGAGAAGTTCCACTGTATACCTTTGTCCCAGTGAACAATTGTTAGTTATACTATAGAAAGGGACTCTAATTACATTAAATAATTATTCAATAGTTTAGATACACTAGTAGGTGAGTGTTATTGAAGGCCTTTGGATAACCTGTGAGTAATATGTATATTGTTCCTCTTGATTTCCTTCATTTATAAATCAAATATCTTCAAAAATATCATGATTTTAATTTGAAATTTTTTTTGTCATTGAGTATGTTGTTGTTTGTTAGGCCTCATCGCAAATTTTATTGCTAAACGAGTTGTATCAAAACTTTGATTTGATCTGTAAATGATGAAATTAATGTAAATGTATAAAATGGCAGTAGCCGAATCGCTGCGCATCGAGAAGTTCATAAATAAAATGAACTTTAATGTTGCTAATTTAATTTATGCGAATATGTTGTTGATATTGAAATTGCCAAAATATATGCGGCTTTTTAATAGCGTAGTCAAGGATTTTCTACACAGATGCTGCATAGCAATTAAGTAGCATTAAACAGTTACTGGCGATGCGGCACTACTGAGGCAACGAGATAACCTGTTGTTTTACACTAATGCCAATCACTGATAAACACAACATTGCATGCATTGCATATTGATCTATTAATTATGAAAAGGTATTTGAATATAATTCAATGGAAACCGGTTCGTCTTATCAGTGAGTGGCGAAAGCAAAAGCTACTGTGCGCAGAATCAAAACATATTTTTGTACGTATTTAAGCACAATTACTTCAGGTATAAATGAATTGAGGAACTTTATATAGCGCAAAAAAACTTCTCCATCGCTCAGCGAGAACTACGTGAAGATCGTGGTTGTAACAGGAAAACACTTGTACTCAATTACAACTAACTATTTGAGAGTTTTGTGATAAACCAAATCGTAAATTTCTTTAGTTTCATATAACCGTATAAAGAAATTCGTAAATACCGCGTCAATAAAGGGTAATCACCGATAACGAAAATGGGGCAAGATTTATCATATCGGTAGCAATAATTAGATTACCTCCTAATCTATTAACTTTTTTTTCCCGAAACTAATCACAAATAATATTTTTTTTTTTAATTGTCACACTTTTTTTTCGGAGAAGTCTGTAGTTTCGAGTGCAATGCGTTGAATGCGTTGATGCGTCGTAAAGATATTTTAAAAGCTATTCTTAGTAGCAGTCGTCAGGAAAACAGTTATATCGTAAATATGTTCGATTTAGCTACAAAAAGTGTGAACAATATATTTAAAAAAAATTATTGCTGAATTTAAATTCTTTAAGTATACCAGAATGTTGTTTCAAAAATATGTTTGTAGCTAAAATGTTATTATTTAAACGGGATTTGAATTGTGGTCTTTTATTCGTTATTACCTAACTCTTCATACTCTTTCTGTGTACATTTAGCTGTCTAATATACATATGTCTGTGTATATTTTCAACAAATAATTGCATAATTTGGCAAAGTCATTGAAATCAATATTTGACTTAATAAATGTGTTAATGAGTTAAACAAATTTCAAATTTCTCTCAACAAATTTTCTCTTCATATACATAGATTTGTGCGAGCTGTTAGCAAACGAATATACTGAGATATTCGGTAACAATTTGAAAGCTAGACCGTACATACTATGTGAAAAGTGAAGTTAGACGGTTACGGCTAAGTCAGTTTTATCTGTTCTTTCTCTTTTATAACAAATCTTCATCCGTAAATAACAAACAATTCATGTCTATCTGATTGGTGCTCCTCCTTGTTCTCATTTCACTGTAGGTGATATCGGTATGCCTAGGCTAGCAAGCTCATCAGCTTAGCAATTTCTTGCGATTCCGCTGTGGCCAGACATCCAAACTAGTCTGTTTGCGAAGAAGCTCACCGCACCTCTCCTCCAACGACTCCTACCCACCAACCGATATCCTTAAGTTTCCCAGAAGGTCGACAACGACCATGATCCAGAGGAGTGGTGAGAGAACTCTTCCCTGGAGGTAACCCTATATACACCCTCGGCGCATCCGAGCGGGCACCATTTCGCCACAGCCGTTCTATCGCATAGAATACTAAAAATAAGATGCTTAAGGTTGGATTCAACTCCGAAATTATTTAGAGATCTGACTGCCGCTTCCGGAAATATGTTATTGAAAGCCCCCTTAATATCGAAAAAGGTTCTAGCTGCATATTCTTTGTGTCTAGCCTTCTCTAACCATGTGACAACCATGTGCAAGGTTGTGTCCACTGGCCTGCCTTTACAGTAAGCCTGCCTTTACAGTTGCGCCTTAGAGAGACGATTTCCAGGTATGGTCTCTTCAGCGTTTTCAATTTTTCAAGAGAAAAGAGCAGAGACTGATAGGCCTGAAGTTTTTGGCCACGCCATGTGAGCTCCCGCCGCCATTGGGTATGAACGTCACCCTCATCTGTCTCCAAGCCCCCGGAATGTGACCAAGTCTAAAGTATTTTACTAACACAAATATCTTACCGGGTAGTGCTACATGTATACAAGTACCGGCTTTTGTGTCCACATTAAAGAGTAATCGCCCTGCCAGCCAGGCCTAACCACTTTCCCCTCATGTTTCTTCAATTACTAACACCAACGCACACGTTTGGGTTGTTTTGTTTTTGTATTCGTACGTGTGAGGGGAATAGTGGTTAAAAAACTCACAAGCAGCTATGCTGGCCTATGGCAAACTCACCACTTTTGTGGGTTTAAAAAACTTCGGTTTAACCAGCTTTTTCACCACCTTTGGCTGGCAGGGCGGTAAAATAGTATTGCTCCACATATTTTCACACACGTATATACATAGGTATATATCAGTATGTACTTAAAGTTCATGATAAATTCAAATGTGCCCGTGGATTCTCTGCTCGTGAAAGCTAAATATGGCTTCACTCACACACGTACAAATATTTGCATTAATATTGATGAAAGCCAGACAATGGCTCATCACTTCATTTCAATTTAAACAGTAAGCTGATCTCTATTCATCAAGCAACGCCCATAACGACAGTTCTTGTGCGCCTTTGGGTGTTGTGAATGAAAAGAAGCCAACTATACGAATGTGTACATATGTACATAAATAAATATAAATTATGCATTCCGCTTCTGTCACTTGTGTAAAATTAATAAAACATTTTTTTTTTTCATTTCAAACATCTATTTGTCTGTCATCAATAGGACAAGCAAACTATTTTATTAACCCTAATGAAATTCAAGACTTTGGTATGTATGTATGTATATATGTATGTGAATATTTATATGTATATATAATTTCACTACTTTGCACTTTCTTGCCGATTCTGTGTTTATGGGTGTCTTTGCAACATTTTTTATTCGCTGCTCAATGATAAGCCAGAAATGTTTACATTTATATTTTTGTATGCCTTTGTGTATCTGAGTTTTGCGAATTGTTTGTCAATATTTTTTTGTTAAATTATATTTATAAAGTGGTTTATTTGAATTTAATTGCATGCGAAGCATTTAAAGATATTTGAAGGCGTTTTAATTTATTGATTAAGATTATCAAGCACTCCAATATACGTACAGACACTGTTGTATTTTACATGGAATTATATATATACATACATATGTACATGTGTAATCATATATGAACAGAGATAAGAGTGTTTTTGCTTACATTCAATATATGAATATACATTTTTATTTACGATATGTATTAATGTATATATGTATGTATATTTAGGTCAAAACAGTCAGTGATTTGCATTGATTTTGTATTTGGAATATTAATTGGGTGCATGAGGGTTTAAGGTGATAATTTTTTTTTCAAATTTGTACATATTCTCGTTTTTGACACATGGTTACTTTGGCATTTATGCTTGGTAGTCTCTCTTGATTGTCGCTAAATTTCTTTCTAGTTTCCGTTCACTTGATGTCGGATACAGTAAATAAAGCCGGTTTCAGGTAATACGAAGAATAGCAAGTAAGGTTTGGTAATATTCTATAAAATAGAGAGAAATAGTGCAAGAAGAATGGTGTATTTCTCTTCCAGTTTTGGCGCCAATTGGTTATACCAAGTGAAGCCAGGTCCTTCCAACGAAATGGAGGTCTCCCTCTTCTTCGGCTTCCATCAGGGGGTACTGCATCGAACACTTTCAGAGCTTGAGCACTTTCGTCCATTCGAACAACATGACCTAGCCAGCCTAGCCGCTGTCTTTTTATTCGATGAACTTCCAGCCCACTATCAGTTAAATCATAGTGACCAAATAGAGCTACCAGAGACTTCTGTTAATGTTTCTATGAGTTCCTTAAAAGCGAATTGACAAAACTAACAGAAACTCTTCTGTACGATTGATAATTCCGCGACAATGAGTACCCCCATTTGCATCCATGCTAATTCTGTCGAAACACTAAAGTTTCAGCAGTCGCTGGGCTCAGAATATGTATGTATATGTAAATATGTAGGTACAATCAGTAAAATCTAAAAAAATATTTAAAACCTAAATTTTAGTTGTATCATATGTAGGCTTTCAGTATGGATTTATTTTTTTCTAACTTCTTCAGAAGAGAAAACTTATTAGGTATTGGGTCCTTAGATGAAAAAAACGCTGTTTCGTTCGATCATCTGTTTCCATCTAGACGACAACTTCATAATACCCCCTCGTAGAAGCCCCACTCCTTATTTGCGAAGAATTCGGACAGCCTCTTTTGTGTACAACTTTACACCACCAAAGGCGTCCGCCATGGACAGGAACAAGTGGTAATCACTTGGCGCTATGTCTGGGCTATATATGGTGGATGCGATAAAACCTCCCATCCGAGCTCCCGTAGCTTCTGACGAGTCATAAACGAAGTGTGTGGTCTGGCGTTGTCCTGGTGGAACACTAAACCCTTCCTGTTGGCCAATTCTGGACGCTTCTGGTCGATCGCCTGCTTCAAGCGGTCTAGTTGTTCGCAGTAGATGGTAGAATTAAGAGTCTGGCCATGTGGGAGCAAATCATAGTCGATGATTTCCTTCCAGTCCCACCAAACACACAGCAAAATCTTCCTGGCCGTCAATCCCGGCTCGGCCACTGTTTGGGACGATTCACCGGCCTTCGACCATAACCGTTTCCGCTTGATCTTGTCGTATATGATCCATTTTTCGTCGCCAGTCACCATCCACTTCAAAAATGGGTCAAGTTCGTTCTGTTTCAGCAGCATATCGCTGGCGTTGATTCGGTCCAGAAGGCTTTTTGCGTCAAATCATGCGGCACCCAAACATCAAGCTTTTTTGTGTATCCAGCCTTCTTCAGATGGTTTAAAATGGTTTGGTGACTAACTCCCATCTCCTGGGCGATGACACGAGATGCCACATGCCGATGTTTTCCATGATTTGATCGGTATTCGTCGTCAGAAGTCTTCCGCCGGCTGGCTTATCCATGGTGTCGTTTTCACCCGCTCTCACGATTCTGAGAAACCATTCCTCCGTAGTTCGAAGTGATAGAGTACCATCCCCCAAAACACCATTAATCACACGGAACGTTTCTCTAGCGGATTATCCTTTAACGAAGGAAGACTTTAAAATAGCGCGAATTTCGGCGTTAGTGAACTCCATGTTTACACGTCTATAACTGTTGAACGCAATATCCAAACTAATCATGCATAGCGCTGTTTTGTAGGTTATGTCAAGACCTTTCAAAGATGTAGCGCTTTATACATAGCCGCGAAATTCAAAAGACAAAAAGGCGGATGGGAGATATTTGCCAACCTAATATATACATATATATATACATATATATATGTACTATATGTATATGTAAAGAAGTGAATATAATACTTTGCATCAATCAACAGTTCTAATTAATAACCGATCAAGTTCTCTTGGTTAGCATGTCATCGAACTTGAACCAAATAACAACAAGTTTCAATAGGAATCAACAAATATGAATATATGTACATATATATGTTACATGTATATATGTATATACATATATATGTCTATGCTGTTACATTGTCTATATTATGCTGAATGCCGCTGATTGATTTGCTATGGCGCGAGAAGTGTGCAAACAAATTGTGAATAACTTTTATTGTATGCTGCCGCATGTCGTGATAGAGATCAAACCACAAACATTGTACTGTGTGTACCATATGTATTCACAATCATTCGTAAAAAAAATACCCAATAGACAATTGAATGTGTTTTAAACTACTTGCTAACACTACTATGAATCGCAAGATCAACTACGGGATGTTAGTGGTGGTGGAGACTGTTACTAAAAAATTAAAACATAATTGAAATAAAAATAATTAAATAAGATAATATAGATATGAGAATGCCGCTTGTTTCTAATGATTACTAATTGTTTTAATAAAAAGGTAACCTTTATTATTAATTACTCGCACATACATACTATACCTCATACAAATAATTATATGTGCATGAACTTTTTGCAAAAAAAACTAAAAGATTATAAAATTGCAATATTCTGAGTATGCAGGTTTGTTATTACAATTATATACGATATAAAAAAAAACCAAAAATTACAAAATTTCAATTTTTGTTCAAATATAAAACATAATTTAAGTTTAGGCCTATAGTAAATATTTATATGTGCATTTTACCATTTTTACTAGTAAATACTATATATTGGAGTTTAACTGAAAGAAATGTTTATTTTAATAGTCAGTAGCCCTTATATTTTAAAACTAAATTAAGCCGCTTAAACATAAAATTAACTAATGACTGTGGAATGGTTATGTAAATATTGGCCAATTCTTGCTTTATGCCTAATTCAAGGTGACGTACTGGAAAAATTATACTTATTGTGATTACCTGTCTGAACTAGGTTCATATTTGACAGCTGCTTATCAAGTCCGCAACTGGTAGCCGTCGAATCATCCTTTCGCACCGACCATCAATGTTGTTTTTCGTCCGCTGCGCTTTTTCGATGTCGCTTTGGTCTAGAGCCATTTTGGAACCGCTTCCATACATTCCTATGATTATTCCTTGTTCCTCGGCTGATAAACTAGTACCACGAGGAATTTTAGGTTTAAACTTAAATAAATGTAATGCAATTTTTAATAATTCATTAAGTTAATATACCTACAATAATTTTGCAAAAAAATTTTAACGAAAAAAGATTTTGCTGCGACACTATCAGCAAGAAAGATCAGCTAAACTGATTTTGCACATATAAATATTTACTATGCAATACCCAAATCCATTCTTAATCTAACGGTACAACGAACAAGAAAAGTATGAACGAATTTTCGTTGTATAGTAATGGCAACATATCAACTTTTTATTCTACATTCACCAAAATTCAAAAAGTAAGATCGAAGAAGAAATTTAAACAATAACAAAAATGCACATATAAATATTTGTATGAGGTATAACAATACAAAAGTTTGACCTTGAGCATAGTTATAATCGGTCATTTCAGTAGTGTTTTAAGTATTTTTATCGTAGAATTTTTATTGTTTTAGTTTCGACGACTAAGTGTTATTTATAGGTCTGGGTAGATAAAAAAATTTAAACTTTGTTCAATATTAATAATAATCGTCGTACATATCAGACAAGTAGTGTACTATGTGTATGAAAGTTCTTGTTTAACAAGGACTAAGCTTTGAAGCATATCGCTGCGATTGGAACAACCATGTATGTATGTATGTACATACAATATGTATGTCATATTAATGTGCACAATGTGTAGTATTTGTAGACCACTGTATGAACAGTTATAAGTGTATTTTGTATGCTATTAATTGCTTCAAAATTAGTAATAAGTAAGTCATGCGTCTAATCGGTTGTCGTGAATGGTGAAAGAAATTTGTTTTCATACTAAAAATTAAAAACAAAAACTGTGTATATAGAGCCATAATCTTCAACGTTTAATTAGAGGTTTAATGCTAAATTATTAAATTTTTTATAAAATAAATATTTATCAAAGAAAAAGTTAATTTCAAGTTTTGTGGGCGAATGTTAGTAAATGGCTCTTACTATATGTACATATGTATGTATACCCTGCAAGCGTCATACGCACTCGACACAATTTTCTTATAAGACCTTATACTAGTATTATGTGAACTAATTCAAATCGCGCTGTGAACACGCCCATCTACAGTATATAATATTTTTAATTCATCGGTAATCTCATAGTGCTGACAGTTCATAAATGTAATGCCTATATGTGAAGTGTATAGTAGGGTGGTTGGTAAAACATTAATATATATTTTTATACTCTCGCAACAAAAGTTGCTAAGAGAGTATCATAGTTTTGTCCACATAACGGTTGTTTGTAAGTTCTAAAACTAAACGAGTTAAGGTTATATATACCAAAGTGATCAGGGTGACGAGTAAAGTTCAAATCCGGATGTCTGTCTTACGAAACTTGGAACACCTGTTCTTTGGCACCATAAGAAGGTTAAGTTCGAAGATGGGCGGAATCGGACCACTGCCACGCCCACAAAATGGCGATAACCGAAAACACATAAAGAGCTATAACTAAGCCATAAATTAACCTATCAAAGTAAAATTAAGTACAAACGATTATTCTAGGAAGAAGCATATTTGTAATTTTTTCGGAAAAGTGGGCGTGGCCCGCCCCTACTAAGTTTTTTGTACATATCTCGTAAACTACTAAAGATATATTAACGAAATTTTCAGGAGTTGTTTTTTTTCAGGCATTTCCTTATATAGTGCAAAAATGGAGGAAATCGAATTATAACCACGCCCACCTCCCATACAAAAATTATGTTGAAAACTATTAAAAATGCTTTAATTCAGTAAAGAAAACCAACAGAAACCTTAAATTTCTTAAAATGGTATACAAAATTTAAAATGGGCGTGATTCCGCCCACTTAGGGGTCAAAAACCATATCTCAGGAACTACTTAACCAATTTCAATGAAATTCGGTTTGTAATATTTCCCTTGCATCCCAATTATATGTTGTGAAAATAGTCCAAATCGGTTCACAACCACGCCTACTTCCTATATACCAAAACTTTGAAGACGATCTGAACCGTTTACTTTGCAATATATAAAGTAAACACTAGAGAAGATATCGGAACAGAACTTTGCACAAATACTACATTTATAGTGTGGCATCGCCCTTTTAAAAATCGTCGAAATTGGACCATAAATTTCCAAGGCCCCATGTATCGAATATGAGGACCTCAGGGCTTCTTATTTTATTTTTACCGGAAATTCATAGGGAATAGCTTTCTTTTAATGATATGTCTCCGTGCCTAAAATACGGGTTATAACTTCACCTAACTTCCACCATATAATATTAGGGTTTCCAACTTTCAATCGACTTTATACCATATATATGACGAATTTGTGGGCCAAATTGTGTGTTATATGAATAAAATTAAATAAATAAATTGTGAGAGTATAAAATGTTCGGTTACACCCGAACTTAGTCCTTCCTTACTTGTTTCAATTGCACTTTCCTATCAGTAAACCCAAAAATATAGAAATATTGATTTTATTTTAAGAGTCTCGAGTCTAAGTAAAGAAATCAGCATTTTGGTCTAGCCTTAACGAACTCGAATCAGGCTCAAATCTTAAATGCTATTTCTTCAACTAAGCCTTTGTAAAATTGTTTTTTCTACGTCTGCAGATCACCCTACTATACATATGTACCTACATATAAGTATTCTTATTATGTGCCTTAAGCATGTTGTATAAATATTAGCTCACTTATGTACATTTAAGCGGGTCACCGCATTCAAAAAGTGCGCCTAGCATACTATATATTTGCGTATAAAATGCTCGTAGATTAAATTATGAATTAAAATCGTAGAGAATCAATTACACCGCATATGAGTACTGTTAGCTCGCTCGCTTCGCCTCATTTCAAACAAAGGGTGCACTTGTTTGTGTTGATAATTAAGAGACGTGCGTGAGCCAAGCTAATGTTTGACCTAAACAGGGCGCTTTCAATTAATAAAGAGAATGAAACATATTGCCGCAGTGCGGTTTGCCAACTTGTATCAAATTCAATCTTGACCAGAGACGTACTTTATAACTAAAGTGTAAAATTAACCATTTTTTAATAAATTTTTTTTCTTTTTCAGGTCGCTGGCGCATCAGAAAATCCATTCGCAGTCAAGCCAAATAAACTACAAAAATGGTGGGCGTAGCTACAGGCTCTAGCGAGCACAGCATGTCGTCGACGAAGAACCCCATGATCAAGTATATGTTGAAATCACGCGAGAATCATGCACTTAATCAGAAACGCGACTACTCGCATGTCTTTCGTCGCAAGACACGTTTCGAAATGTTCCGACTCGCCGTCATAGCAATGGCAATTGAGTTCGCTTATGCTGCCGAAACGTCGTTCGTATCGCCGATCCTGTTGCAGATAGGCATTGATCACAAACTAATGACCATGGCTTGGGGTGTTTCTCCGATAATCGGTTTCTTTATCTCGCCGCTATTGGGTTCGATAAGTGATCGTTGTACGCTTAATTGGGGAAGACGCCGACCGATTATTACCTTTCTCTCAGTGGGTATATTACTCGGTTTGATATTGGTACCGTACGGAAAGGACCTTGGCATATTATTCGGTGATATCGGCTATAATATGACAAGTGTAAATTCAAGTGACATTAATGATGCAGTTGCGGCTGCCTTGAAATCAACTGAAGTGGACAATGCAGAGGGACCAATACCGTCCAATTTCAAATTTGCCGCAATATTGACCATTATAGGTATGGTAATGTTGGATTTGAATGCAGATACATGTCAGACACCAGCTCGTACGTACATGCTGGACGTTTGTATACCCGAGGATCAAGCTCGTGGCCTCACCACCTTTTCACTGCTGGCGGGATTCGGTGGTACCATTGGCTATGCTATCGGCGGTATCGACTGGGAGAAGACGCAATTTGGTTTGTATATTTTATAATATTCATATACGACTTGTAAGTGTGCTAACTACGCTCGTATTTACTGGTTATAGGTGTTGCACTGGGTGGTAATATTAAAACAGTTTTCGGTATGGTAACCATTATATTCATCATTTGTTACTTTGTGACCATTACGACGTTCCGTGAGATCCCGCTAAAGCTAATCGAGCGTGACGAAATGTTGAGACCACTTTCGGCAGCAGCTATTAAGAAGGAACTCGGTAAAAAGAACAATGCTGTCTACTACATTAAAGAGGTAACTTTTCGCCGTTATATTATAATTTAGGCCTTTGCACTAATCTAGATCTTGTTTAATTTAGACTGATGCGCTGGAGCTAGAAACTGCTACAGAAGAGAAAAATTATGACACAATAGCGCCAATGGAAAGCTATCAAAACGGTTATTCACCATCTATGGATGGTTCAGATAAGGCCAACGAACCATCACAATCGAATAACGCACACAACAATAGCACCATGGCTGTTGAACTCGACGAATGCGTGGATACACCAATCACTTTGGCTAAGTACTTGAAGAGTATTTTTGTCATGCCGAAGTCAATGCGAATACTCGCTTTAACGAACCTGCTCTGCTGGATGGGTCATGTCACGTATTGCTTGTACTTTACGGACTTTGTGGGCGAAGCTGTATTCAATGGTGATCCAACAGTGAGTTCCCACATACTGGATTTGTTATTTGCACGTACTTAACTAAAGAGTTTTCTTCACTGATTGATTTAGGCTCTGCCCGGTACTGAAGCAGCGCAGTTATATGAGGCTGGCGTGCGGTTTGGCTGCTGGGGCATGTCGGTGTATGCTCTATCCTGCTCCATTTACTCAATTACAGTAACAAAACTAAGGAAGTTATTCGGGTAAGTCACATACATATACATACAACTGGAATAAACAATGTCATGTCATACGATTTCTTGTCATTTCAGTACCAAGGTTGTCTATATCACAGGCATTCTGTATTACGGTATCGGCATGTTGGTATTGGCCATTTGGCCAACCAAGTGGGGTGTAATCCTCTTCAGCACCTCGGCCGGCATTCTATATGGCACAATTTTCACAATACCATACATTTTGGTGGCCAATTATCATGCCAAAGATTGTGTAAGTACCTTCAAACAGTGGCTTAACAATTCAGAAAGCTTTCATAGATAATTTCTTGACTCTTCTAGTTCCGCATGCATAATGGTGAATCGGTACCGCTTAAGCAAGCGCGCGGCTTAGGCACAGACGTGGCCATCATTAGCAGTATGGTATTCATAGCGCAACTGGTAATCTCACTGTCGATAGGTCCATTGATTTCATGGATGCAAACAACCTGTGCTATTTTATATGCGTCCACGTTTTTAGCAGTATTGGCAGCAATATCAGCCATGTTTGTCTTATATGTTTAAGATTTAACTGCATTATTGTATAGATTAGATACCAAAAATTACTCCTGTCCCGTGAAATTATTTAGGTTAAAGTAATACTTACTTATAAATTTATGCGAATTAAATAATTTTGAAACATTTTTGGAGTTTTAATTTGTTTGTGACGGTATTTCAAATAGCGTAATTATCTTAAATGGTATAAAATCATAAAATCATAAAATGGACGTAAGTATTTGAAAAACTACTAGAGCTATCTTAATCCAACTCGGGAATAATCAGTCTGCGATAACTCTTAAAATAGTGATGCGAAAGAATATAAGTCGAGGGATTTACTAGATAATAGTGTTGCGAATGTACTGTTGAAGTTTCAAGTGGATATGAATTATGGTCGCTCGACATGAAAGAAAGCTGTTTTGAGAGAATTGATTTTGAGTGGAGTCACTGAATCTCGCTGGATTTTCAAAACCAATATTCAAATTTTTAAATAGAACAAAACTAAAAAATTACTAATTTCGGAGTTTTTTAAAACCTGTCAATTTGCAAGGCCCAAAGGCAGGGAAATATTTCCAGCAGATGACATAATGCTTATGAAATTCAAATTTGATATTTACCCGCGTTGGCTTCTGGACCTGAGCATGCCCGCCCTTGTCTTGTGAGGGGATTTTCCTTATCCGTTTGGAATTGGCTATTTCGCGCGGCGATACATGACTGCTATTTATCTTTCCAGCTCTGTCCGCTCTATACCGTTTGGGGACAGAGGAACGCCTCTCACGGTATGAGTCAGTCGTTGGAGACATCTTGCTGTCCCCTCTCACTTTGCCAAGAGCAAGCTCCTTTGCTGCTTGGGGCGAATTTCCCCCTTCGAGATGCCTTAGGTACCACTTCACTGTATCACCACTCATACCAATCCTGCGAGGGTCGTCAAGGACATCCTGCCTCAGGTAGGCGTGGGTAGTTGCCCCTACGTTGCCTTCTTCTTCTGTGGGCCACAGCTATGGGCCTTTTACGCTCAGGCTGTGCGCCGTTGACCTCCTTAGCGGTCTCTTCGGTGGGGTTCCACTCTGCTCGAACTCCCCTAGTACAACTTTTTCCCTCTCTGGGATGCCAGTGGTAGTGAATTTCCTACCCTGCCGCTGCTTGTGGACGGTATGTCGTCGTTCTTCGCATATTCTTCAAACAGCGAACGCTCTTCTGCTGTCAATGCATCCAATAAGCGAGGTTTACTCCTCGAGCTGGTTGTACCCTTAGCGCTGTCTGTTTGTACTTGTTGTTGTTTTTGTTTTTGATGTTGCTCCATCTGTTTCGTACGACAAGTCGACTCAAGGGTGAGCCTCGTGGTCTATATTTTCTGGGGGGTAACAAGAGGGTCCGCCACGTCAGAGCCCCTTGACGTAGTAAGGCCACAGTTACTTCCCGTGGCGGCCCGGTGTTGGGAAGGCTCCGTGAGAATACAGCCGGATTTACACCCTGGCTGCAAACAATCCAATGGGCATGTAGTCGCATAACACCCTGGATTAGGAGGGGGCAGCTCTTGGTCATCGCCCTCCCACAGCCGACGTCAGATACCCTTAGGAGCTAGCGCGACGATCTGATGAAGGCTAGCTGAGTGCACCACGTCAAGGTGCCTGTCATTCGCAGAGGTAAATTTGAAGCTCGGTTAATTGAACAATTAACTTCGTTGCGAAAAGGATTTTGGAACTGCAATATACTCCTCCATCCTAAGCGCAAACCTAGAACTTAAAGTTGTTAAAAATAAATTATTCTTGCTTTCCGTACGTCAGAGGTCCATACGAAAAAACTATTAGAACTGCTATATATTGCTGGGGTAATTCACGGACTGATTTCAAAATTTTTTGGCATAAAATGGAGTATGTCCAAATATATCTTCTTAACTGGCGTAGAAACCGCTTACGCGGTTATAGCCGAGTCCACAACAGTGCGCCACGCATCTCTCCTTTTGGCGTTTTGGCGCCAATTGGTAATACCAAGTGAAGACAGGTCCTTCTCCACCTGGTCCTTCCACCAGAGTGAAGGTCTCCCTCTTCCTCGGCTTCCACCAGCGGGTACTGCATCGAAAACTTTCAGAGCTGGGCACTTTCATCCATTCGAACAACATGACCCAGCCAGCGTAGCCGCTGTCTTTTTATTCGCTGGACTATGTCTATGTCGTCGAACAACACATACAGCTCATCATTCCATCTTCTGCGGTATTCGCCGTTGCCAATGTTTAAGGGACCGTAAATCTTCCGCAAAACCTTTCTCTCGAAAACTCCTAGTGCCGTCTCATCGGATGTTGACATCGTCCACGCTTCTGCACCATAAAGTAGGACGGGAATGATGAGGGACTTGTAGAGTTTAGTTTTTGTTCGTCGAGAGAGGACTTTACTTTTCAATTGCCTACTCAGTCCATAGTAGCACCTGTTGGCAAGAGTGATTCTGCGTTGGATGGATTTCAAGGCTGACATTATTATCGGTGTTAATGTTGGTTCCTAGGTATACGAAATTATCTACAACTTCAAAGTTATGACTGTCAACAGTGACGTGGGAGCCAAGACGCGAATGCGCTGACTGTTTGTTTGATGACAGGAGATATTTCGTCTTGTCCTCGTTCACCACCAGACCCATTCGCTTCGCTTCCTTATCCAGGCGGGAAAAAGCAGAACTAACGGCGCGGGTGTTGTTTCCAATGATATCGATATCATCGGCGTACGCCAGGAGCTGTACACTCTTGTAAAAGATGGTACCCTCTCTGTTTAGCTCTGCAGTTCTTATAATTTTTTCCAGCATCAGGTTAAAGAAGTCGCACGATAGTGAGTCACCTTGTCTGAAACCTCGTTTGGTATCGAACGGCTCGGAGAGGTCCTTCCCGATCCTGACAGAGCTTTTGGTGTTGCTCAACGTCAACTTACACAGCCGTATTAGTTTTGCGGGGATACCAAATTCAGACATCGCGGCATAAAGGCAGCTCCTTTTCGTGCTGTCGAAAGCAGCTTTAAAGTCGACAAATAGATGGTGTGTGTCGATCCTTTTTTCACGGGTCTTCTACAAGATTTGGCGCATGGTGAATATCTGGTCAGTTGTTGATTTTCCAGGTCTAAAACCACACTGATAAGGTCCAATCAGTTTGTTGACGGTGGGCTTTAGTCTTTCACACAGTACGCTCGATAGAACCTTATACGCGATGTTAAGGAGGCTTATCCCACGATAGTTGGCGCAGATTGTGGGGTCTCCCTTTTTGTGGATTGGGCAGAGTACACTGAGATTCCAATCGTCGGGCATGCTTTCTTCCGACCATATTTCGCAAAGAAGCTGATGCATGCACCTTATCAGCTCTTCACCGCCGTATTTGAATAGCTCGGCCGGCAATCCATCGGCCCCCGCCGCCTTGTTGTTCTTCAAGCGGGTAATTGCTATTCTAATTTCTTCACGGTCGGGCAATGGAACATCTGTTCCATCGTCGTCGATTGGGGAATCGGGTTCGCCATCTCCTGGTGTTGTACTTTCACTGCCATTCAGCAGGCTGGAGAAGTGTTCTCTCCACAAACACAGTATACTCTGGTCATCAACCACTAGATCACCGCTGGGGGTCCTACAGGAGTGTGCTCCGGTCTTGAAACCTTCAGTTAGTCGCCGGATCTTTTCGTAAAATTTTCGAGCATTACCCCTGTCGGCCAGCTTGTCAAGCTCGTCATACTCACGCATTTCGGCCTCTTTCTTTCTTTTTCTGCAAATGCGTCTCGCTTCCCTCTTCAGCTCTCGGTATCTTTCCCATCCCGCTCGTGTTGCGGTCGATCGCAACATTGCGAGGTAGGCAGTCTGTTTTCTCTCCACTGCGAGACGACAATCCTCATCATACCAGCTGTTTTTTGGGCTTTTCCGAAAGCCAATGGTTTCGGTTGCAGCTGTACGTAAGGAGTTTGATATGTCGTCCCACAGCTCCCTTATACCAAGATGCTGATGAGTGCTCTCAGAGAGCAGGAGTGCAAGTCGAGTAGAAAATCGTTCGGCTGTCGGTTGTGATTGCAGCTTCTCGATGTCGAACCTTCCTTGTGTTTGTTGACGTGTGCGCTTTTCTACACAGAGGCGGGTGCGTATCTTAGCTGCTACAAGATAGTGGTCCGAGTCGATGTTGGGACCACGAAGCGTACGCACATCAAAAACACTGGAGACATGTCGTCCATCTATCACAACATGATCGATCTGGTTGCGAGTGATTCGATCCGGGGACAGCCATGTAGCTTGATGGATTTTCTTATGCTGGAATCTAGTACTACAGATGACCATATTTCGGGCCCCGGCGAAGTCGATCAGCCTCAGACCGTTTGGTGATGTTTCGTCATGAAGGCTGAATTTTCCGACTGTTGTGCCAAAGACACCTTCTTTACCCACCCTAGCGTTGAAATCGCCAAGCACGATTTTGACATCGTGGCGGGGGCAGCGCTCATAGGTACGTTCTAGGCGCTCATAGAAGGTATCTTTGATCACTTCGTCCTTCTCTTCCGTCGGGGCGTGGGCGCAAATCAGCGATATATTGAAGAACCTCGCTTTGATGCGGATTGTGGCTAGACGTTCATCCACCGGAGTGAATGCCAGGACTCGACGACGGAGTCTCTCTCCCACCACGAATCCCACACCGAATTTGCGCTCCTTTATATGGCCGCTGTAGTAGATGTCACAAGGACCCACCTTCTTCCGTCCTTGTCCCGTCCATCGCATTTCTTGGATTGCGGTGATGTCAGCCTTTAGTCTTACGAGGTCATCAACCAGCTGGGCAGAGGCACCTTCCCAATTAAGGGTCCGGACATTCCAGGTGCATGTCCTTAAATCATAGTCCTTTATACGTTTGCCGTGGTCGTCATCAAAAGGGGGGTTTCTCATCCGAGGCCTGTGTTTCTTATTCACTGGTTATTCGTTTTTATGTGGTGGGTCCCAAGCCCAACGCACAACCGCATAATATATGGCCACACTTAATTTTGTTAAGATATGTCACATATCAACCAATATATTCGCTATAGTTATATAGTTATATAGGAAGTAGGCTTGATTGATAATCGTTTTCCATCGATAACATCAGAGTACCAAGAAAAATTATGTACCCAATTTCTATGAAAATGGTCACGTAGTTCCTGAGATATGGTTTTGGAATCAAAAATTGGCAATGTCAGGCCAATGTGCCATTTTTGGTACCGGTATGAGCGCAGTTTTTATCTATCAGCTCCATGTCTAGTAGGTTTAGTTGATATAACCTGCAATAATTCTACAATGACTTGGTGCTCGGATTGATCACGAAGCCTATTTCGTATAGGCAGCATATCCATTTTGCGCTTAACTACCTTAGATATGTATACGTTCTCTGATTCCAGTGTCGGTAAGAAATGGAGTTTTAACATTGCATACTTTAAGGTACTACATTTTCAAGAGCAATAGTGGACATATACATACATCTGTATATATTTTGCTCTTTATACATGTATAGAGGCGTATAAAGCCTGGTAACACTAAATCGGTAACTTTGAAAATTCGAAAATATGTCAAAGTATCTAAAATAAACAAGTAAGGAAGGGCTAAGTTCGGGTGTAACCGAACATTTTATACTCTCGCAATTTATTGATGTAATTTTATAAAGATAACACAATTCGACCCATATATTGCGTATAAAGTTCAATAGAATAACGAAAATCATCATAAATAGTATATGGGGACTGAGGTAATTCCTAAACCGATTTCACTCGTTTTCACCACCAAGATACAATGTATCGAAGACTATACGCTCATTTAATTTAATATTACTTATAATTAGGTATATGGGATCTGGGGGAAGTTATGACCCGATTTTTACCATTTCAGGTACAGAGAGAAACTGTTATAAAAAAAAATTCAGAGGGAATGAATTACATTAAAATACCTGAGGGATTTACCTAAATATATTTTCGGGGAAAAATTACCCTTAGGCACTGAGTTCTTCATGTTCGATATCAGGGGCCTTGAAAAGTCATGGTTCGATTTATACAATTTTTTCACAAGTGATGCAACAGATCATATACAGTGTTTGTGTAAAGTTTTATTTCGCTATCTTCATTGGTTCCTAATGTATATTTTATAAAGTGAAGGAATAAGATGGAATTCAAAAATGAGTTATATGGGAAGTTGTCGTGGTTGTGATCCAATTTCGTCCATTTTTCACACGTGTCATCAGGGTGTCAAGAAAATATTATATACCGAATTTCATTGAAATCTGTCGAGTAGTTCCTGAGATATGGTTTTTGACCCATAAGTGGGCGACGCCACGCCCATTTTCCATTTTGTAAAAAAATCTCAGTGCAGCTTCCTTCTGCCGTTTCTTATGTAAAATTTGGTGTTTCTGACGTTTTTAGTTAGTGAGTTAACGCACTTTTAGTAATTTTCAACCTAACCTTTGTATGGGAGGTGGGCGTGGTTATTATCCGATTTCTTTCATTTTTGGACTGTATAAGGAAATGGCTAAAATAAACGACTGCAGAAAGTTTGGTTTAAATAGCTTTATTGGTTTGCGAGTTATATACATAAAACTTATTTGGGGGTGGGGTCACGCCCACTTTTCCAAAAAAATTACATCCAAATGTGCCCCTCCCTAATGGGATCCTATGTTTCAAATTTCATTTTCATAACTTTATTTATGGCTTAGTTATGACACTGTATAGGTTTTCGGTTTCCGCCATTTTGTGGGCGTGGCAGTGGACCGATTTTGCCCATTTTCGAAAGCAACCTCCTCAGGGTGCCAAGGAACATATGTTCCAAGTTTCATTAAGATATCTTAATTTTTACTCAAGTTATCGCTTGCACGGACAGACGGACGGACAGACGGACAGACGGACAGACGGACAGACGGACGGACAGACATCCGGATTTCAAATCCACTCGTCATCCTGATCATTTATGTATATATAACCCCATATCTAACTCTTATATTTCTTGGTGACACAAACAACCGTTAGGTGAACAAAACTATTATACTCTGTGCAACAGGTTGCGAGAGTATAAAAAATATATATATTTATTTTGTAAAAAAACAACATCTGGTAGCGCGATTTACCACAGTAGTCTTCAAACTCAATACGTTGAGCTTTCGTAATATAACACTATAACACTTAATGCAGAGCTTTCAAGCGGAAGTTTAAAAGCTCACACTACTTTAACGACTTTTTATCTAATGTGTACCATTCCCTTCATTAATGTTGTTTTACTAACGCTCTCACTAAACGCTTTAAATGCCGAATGTGATACCGACCCATGCGCCCTGCGGTTCACAGCGCTTGACGAGCTTGGCGCTTAACGCCACACTGATCGAACCTTCAATGAGTGTTGAGTGGAGGCGCAAAGTTGGTTGCTGGCTATAAGAATGCTGTGCGAGAAAAATCTGTGCTCAGTTGATTTTGGCAGCCGGGCCTGATAGTCGGCAGTAAGGAGTGGTGAAGTGATAAACAATCAAACAAAAAGCAAACACGCAAAACTTAAAACTCCAATGCAAGAAAATTAATTAAAAATTGTGCAAATATTACGTGTAACAGTGGAGTTGTTCGTACATATATATAGAAGTGATGATGAGAGGTAATAGCGCGAAAAATAAAAATAAAAAATAATTAAAAATTCGTGTGTTAAATATCGCATTTTTTAGTGCCGTTGTGAATTTATCCGTGCTGACTTAAGCTATTGACATTTGTATGTTCTCGTGCGCATGAAAATATAAAAATATACAAAACTATAAAGAAATGCGTTAAACTAAATAGATACAAAACTAAAAATTATAAAACTTATCTCAGATATACTTATATACGCGTCTGTGCATAAAGTTCATCACATACTCGTACATTATTATGTATTGTATTGAAAAATAATTGTGTGTTTCAGTTTGAAGCGGTTTCAACCAGTTCTACAATAACCGTGTTTTTGTTTAACTTTTCCTTTGGTTTTGCGTTTGGTTTACCCCAAGCCAACACCAATAATATTACCACCGGCAGAAAAAGAATAAAAAAGTCATTTACAACTGACTCAAGTGCTGAGCTTAACCGTGAAGCGGCCAGGTGGAACAACAACAACAAAAACAACAACACAGCAATAGAAGGTGAGTCGACAAAGCGAGATTTATTATGTGCATGTTGTTAGCAATTAAAAGTAAAGTTTTATACCTTAATAAGCGCCGCAAATAGTTTCAGGTTCTTGGCTAACAGCTAATAGCAACTAGTATCGGCGCTGAAAAGATTAGCATTAGTTAAATACTTGCAATATGAATTGCACCGAGTCAATACTCAATTATTGCAAGTTGTGTACTTGAATTGGCTTTAACTGCCATAATTGAATATGTTAATTTCTATTCCGGCGTTTGCCAAGGCTATAACGGTCAATGGTTGTTTGCAAACCATTTTAGTATGCCAGCAAAATAGTAAGAATTTTGATTACCGCATTTGTGAACTATAGCATATATGTATATAATCTGATCTGCATATAAATCATATATTTATGCATTTGGCTACAAGTATCGAACGGCTGTAGAGGTCTTCAAATACATACACATATATGGAGTAAAACAGTTAAATAGTCTGAAAAGTACTAGTTAGCAAATGAAATTTTATATGTAAAATCTACTGGTCAAAAGAGCTTTTTGCTAATGTTTTAAAAAATTCGGAAGTTTAGAGAATTTCCATCGGCGAATTCGTATTAGGAAAGGCAAAACTTGCACAAAAACAAAATTGAAATTGTTTTTGGGGATGTAAATATAACTAGTCTGCTTTGGATCTATTCTGATCTGTTTGAAAGTGATATTTTTTTTAGAAATTAAAAGTCTGCCAATCTTCTCTTTAGGTCACACCATAAGTTCACACTCTGGTAGAGATCATCATCATCATCATTTGGCTCTACAGCTCTCTGTGAGCTTTGGTCTGTTGAATAATTCGCCTTCAAGCTACTCAGCTTCTTCAGATCTTCGTTTAATTTGTCCTTCCATCTTGTTCTTGGCCTTTCTTTTGCTCTGTCGCTGTATGCGTTCGCGTTCAATACCTTCTTTTGGGCTCTTGAATCATCCATTATTGTAATATGTCCTAGCCATCTTGTCCATTCGCTATTCCATCTTATCCTCCATTCGTCAGGTCCGATTCTGACTACGCCGAAAATTTTCGGTGATTTTTTCTTTCAAAGGTCATCAATTTTGTTTTGTCATTTTCGCTTATTGTCCATGTTTCAGCTCCATAGAGATCAGAGTAGGACATTATTTACAGGTCACATTTGCATCCATGAATCACTAAGATATATGTGTGCTTCAGGTCGTTAATATGTTGATAATGATCTCAGGGACATGTCCTTTTCAGAACATGACAGCTTAACATTTAGAAAATGTGCCCGTTGGCCGTTAATGTATAGGGTGATTTTTTAAGAGCTTGATAACTTTTTTTTAAAAAATAACGCATAAAATTTGCAAAATCTCATCGGTTCTTTATTTGAAACGTTAGATTGGTTCATGACATTTACTTTTTGAAGATAATTTCATTTAAATGTTGACCGCGGCTGCGTCTTAGGTGGTCCATTCGGAAAGTCCAATTTTGGGCAACTTTTTCGAGCATTTCGGCCGGAATAGCCCGAATTTCTTCGGAAATGTTGTCTTCCAAAGCTGGAATAGTTGCTGGCTTATTTCTGTAGACTTTAGACTTGACGTAGCCCCACAAAAATAGTCTAAAGGCGTTAAATCGCATGATCTTGGTGGCCAACTTACGGGTCCATTTCTTGAGATGAATTGTTCTCCGAAGTTTTCCCTCAAAATGGCCATAGAATCGCGAGCTGTGTGGCATGTAGCGCCATCTTGTTGAAACCACATGTCAACCAAGTTCAGTTCTTCCATTTTTGGCAACAAAAAGTTTGTTAGCATCGAACGATAGCGATCGCCATTCACCGTAACGTTGCGTCCAACAGCATCTTTGAAAAAATACGGTCCAATGATTCCACCAGCGTACAAACCACACCAAACAGTGCATTTTTCGGGATGCATGGGCAGTTCTTGAACGGCTTCTGGTTGCTCTTCACTCCAAATGCGGCAATTTTGCTTATTTACGTAGCCATTCAACCAGAAATGAGCCTCATCGCTGAACAAAATTTGTCGAAAAAAAGCATTTCGAACCGAACACTGATTTTGGTAATAAAATTCAATGATTTGCAAGCGTTGCTCGTTAGTAAGTCTATTCATGATGAAATGTCAAAGCATACTGAGCATCTTTCTCTTTGACACCATGTCTGAAATCCCACGTGATCTGTCAAATACTAATGCATGAAAATCCTAACCTCAAAAAAATCACCCGAAAATAATATTTAACGAAAATAACGAACGAACGCTTTGTCTGGAACATCCCGACATCATTATATACCGCCCCAATGCTTAATTTTTTTTGTGGTTTATTTAAAATCAAATTCTTTGTCTTTAGATCGAAATAACTTATCGTCAAGACAACAAAAAGCTAAATTTTTGCTGTGAGAAGTATACGACAATCACCGATCAGTTTAGTTTTTCTTGGACGACCAGGGTTTCTTTTCAAGTTTTTTGCTTTAGATCATTAGTTATAAAGTTCTACGATCACGCAAACATACTGACAATGAATCCGTGTGTTTTTCCTTCACCACGCAATTTGTTTTACCAATCGACACTCCATATCGGTGTAGGGGCTTCTACGACCCATTTTAAATAATTTTTTCTTTTTAATTTATGGTGTTCAAATGAAATGAAATATTCCAATGCTTCATTAATGTGATAAATGCTTCGAAATAACTACAGATTTTTTTTTAAATACTCTAATATTTCTCCTACATCATAAAAATATAAAAGTAGATATTCAAAAATAGTAACATTTTGGCTTAAAAACATTACCAGCTAAAAGCACACACCTATTATTTTGTCCACAAGTGTAGTTAGGTATTGAATTTTTGGCGAAGTCACGCATTGGCACTGCTCATTTGCATTAATTCAATATTTTATTCAGCAACAACGAAAGCTAACCTGTGTGTGTCGAAGAACTGACATTTTTTTGTTGCTGCAAAATTAAAACAAAAACAGCAATAAAAACCTTAAAGAACATAATTACGTTCGGACCAAAGCAGACGTCATTGTTTCAGTGGCGAAATCCGGCATAAGAATTATAAGTTCAGCAGTTTGCTATTTCCAAGAACCAAAAAAGAAGAGCATACAAAGAGACAGACCCGGATGGTGATTCACGAGAAGTTGTTTTCGTAGATTTTGAAACCGTGAAAGTAGTTTTTATAAAATTGCAGTCGTTCCGTAAACAAAGCCAATGCCGTCTTCATTAAAAAAAAATAAATATATTTGCATAAACTTAAGTTAAATACTTTGCTATTAATAAATGATTATAGATGAGTTGAATGCTTCGTTGAAAATTACAATAAAGCGAAAAGGTGAATAATCGAACTTTTATAATAAAGTTATTCTATCCAGTCCGTGATATGATCTGAATATGTATGTAGATTCTTTCGATGGCTTGATGAGAAAGACTTACATGTAAATATTTTCCAATTCTGAGACTTATTTGAAAATCACGCAAAATTAATTAGTGGGGAGGAAAGAAACGTACGAGGACTCCTATCAGTATATGGAAATGTGATTTAAAACAAGAAAGTTTATCAGGTATGTTCGAAAATTTCAGGAATTAAAGTTGGTATTTGGATGTCATATAATGCCATTCTTCTTCTTCTTGAGTTTATTTCATCCAAACTGGTGTTCTATAAGAATCTGCAGTTTAAAATATAATCCCATTTTCGAGCGATACCGTTCTGTGGAAATTCTCTCAGTTGTATTGACTATCTCCTTAGAGCAAGATATCTCAAATTCAAATTAATGATCTCTATCTTGTAAACAATATAAAATACGTGCAGAAATGGCCCAAAAACAAACACTTAAGTCAATGCCAATAACATTTTCGACTTTTTATATACGAGTATGTATTCTAGCTTAAATAACAGCTCACGTGCTCATTTTATGCATTCCTAACAATTATATGATTGTGATGATATTTCAACAATTTTTTACGCTCAGAGTTGTTGATTTTTATACTCTCGCAACAAAGTTGCTAAAGAGAGTATAATAGTTTTGTCCACATAACGGTTGTTTGTAAGTCCTAAAACTAAACGAGTTAGATATAGAGTTATATATACCAAAGTGATCAGGGTGACGAGTAAAGTTCAAATCCGGATGTCTGTCTGTCCGTCCGTGTAACTTGAGCAAAAATTAAGATATCTTAATGAAACTTGGAACACGTGCTCCTTGACACCATTAGGAGGTCAAGTTCGAAGATGGGCGGAATCTAACAAATTTGGTACAAAGGATTGTTCTAGGAAGGGCCATATTGTGATGTAATTTTTTTGGGAAAGTGGGCGTTTCAGGCATTTCATTGTATAGTCCAAAAATGGAGGAAGACCACTTGTGGGTCAAAAACCTTATCTCCTAAAATCCTCGACCAATTTCAATGAAATTCGTGTAATATTTTCCTTGCATCCCAATGATATGTTGTGAAAATAGTCCAAATCGGTTCACAACCACGCCTACTTCCTATATACCAGAACTTTGAAGACGATCTGAATAGTTTATTTTACAATCTATAAGTTAAGCACCAGGGAAGATATCGGAACAGAACTTTGCCCAAATACTGCATTATAGTGCGGCATCGCCCTTCTAAAAATCATCGAAATCGGACCATAAATTTTCAAGGCTCCATATATCGAACAGGAGGACGTCAGTGCTTCTATTTTTTTTACCGAAAATATAGGTAAGTGTCTCAGATATTTTGAAGAAATTCAGAGGGAATATCTTTCGTTTAATAATATGTCTCCTTACCTAAAATACGTGAAATCGGGTCACTACTTCACCTAACTCCCATATACCTAATATTAGGGTTTTCAACTTTTAATGGATTTTATACCATATATATGACGAATATGTGGGTCAAATGGTTTGTTATATTAATAAAATTAAATAAATAAATTGCGAGAGTACAAAATGTTCGGTCACAAACAAACTTAGCCCTTCCTTACTTGTTTGAAAAATGTAACTGTCAATAAGCAACAACTCATAAAAATATAGCTGTATTTACGCGCGTATCCGTAATCGCAGTGACAAAAACTCAAAACATTTTTTTGCTTTAACCAATCGTAGTAACATACATACATATATATTCATATATAGTATGAATATGATGCGATATGTAACAGTTATGTTGTACTCGTATGTATGTACATATGTTAGGGAGTAAAAGTTTAAGTTTAAGCATGGCTGTGGTTATGCTCAACAGTACCGACGATACTGAGTAACCAGCTCACTATGACGTATACGCAATTTCCTTGATTTCGCACTTGTTGTTGTTAGTAGCGGTTGCACGTACGCGGTGGCTGCATAATATGTGGATGAACGGGTATTCACTAGTGTGTCAGCGTAAGTAAACTAGGGCCAAAAGCATGCATGTGACTGGCGTGCTCGTACAATGACTACTCTTCACATACATACATATGTACATATGAACAAAGCGGCAATGACTGTAGTGAAAAGTGTTAAAACAAAATTAACTGAGTTGATACTGTTGGTATATGCCAATGTGTTTATGGATATGTATTCAATTTGCGCGCAGATACAATTGCGGCGTTCATTGTAGTACCGTAATATTTTCTCAAATTGTATTTCAGGTTTTTAACAAGCGGTCAAGGCGGCCGTTGTTCCATTTGTTAAAAGGCCTCAGGGCGGGGAACTTTTAATGTGAAGCCTGTTAAAAATGTTTTAAATTTTGCTACTCATTATTGTATATAATGACAAGACTAACATCTTAAATTAACTCGTTCTTAAAAGTTGCTTCAGCGACATCAAATTGCAAATAAAATAAAAATACTTTCTTGCAAAAATAAACAAAATTAAAGAAGAATTAAAAAGAAGCGGCTAATACCCACGCTTTTTTGTAGACTCTTGTGTACTTTTTGTATAGACTCTTGTGTTAGTAGAGTGGATACAGAGTGGATACTTCGAAAATTTCGCATGTCTACGTCTGGAGCATTCACACTCTATTTGAACAGCTGAATGTCTAACTCTTCTTACAAAATGTACTTCTATTTCAACCCAGTATAAAGAAATGACTCGATAAGTGTTCTTTAGAGTAACACAGTAGGTAAGTAAGCAATAAACTACTACTTCAGTGAAAAAAAAATAAATACAAAATCTGTAAGTGTAATACCTGGTACCTCCTTGGCACCATTACCGCCTACGCCACTGAAGCCTTAAGTAGACACATTCATTATATTCAAGTACAGTTATTATGCATGTGATTGTTTATGAATGTTTTTTATCTAGACAATAAAGTTTAAAATATGCAATCAGTCTAACAATAGTTAATGACAAGGCTAATAAAATCATCCGCCAAGATAAAATGCAGTCTACATACACTTCAATACTAATTCGACAGCATACATGTATTTCATACAGTTAAACACTCCCCCGCACTTGACTGGCGAAAATGTATTTAATTTGGAGACTTCTCGAAAATTTAATCTCAAAATGATAAATTTCAATAGCACTTGCAATGTTGTGGGCATACTTAAGTTGTACTCGAATTATTATGAATGTTTTCAAAATGGCTTTAATGTTATGATGAGATTTTACATAATTGACTTTTTAGTTAAATAATTTGAAGTGCAATTTTTAAGCTGTTTAAAGTAAGGCAAAGAATATATAAATGACACTTTTTTACAAGTGTGCTTTCTTTGTTTCATATCGTCCAAGCGTTTACAAATCTACAAGGGTTTGGTGGTAAAATAATATAAATATAAATAAATATAAAATAAAATAAAATAAAATAAAATAAAATAAAATAAAAAAAATAAAATAAAATAAAAAATAAAATATAAAATAAAGTAAAATAAAATAAAATAAAATAAAATAAAAAAAATAAAATAAAATAAAAAAATAAAATAAAATAAAATAAAAATTAAAATAAATTAAATTAAATTAAATAAAAAACTATAAAAAAAAAACAAAATAAAATAAAATAAATAAATAAAATAAAAGAAAAAAATTAAAAATAAAATAAAAAAATAAAATTAAATTAAAATTTAAAAAAAAAATTAAAAAAAAATAAAAAAAAATAAAAAATTAATAAAATAAAAAAAATAAAATAAAATAAAAAAATTAAATAAAATAAAATAAAATTAAATTAAATTAAATAAATTAAATTAAATTAAATTAAACTAAATTAAATTAAATTAAATTAAATTAAATTAAATTAAACTAAATTAAATAAAATTAAATTAAATTAAATTAAATTAAATTAAATTAAATTAAATTAAATTAAATAAAATTAAATTAAATTAAATTAAATTAAATAAAATAAAATAAAATAAAATTAAATTAAATTAAATTAAATTAAATTAAATTAAATTAAATAAAATTAAATAAAATTAAATAAAATTAAATAAATTAAATTAAATTAAATTAAAAAATACAATTAAATTAAATTATAGTAAATTAAATTAAATTAAACTAAAAAATACAATGGAATTAAAGTAAATTTAAAAATATTTACACATTATTTTTAACGATTTCTTTTTATTAAAACGAAAGTATGTGTGTAGCAGAGACAAAAAATCGACTTAACGCTAATTTCTAATTACGTGCTGTATACCTAGTCACATATTGTACAAATTTTTTGTGTCTAAGTCACACACGTGGTTGCAATTTTACGAGTAAAAAATACTAACGAGTTCTCTGATACGATATATTCGGTTCAGTGCATTTTAGAAACCGGTTAATAAATGATGAAGAATCGACGTTGGGGTTGTAGAATAAAGTATCATATGTTTGCTTAGTGAACAAAGAAAGAAATTCGCTGAGATATTAAAATCTTTATGATGAGTGAGATTAAGATTTCTGTTAAATAGTTTATAAAAGTTTTTATTTAATCTTTAATTAGGTAGTTAGTTAGCATAGTTACGTCATACATACATTCAACAGTAAAACATCCAACTAAATTTGTAGGATTAAAGTCATTAGCATGTACTGTGTATGATTCAAGTATGAATAAAGACAAGTCACAGCACTGTTGTAAACGAAACAAACTGTCAAACAATAATTTAGGTCGTCATGAACCTATTTAGTTTTTTTTTGTCAACGAGTATAATGCACGAGTTTATGCCTGTTGAATATTGTATTTTGAAATAATGTATTGAATGATGAATGAATAAGTTGCATTAATTGTTAAATATTTAACGAGCCAAAAATTCTATAAGTGATGAATCATAAACTGGATAAATGAAAATTCCCCTTAGGAGTAATACTACAATATAACATATACGTATATAACATATATTATTTATGACCAGACTTCATATGTGCCCACTATTATGAATCGTTTATTCATATAATATTGACAAGAATGTCAATGAAAGTGGAAACACCCATTTGTATTTTACAATTATTTATGAACATTTATCTTACCATATTTTCATTATGCAAATATGCGGCGTTGATTTATGTAAAGTTACTCCGAAGCGAACATGTTTCAAAGAAACCACAATAAATAGCTACAAACCCAAAAGACCGTTCCCAATCGTAAAGAACGTGTGAATTACAAACTTTTATTATATAAATACTTTGAATGAAATTTTTAAGCGCTTCCTTGAATTCATAAATATTTCTATGTTATTCCTAGGGTATTTTGGCGCCACACAGAATGGAGAGACCACATGAAAATCCCGCCTTTATTGGAGATGACGGCAAATCGGCAAATGGCCAATCGAGAGCATTGCGAAATTCGGACGAAGAGGCGGTGAGTACCGATATTTTTATTGTTTAAATGAGAAAAAAATATATTTTCTTTATTGTTATACACGAAATAACAGCTGCCGAAAAAAGATACGAAGGAGAATGAACGCGCCACCTGGGGCAAAGGTGTAGAGTTTCTGTTCTCTTGTATTGCCATGTCTGTGGGACTGGGCAATGTGTGGCGTTTTCCTTTCACAGCGTTGGATAATGGCGGTGGCGCTTTCTTGATACCTTACCTGATAGTATTATTTTTAATCGGTAAACCGATTTATTACTTGGAAATGGCGATAGGTCAGTTCTCGAGTAGCGGATCGGTGAAAGTATTCAACTTGTGTCCGGCCATGAAAGGTAAGAAAGAATAGTGAGAACTCACTTTTTACTATATAGCTTATACATTTTAGTTAGACTATATGCATGCTTACATAGTTTCAAATTTTAAACCTCAAATTCTCTCCAAAAATTGTGGAAACAAATTAAATTTTTTAATAATTAATTTTTTTAATAATTAATTAAAATTTTTATACAGAAAGTTTAAAAAAAATTATACTTGGCTTCTTATACATCAGTAAAATAATTATATGTGCATAAAGTTTTGTAAAAAAAAAATTAAAGATTACAAAATTGCAAAATATTTCTGAGTATGCAGGTTTGTTATTATTAATGTATACGATATAAAAAACAAAAATTAACAAATTTCAAAATATTTTTTAAACTATAAAACAGAGTTGAAGTTTAGGCTAATAGTAAATATATATATGTGCATTTTACTATTTTTACCAGCCTATACATTTGAGTTTAACTGAAAGAAATGTTTATTTTAATAGTCAGTAGAATTGTCCTTATATTTTAAAAGTAAATTAAGCCGCTTAATCAGAGAATTAACTACTGACTGTAGAATAGTTATGTAAATATTGGCAAATTCTTGCTTTATGGCTAATTTATGGAAACCAAACTGCTTACCGTTTTGGAAAACAGGAGCAGAGAGGTTTACCCAGAGATCCTCAATAGTATTTAGGTTCGAACTCAATGCTGCACAAACTCGCTGCCCAAAAGACCTGCATTGCTATTAGCATTCATTTGAGTGAATATAAAACATGTAGATAGCTTTCCACAGCAGCAAAATGCAGCCTATGAAATCAAGGTACCGCTTCAAACCTCAAATGTGCTTTATTGTGTCTTTCTTTATCGTTGGTTTAGGTGCCATGGAGGTGTGTTTCAGAAACAGATTTTTATGTATAATAGGAAAAATTATATTTATTGTGATTTTCTGTCTTAACTAGGTCCACATTTAATCGCTGCGTTGCATTATACCATAATTAGTGGGGTTTTTAAGAAGTTTTGATATACATTTCCGATGTCGCTTTGGTCTAGAGCCATTTTGGAACCGCTTTCGTGCATTCCTATGATTATTACTTGTTCCTCGGCTGATAAACTAGTACCACGAGGAATTTTAGGCTTAAACTTAAATAAATGTAATCAAATAATAATAATTCATTAAGTTAATGCACCTACAATAATTTTAAAAACAAATTTTAGCAAAAAAAGTTTTTGCTGCGACACTATCAGTAAGAAAGATCCGCTAAACTGATTTTGCACATATAAATATTTACTATGCAATACCAAATTCACAAGCACATTCTTAATGTAACTGTACAACGAACGAGAAAAGTATGAAACAATTTTCGTTGGATAATAACAGTAACATATCAACCTTGTATTCCACATTTACCGAAATCCAAAAAATAACAGTGAATAAGAAATATAAACAAAAGCAGAAATGCACATATAATTATTTGACTGGGGTAGTTAGGAGTTAGGATACTCTAGACTGTTCTTTCTTTAGAAGTAAATTGCTTTTATGGAATGAATTTGAAACTACGCTTAGCATATCAATACAGAGGCTTGATTTTATTTCAATCATATCTTGAAGCATGAGTATGTAAAGTTTGTATTGTATGTACTTTATGTTATGCTATGTTATTTTATGTTATTGTATGTAAGTATTTTGTCTTATCATGGCATTTCTGAAATTCATACGTACGTACTTAGTATAACTCATAATTGTGAATGTTTCTGCTAATTTCCAAGGTATTGGCATTGGTCAAGTACTGTCCATTTCGTTTGTGACCACCTACTATGTGGCTATTATGGGCATGATTGTACGCTATTTGTTTGATTCATTCAAATCGCCGCTACCGTGGACCGTGTGCGACGATGCATGGAATGAAACCTGTGTCGCATCCGGCACAATGCCCACACCAGAACCCTTACTCGAAGTGACAACAGGAGTGCCAACTGTAGCAAACATCAATGCATTGCATAATGTCAGTTCGTTCGTAAATGCGAGTGTTATGCATCATCACACCAAAACCATTTCATCTGCAGAGTTGTATTTTATGTAAGTTTAATATGTGTTTTTTAACTAATTATAGTAGATTTGTTTTTTGACTATTAACCCTTCCATATCATATTAACTTAATTGTTTAAATTGCTTGTACCATAACTAATACGTATTTATATAAACTTGCATGGCATCCATACAATTTGCTTTCTTCCTTGGTGTTTATTTTTAATCAATACCCAATTCAAATAGCTGATGCTGATTTTACAGTTATTGCGTGAGACGTTCATAAATCAAATCGATTTAATTAATCAATAAAAATTGCTTCGAGCCGACACGTCAAATTGAAATAGCTACATACAGTTATTGTATGACTACCCAGCCGGGAAAATGTTCCACAAATGGTGACTTTAACTTTATGAAGATTGAATTTGGAATATACTCGAAGTACCAATAAGCTAGTCGATAGAAGAAGAGATAGAGGGTGAACTAGCAAAAATGAATCGAATGGTAGTATAGTCTTATAGCATTTCTATATACATTTAGCAATGAGGTCATTGCCTTAGATGCGATATAGTTTCGAAAATTCAAATTTGAATGTACAGTATGTCAAGAATGTGTTTACACATTAAAAATAAATACACTTTCTTCATAGCGAGAAAGAAGTGCTAAATCACAAATTACCGGTACTCTACGCTGAACTCCTTCGTAAGAGCCCATGCCGAAATTTTTAGACTTTGGTCAAATTTTCGAGTCATTAAGCACTGTACACGTACAGTAATTTTTTATTTAGCCCCTCTTTCTCGATTATGTTCTAGTTTTTCCTCATTATCCACGCGATTTTACCCATTATACACTCTTTTGATTGTTACAGCAAACGTTTCTGATGGCTCTCAAGCGTTTTTGCACAATTGGTGATTATAGAGTATTAGTTGGATCACTTCAAACTAAAACACTTTGCCTGACAAGACAATATTAGATATTTTAGATATGAAAAATTCAAAAATTAATAAATAACTAATCGACAAATTCATTTTAAATATCATTACGAAGAATAGGTTATAGAAAACAAAAAAACGAATTGTGTAAAGAGTTTCTTGACATTAACAAAATTGATGGATACTTGTGTAAAGAGTTTCTTGACACTAACAAAATTGCATGATACTTTTGTAAACTCATTCTTGACAAACTGTACATCTTAAACTACTCTACTTTTCAACTATCAAATTATCGGACTTTGGTAATTTATTTTTATACTCTCGCAACCTGTTGCACAGAGTATAATAGTTTTGTTCACCTAACGGTTGTTTGTGTCACCAAGAAATATAAGAGTTAGATATGGGGTTATATATACATAAATGATCAGGATGACGAGTGGATTTGAAATCCGGATGTCTGTCCGTCCGTCTGTCCGTCTGTCCGTCTGTCCGTCTGTCCGTGCAAGCGATAACTTGAGTAAAAATTAAGATATCATAATGAAACTTGGAACACATGTTCCCTGACACCCTGAGGAGGTTGCTTTCGAAAATGGGCAAAATCGGTCCACTGCCACGCCCACAAAATGGCGGAAACCGAAAACCTATACAGTGTCATAACTAAGCCATAAATAAAGTTATGAAAATGAAATTTGGAACATAGGATCCCATTAGGGAGGGGCACATTTGGATGTAATTTTTTTTGGGAGGTGGGCGTGGTCCCGCCCTCAAATTGGTTTTTTGTACATATCTCGGAAACCAATAGAGCTATATAAACCAAACGTTCTGCAGTCGTTTTGTTTAGCCACTTCTTAGTACAGTCCAAAAATGAAAGAAATCGGATAATAACCACGCCCACCTCCCATACAAAGGTTAGGTTGAAAATTACTAAAAGTGGGTTAACTCACTAACGAAAAACGGCAGAAACACTAAATTTCACATAAGAAATGGCAGATGGAAGCTGCACTCAGAGTTTTTTACAAAATGGAAAATGGGCGTGGCGTCGCCCACTTATGGGTCAAAAACCATATCTCAGGAACTACTCGACCGATTTCAATGAAACTTGGTTTGTAATAGTTTCCTTACATCTCAATGATATGTTGTGAAAATAGGCAAAATCGGTTCACAACCACGCCTACTTCCTATATACCAGAACTTTGAAGTGGATCTGAATCGTTTACATTACAATATATAAAGTAAGCACTAGTGAAGATATCGGTGCAGAACTTTGCACAAATACTATGTTTATAGTGTGGCAGCCCCATTCTAAAAATCGTCGAAATCGGACCATAGGTTTTTAAGGCCCCATATATCGAACACGAGGACCTCGGTGCTTCTAGTCTAATATTATGGTTTCCAACTTTCAATGGACTTTATACCATATAGATGACGAATATGTGGTTCAAATTGTATATTATATTAATAAAATTAAATAAATAAATTGCGAGAGTATAAAATGTTCGGTTACACCCGAACTTAGCCATTCCTTACTTGTTGAATAATAATTAAAGTTGGCTAGGAGCTATGGTATCCAGTATGTGGAACTTTAAATAGGTGAAACATGTATGAATTTTCATAGCTTCAGTACAGAAGACTGGGGTCAACATTAATTATCTGACTGACAAAAAACTGAGTTTTTACTTAATTTTATACCAATAAAATTTTGTGTTCAAAGAAATTAAAGAGAAAAATTGGCCGCTGATAGGTATAGTTTCATTAATAACAATTAAATATTTTGAGTGCCCTTTAGCTTATTCCGAAAAATTTTGAAGTTATGTTGTTATTTAAAACTAAGAGCACTGTTAAGATCTTTGATGCCTAATGGCCTTGACAATTTCAATGAATATTTCACTTGATTGTTACACAAAAATTACATTAATATCAACAAGTCAAGCATTCTAACAAAAATTCCATAGGTGAATACTTGCATATGTATACCCAGCAGGGACTTCAACTAGTAATAAAGCACTTAGCAATAGTAGAATAGAACTGATATTTTTTACATCCTGATTATCTATGACTTGTCAATTGTCAGATTTCGGTCAGAAATATATCAGTGCCAGACAGCTTCAAAGGCGACACAGAACTATAATATTTAATTGATATGCTCAGTAACTATTTTATACTTTATTCAAGTCCCTCGTGTTTTTATAAAAAATATACTGAATAGGTACGTAGTTAGGTTCTACTTCTGAACCAATTATCCGAAATGTCTGATGCCGAGAAAGCTGATGTTTTTTTGACACATTTGTTTTTATGAGAGAATACTACTAATACTGTCAATTGGCACTATTCTGTTGGTTCGCTGGGAATATGTGTGATATAGAAACTTGTATTTATATGTATATCTATCTATATATCGCGTGTAATTGTTTGCTATCATATTCATATGGCGCGAACGCAAAGTGTAAATTCACTTTACTCGCTGATTGTCTGCAAATTAGTTTGTAAACAAAATTCAATTCGAACTAATTTCAAACATCAGCCGCTGTTATCGCTTTATAACATTCATTAATGAAAACGCTTTTCAATAACACAAATAAAATATCAAACAATAAAATAAAATATCGCATGCGACTAAAATAGCATCAACATAATTATATCATGCAATAAAATGGGAGCATACTTGGTAGAAAATATTATTGCTTAGGATTTTATATATGTGTGTCTATTTGTTGTTATCGTTTACACCAAATTAAATATTCATAAATTCATTGATATTTTAAGGAAATTTTACTTTTAATAAGCATACTTATATACATATGTATGTATATATATCGCATATACAGTGGTGGCCTTATGATTAGAAACGACATGTTTGAAAAAATCAAATCACTGTAAAGTTTTTATAAGACGCGAAGTGTAAATAATGAACATTGTTATTCATAGTGTGGCCATTGAATGTTGTTACTAAATGAACATGTGACTATTTGTTGACTTGTTATTAAAAAAATTAAAATTCTTTCCCGGTTTGTGTTTTTTGGCTGGTCACGCAATTAGAAACGCGGAGTTTTTTCTTTATATCCTTGGATTTTCTTAAACTTAGCGCAATAAAGTGAGTTACAACAACCAAATTCGTTTTAGTTTTTAGAATGGGCAAAAATAATCATATTACTTCAAAACTGAGAGACTTAATTGTGAGGTTCTTTCAAAAGGATAAAAAGGATATATTGTCAACGTCGACTATAGCATAAAGGTTCGCTTGGTAAAAAAATTGGATTTTGAGCTATTAATTTGTATAAAACATAAAACAATAAAGTTTGAAACCCCTACTGGGAAGCCAAGGCCTCGAAAAACTACTTTAACAGCAGACAGGATAATTTGTAGGGCGAACAAAAACAATCCTTTCATGACTTCGTGTGTACTAAAAGCTGAAGTTGGACATCAAATTAATGTAGAAACCACAGATCGGGCAATAAGAAGGTACTTCCAAGACTCGGGACTTCGTGGGTGCATTGCCAAAAAAAAAACTCTTGTAGCAAAGAAAATTATTAAGGAGCTTTTGCGATTTGCAAAGTAAGTGCTACAGAAAAGTTCCCAATACTGGAATAGAGTAGAGTTAAATTTATTCCAAACCGATGAAAAATCGTATGTAAGGCGTCCTCCAAACATGACCTTAAACCTAGGGTACATTGTGAAAATAGTAAAACACGGTGGCGGATCTGTCATGGTTTGGGGAGTATTTTCCTGTCGTGCTGTTAGCTTAAAGGTGCGTATTCAACGGATAATAGATCAAAATCAATATAAAACATTCTGGAGAATGTAATGGAACCATATTTCTTTGAGAAGAGGCCAGTTCATTACACTTTTCAGCACTACATTGACCCAAAACACACTTCAAGGTTAGTGGAGAGCTGACTTTCGGATTAAAATATTGGTGTTTCGGCCAGGCCTCTGCAAATTCGTGATCTCAACACAATTAAAAACTTATAACCAATTATTAAACGAGCCTTAAGAACTAAAAACCTCAAAATAATGACCACAAAGCTGGAACAGCATATCAATACACATATGCCAATATTTAAATCAAAGTTTCGAATTATATGACCAGACTGAATTTGGCGTTTTTTGTATTTAGCACATTTTCTTAAAAAAATAATTAATGTTGTCGTTTTTTTTAAGTAAAACTCAAATAACTAAAAACTCAAAAAAGACTTTGTCAATTCCAATTAATAGTTTTAATATGGCAATGTACTTTTATATACTCTCGCAACCTGTTGCACAGAGTATCATAGTTTTGTTCACATAACGGTTGTTTGTGTCACCAAGAAATAAAAGAGTTAGATATGGGGTTATATATATATAAATGATCAGGATGACGAGTGGAGTTGAAATCCGGATGTCTGTCCGTCCGTCTGTCCGTCTGTCCGTCCGTCCGTCCGTGCAAGCTGTAACTTGAGTAAAAATTAAGATATCTTAATGAAACTTGGAACACATGTTCCTTGAGACCGTGAGAGGGTTGCTTTCGAAAATGGGCAAAATCGGTCCACTGCCACGCCCACAAAATGGCGAAAACCAAAAACACATAAAGTGTCATAACTAAGCCATAAATAAAGTTATAATAGTAAAATTTGGAATGAAGGATCGCCCTATGAAGGGGCATATGCGGATGTAATTTTTTTGGGAAAGTGGGCGTGGACCCGCCCCCTACTAAGTTTTTTGTACATATCTCACAAACCAATAGAGCTATATAAACCAAACTTTCTGCAGTCGTTTTTTATAGCCACTTCCTAATACAGTCCAAAAATGAAAGAAATCGGATCATAACCACGCCCACCTCCCATACAAAAGTTAGGTTGAAAATTACTAAAAGTGGGTTAACTCACTAACTAAAAACGGCAGAAACACTAAATTTCACATGAGAAATGGCAGATAGAAGCTGCACTCAGATTTTTTTACAAAATGGAAAATGGGCGTGGCGTCGCCCACTTATGGGTCGAAAACCATATCTCAGGAACTACTCGACCGATTTCAATGAAACTTGGTTTGTAATAGTTTCCTTACATCCCAATGATATGTTGTGAAAATAGGCCAAATCGGTTCACAACCAAGCCTACTTCCTATATACCAGAACTTTGAAGACGATCTGAATCGTTTACTTTACAATATATAAAGTAAGCACTAGTGAAGATATCGGTGCAGAACTTTGCACAAATACTACGTTTATAGTGTGGCAGCCCCATTCTAAAAATCACCGAAATCGGACCATAGGTTTTTAAGGCCCCATATATCGAACACGAGGACCTCGATGCTTCTAACCTAATATTATGGTTTCCAACTTTCAATGGACTTTATACAATATATATGACGAATATGTGGGTCAAATTGTGTATTATATAATATAAATAAAGTTAAATAAATAAATTGCGAGAGTATAAAATGTTCGGTTACACCCGAACTTAGCCCTTCCTTACTTGTTTTAAATATATTAAGGAAATTATATGCTGTAAAGCTGTTTCTAATTATAAGACCACCACTGTAGATCCATTTTGTATTTCTTAGAAAATAATATTAGTTGAAATTACAGATAGTAGTTGCCAAATAAGTAACTAACAAAATTTTAAATAATTTTTCGTGAAAAATAAGCTAATTCCAATGAAATCTTGAATTCGCTGCTGTAGGATCTTTATACCCTGAACAGATAGGGTATATTAAGTTTGTCACGATGTTTGTAACAGCCAGAAGGAAGCGTCGGAGACCCTATAAATTATATATATAAATGATCAGTATGTTGAGCTGAGTCGATTTAGCCATGTCCGTCTGTCTGTCCGTCTGTATATATACGAACTAGTCCTTCAGTTTTTAAGATATCGTTTTGAAATTTTGCAGATGTTATTTTCTCTTCAAGAAGATGCTCATTTGTCGGAACTGCCGATATCGGACAACTATATCATATAGCTGCCATACAAACTGAACGATCGGAATCAAGGGCTTGTATGGAAAACTTCCGCGTTTTACTACATATCTTCACGAAATTTGGTGTGAGTTATTGCTCATAGAAATAATTTGATCTCCGAAAAAATTGTTCAGATCGGTTCACTATAGCATATAGCTGCCATACAAACTGAACGATCGGAATCAATGGCTTGTATGGAAGACTTCCGCATTTTACTACATATCTTCACGAAATTTGATGTGAGTTATTGCTCAAAGAAATAATTTAATCTCCGAAAAAATTGTTCAGATCGGTCCACTATTGCATATAGCTGCCATACAAACTGAACGATCGGAATCAAGGGCTTGTATGGAAAACTTCCGCGTTTTACTACATATCTTCACGAAATTTGGTGTGAGTTATTGTTCATAGAAATAATTTGATCTCCGAAAAAATTGTTCAGATCGGTCCACTATTGCATATAGCTGCCATACAAACTGAACGATCGGAATCAAGGGCTTGTATGGAAAACTTCCGCGTTTTACTACATATCTTCACGAAATTTGGTGTGAGTTATTGTTCATAGAAATAATTTAATCTCCGAAAAAATTGTTCAGATCGGTTCACTATAGCAAACCGTACGATCGGAATCAATGGCTTGTATGGAAAATTTTTGCATTCGACGTGGTATCTTCACGAAATTTGACATGGATTACTGCTTAAGGTATTAATATAATCACCGAAAAAATCTTCAGATCGGTTAACTATATAACCTTAATGTTTCTAGCAAACAACCCGGCTAAAAAGAATTAGTAAAATGTTTTCTTTTTTTTTACTTACTTTTTCTTACGTCTTTAGATTTGTTTAAACACAGAGTTACTAAAAGAAATGCACCTGTGAAGGGTATATTAGCTTCGGTACAGCCGAAATTAACTTTTTTTCTTGTTTTGATCCAAAACAGCCAAAATGTGAGAAATCAGTAAAATTTTCTACGTTGAATTTTCTCTATCATGAGATACACATTTGTCGTGAATTTTCGGTTTTACAGTTACTTCCGTTAAAATTGCATGTTATACCGCCTACATTTGCTTGTTGCTTTCTAAATTTTAACGCTGTCTTTTTATTTACTGTTGTAATTTAAGCCATTCGTTCATATCATTAAAACACATACATACAAACATTAGCTGTTTTATCTACATAACTGTACATAATACTACATACATACATATATGCTATACAACATACCATTTGCATCTTAACACGTATTTCAAGGTATTGGCTTAGGGCAGGCATTCATGGTATACCTATTGGCTACATATTACGAGTCCATATGTGCATTAATCGCATACTATCTGGTGCAATCATTCCGTGACCCGCTGCCCTGGTCCTACTGTCGACCGGAGTGGGGATCGAATTGTATTGACTCAGCGCCACGTAGTTGGCTCGATGGTGCCAAATTCATAGACACAATGCGTGCGGGATCGGGCAATTGGAGTTTGGTTTACAGTAATCTAACAAAGGACAATAATAAGCGCATAATCTCGAGTTCGGAATTTTACTTTGTGTAAGTTATAACTAAGCGCTCATGGAAATTATTGTTTTAAGGGTTACGGGTTAGCATAATAGCTTGAGTTAATTTTTATTTAATTTGTTCGATTTTGTTCGATAACACAGCAAGGATGTGCTGCGCGAGAAGGATAACATTGACGATGGCATTGGTTTGCCCAATTGGGAATTGGTATTGGGACTACTCGTATCGTGGTCGACGATATTTTTGGTTATACGCCGCGGTGTGAAGAGTTCTGGCAAAGCTTCGTATTTTCTGGCGCTATTTCCTTATGTCATCATGGCTGTGCTATTAGTGCGTGCGGTCACTTTACCAGGCTCTGTGGACGGCATCATATATTTCATTAAACCCGATTGGGGTAAAATACTGGACCCTAAGGTGTGTGTGCAGACTATTATTGTATTGATTAGTGTTCTAAACTAATGAAAACATTTCTTTCATTTTTAGGTGTGGTATGCCGCAGTCACGCAGTGCTTCTACTCACTGTCCGTTTGCTTTGGCAACATCATCATGTACGCTTCATACAATAAGTTTGACCACAACATACATCGCGACGCAATGATTGTCACCACTTTGGATACGTTCACTTCACTCATTTCGGGCTTCACGATATTTGGTATACTTGGTAATTTGGCCTATGAAATAGGCACTGACGACATCGGCACAGTGGTTAAAGGTGGCACCGGGCTTGCCTTTATTTCTTACCCCGATGCGATTTCCAAGTTTAAAACGTTGCCGCAAATATTCTCAGTACTATTCTTCCTGATGCTCTTCATACTCGGCATAGGCTCAAACATCGCAATGACATCGTGCACGGTGACGGCAATTCGCGACAGCTTTCCACACATTAAACAGTGGCATTGCGCTTTGGGTATATCCATAATAAGTTTCTTCATTGGTTTAGCCTACGTGACACCGGTAAGCAAACACGTTTATAGACTATAGACAAATATTTTTATACTCTCGCAACAAAGTTGCTAGAGAATATTATAGTTTTGTTCACATAACGGTTGTTTGTAACACCCAAAACTAAACGAGTTAGATATGGGGTTATATATACCAAAGTGATCAGGGTGAAGAGTGGAGTTCAAATCCGAATGTCTGTCTGTCCGTCCGTCCGTCCGTCCGTCTGTGCAAGCTGTAACTTGAGTAAAAATTAAGATATCTTGATGAAACTTGGCACACCCATTTCTTGGCACCATAGGAAGGTTGCTTTCGAAAATGAGCAAAATGCCACGCCCACAAAATGCCGAAAACCGAAAACACATAAAGTCCCATAATGGCTTAGATATAATATTTTCTTGACACCCTGATAACACCGACAAAAAATGGGCGAAATCGGTTCACAACCACTACTACTTTCCTTATAACTTAATTTTGAAATCTATCTTATTCCTTCACTTTATAATGTAAACATAAGGAACCAATGAAGATAGCGGGATAAAACTTTACACAATTAGTGCATATCATCTCTGGCTTCACTTGTTAAAAAATTGTCGAAAACGGACCATAACTTTTCAAGGCCCCAGATATCGAACATGTTGAACTCAGCGCCTAAGGATAAATTTTAACCGAAAATATGGGTAAATCTCTCAGATATCTCAATTTAATTCAGAGGAAATTGTTTTCTTCTAATAGTGTGTCTCTGTTTCAAAAATTATTAAAATCGGGTCATAACATTTCCATATACCTCATTGTAGGTTTTTCAAAAGTATCTTCACCTAGCTCCCATATACCTAATTATAGGTTTTTCAAAAATACGGTGAGCTTTATTCCGCATATATGTATTGGTTAAATTTCTTCAATAAATTGCGAGAGTATAAAATGTTCGGTTGCACCCGAACTTAGCATTTCCTTACTTGTTTATATTTTGATTTTCTTTTATACGCTCACAGGGCGGTCAATTTATACTGACTTTGGTGGACTTTTACGGCGCTTCTATGATTGCGCTGATTTTGGGCATACTGGAGCTCTATGTTTTGGGTTGGGTCTATGGTGTGGATCGTCTCTGTAAGGACATCGAGTTCATGATTGGCCATCGCGTAGGCAACTATTGGCGTTGGTGTTGGGCTCTCATCACACCCGGCATAATGACATTGATTCTCATTTACTTCTATGCGACATATCAATCGCTCACCTACAACAATGTGCACTATCCCAACTGGGCATATGGTAAGTGGATTCACACAGAAACACTAAAATACTGTTTAATTAAAAAAATATTATTTTTTATCCATAACTTCAGCTTTGGGTTGGACCATCACCGCACTGGGTGTGCTTCAAGTTCCCATATGGGCTGTAGTAGCCATTATACGCCAACCTGGCGAGAGCTTGAGTGAAAAAGTGCATGGCGCATTCAGACCAGTACGCAACTGGGGACCGTCAGACCCCTTACTACGCGAACAATACAACAAAGATCTCGCGCACGACAACGATTCGAGCGACACAAGTTGCTGGAGTAAAATAAAGCGAAATTTTACCGGTTAACCCGTTTGCTCTTGTGATTTTTATTGTAAAACAGCAGTTGCTGTTTACGGCTTGCCAAAATTTCTGTATTATAGATTTTAAAATAAATGTGTATACTTATTACCTGCAAGGTATCTTAAATATGTACCTACGATAATTTAAGATAGTTCGCCAATACAAGCTTTAAATAAAAAAAATCTTAAAAATTTAAATCAAAATTCAAATGTCCATTGTCCATGTGTTATTTATTAAATTGTTTAATATTACAACAAAAAAACAAAATTTTTTGTTTCCATGGCGATACATATATACATACATACATATACACAAATATATGTAACTATATGTACCTATACTACAGTTATCTCCACAGCTGTTATTGTTGTACATATTTGCCAGCTTCAGCATCGAATATGAGCACAAGTTCACCATTTTTGGGCAAAACTTTTCCAGCTGGTAGATTCTCCTTATCAACGAAGACACGCTTATTGAATTAAAAAAAACAAAAGTCAGATTGGTTATTGGCATTGTTATTGTTATTTGCCGGCAATACTCACTTTAACCATATCAGCTTTGCTTGCGCCGCACATCGCAAAAATACAACACTTGGCATTGTTGATAAGCGGCAATGTCATCGTGACACGCTGTGGCGGCGGTTTGGGTGAATCCGCTATGGGTGCAATCAGCAGTGTTTGCTCATCGAGTAACGCGTGTTCGGGAAACAACGAACATGTGTGGCCATCCGGCCCCATGCCAAGCAGCAACAAATCAAACTCAGGAATTGCACCAACGCCAGCACCGAATTCTGCTCTAATTTTTTGCTCGTAGTCAGCGGCGCATGCCGTCAGTGGTAAATGCACATTAATTGGCACGAATTGTTGTAATTGCAGTTCGGTTTGTGGCACCAGTTTGGTTTTATAAAAGCCGTAAGTCGATTCCGGATCGGTTTCGTCCACATAACGTTCGTCGCAAAAGAAAAATTTCCACTTACTCAAGTCGGTTTGGATGCGTGGAATTGCTTTGCACAGGAAATTTAACACCGAACCACCTTAATAATGAATTTGTACTGTTATTTTGTTTTCACGCAGGTCATAGGTCGTTAAGTTAAGTACATACATATGTACATATATAAATACATAGTGCATAATAATTGTTATGAGGTGATTCTGTTACACAAACATTGGTGCTTAGCAACCATTGGAAGAAATAACAAACGCACCTGAGAGTCCAACACGAAAGACGCCGCTTTCGGCAAGCGCTCGTTGCGCGCATTTCGAAATTTCACTTGTGAGACGTTCGACCACCTCCGATTCATTGGCCACGACTATTTTCGACATTTTCGCAAATAAATACACTGTCGAGTTTATTTAATTATTTACTTCGGCGCACGCTCGCACTTGCGTAGCTATCAACAATATTTGCGCGATAATTTGACAATCAGCTGTTGCAAATAAGCTTTGACCACTTGTTGCCTGTCATTTCCGATAAGCCATTCCAGTGAGCGCTATTTGCAAATTTGTACAAACATCAATGTTCATATGAATAATATAATAAGCAGCGTGAGCAAAAAAGCTCTTCCATCATGAGCTTTTCGCAAAAGCTCTGAAGAAGCTTTATAGTCTTATGTACCCATGAGTAGCGCAAAAGTCAATTCAATTTAATACAAACTAAGCTTTCAAAGCTCGTACGAGCACAAAGCAAAAAGTTTATATTCAGTTACAGTTACTTAAAATTAACGGCACAATGATAAATTTTAATGAATATTATTTGATTTACTTTGATAATGCGTAAGTACATTACTGTGTTAAATTTCATATCTTATAATGATGACAAGTAAATAAAATTCCTTTAAAATGGTTTTAATAGTTTTTATACTCTCGCAACAAAAGTTGCTAAGAGAGTATTATAGTTTTGTTCACATAACGGTTGTTTGTAAGTCATAAAACTAAACGAGTTAGATATAGGGTTATATATATCAAAATGATCAGGGTGACGAGACGAGTCAAAATCCGAATGTGTGTCTGTCCGTCTGTCCGTCCGTGCAACGGATAACTTGAGTAAAAATTGAGATATCTTGATGAAACTTGGAACACATGTTCCTTGGGACCGTGAGAGGGTTGCTTTCGAAACTGGGCAAAATCGGACCACTGCCACACCCACAAAATTTGGAACAGAGAATCGAAATAGGAAGGGGCATATTTGGATGTAATTTTTTTGGGAAAGTGGGTGTGTTCCCGCCCCCAAATCGGTTATTTTTATATATCTCGCAAACCAATAAATCTATATAAACCAAACTTTCTGCAGATAGTTCTCTTACGTACCCCACCACATACCATGAAATTAGTTGAAATCGGATAATAACCACGCTCCCCTCCCATACAAAGGTTAGGTTGAAAATTACTAAAAGTGGGTTAACTCAATAACCAAAGACGTCAGAAACACTAAATTTCACATAGGAAATGGCAGATAGAAGCTACACTCAGATTTTATTACAAAATGGAAAATGGGCGTGGCGTCGCCCACTTATGGGTCAAAAACCATATCTCAGGAACTACTCGACCGATTTCAATGAAACTTGGTTTGTAATAGTTTCCTTACATCCCAATGATATGTTGTGAAAATAGGCCAAATGGGTTTTCAAGGCCCCATTAATCGAACATGAGGACCTCGGTGCTTCTAACCTAATATTATGGTTTCCAACTTTCAATGGACTTTATACAATATATATGACGAATATGTGGGTCAAATTGTAAATTATATAATATAAATAAAGTTAAATAAATAAATTGCGAGAGTATAAAATGTTCGGTTACACCCGAACTTAGCCCTTCCTTACTTGTTTTTTTGCAAAATCGGAGTATTTTTTTCTGTTAATGAAAAGTGTTTCAGTAACGAAAACGTCACGTAAAAATGGCCGAAGTCGAATCGCGGTGAGCCGTGAGGAAGGTTTTTCCATATGAGATTTGGAAGAGAATAATTTATTTTGAGCAACTCCGCTACGGCCAAACTTAATTCTAACCTACTGTCAACAATGGGATCGGCTGAAGGAAGCACTTGTCCAAAAGCGGCTAGCTTTAGCTCATAGGAGTTGCCATCAGGACAACGCCGGGCTACAGATATTTGTAGTGGCTTCATAGCACCTTCAGAAAAATTCACCTAAGAATTTAATTTAAATTAAAATTTAAAAAATCTATTGTCTCAGTTATTTGCCAATAGCAACGAGGATGCTAAATTTGTTGACCAATGCCAAGGACGATTAATCGGTACTTAGTACTTAGTCCATAGTCGGTACCTTCCTTGCCTTCATCTCAGTGAATGGTATAGTCGTCTTCGATTGGCCATTTGTTTGCTCACAGTCTTTGCGCGCTGCTCTCTTGTCAACAATGAAAAATGGAAAAAACAAAAACAAACTTATCAAGTTGAATTTGAGATCAAGAGATAATGCGTATACCCCATTAAGTGGTATAATCGCTATCTACAATTCAACCAGATTTTGTTTTACCGATTAGTATACCGACCAGTTATACCATTCTGAATTGTTCAAATTACAAATTACTATCCAAAATACAAATATTTTTTTAACTACAAATAAATAATATTTTTTTTAGAAAACTTAAGATATGTATGATGTCTGAGACTAAGGAGTTAACAAAATGTTTAAAATATTTTTCCACCAAATAAAGAAAAACAGCAGTTTGTTCGATGCTCTCTTATGTTCTATCAAATACAAAAAAAAGACAAATCTCTCATCTTAAAAATTATCGAAAATGGGTTATAACAATTCTAAACTTCCACATACCGAATATGGGGACCTCAGTGCGTATGATGAACTTAATGCAGAAAATTTCGTTCAAAGTGTGTCATATCTTCATAAAACCAGAATTTTTCGAGAATCGGTATGACTTTGAAAGCCCGAAATTAAGAAAATGTGTTTAATATGAAATAATTTCAGTTAATTTAAGTTAGTCAAAATGGTTTTCTTTTTTCCAAATTTAAGTACGTGTTGCTGGAATATTTGCATTAAATTAACAGTTCATACCAAACATGCACATATTTCTAATTAACGTGAACTTTCTGTGTGTGTAGCAATTACAAATTTTTAATGTCAATCCCAGGTGGCGTATGCAACGACAACGGCGTAGAAATTAGCGTCAATATCTGCTCGTAAGCAACTGGATTTTCGTTTCGATTCCTTTAACGTCTCTGCTGGCCAAGTTTTTTAATATTGAATAATTCACGGCACTCCCTTGCATCCCTAACACTAATTGCCCATAACGGATATTTTTATGAAACGCATTGGATTTTGGATATTAACTTGTGTTCTCAACACCTCTGTTGCCTTCAGTTGGCTTTATGAAAAAACTTCTCACGTTATTCAAATATTCACGTCATTTACAAGTTCACTTTTCTGGCCATGTGCGCAGCTCCATTTAAGCGCTCCTCATTCCACGTTGCCCAGTTTTGCGAACTTTCCATTATATTTGTAGGGATATATGTATGTATGTGCATATTTTCAGTCCTTTAAGTTAAGATTTTCCTTCGTTTTTGTTTTGATCTTTAACGCGTAACTAAAACTTTCATGAACCGAAATGAGTTCGGCCAATAATTTGGTGTGAACTTTTAAAGCGGTGCGCTATGCATACCTGAACTACTGTATTCAAATAAATATGTATGCTGGTGTATGTATCGGCACGACGGTGTAGTTCGCGCAGTGATTTCATAAACTGTAACAAATCCAGTTATTCATATTTACTGTCGGTAAATCTTAAGGTGCCCCCGTCACGATATCAAAGTGGCGCTAGGTGACTTCAGCGCCAGGGTTGGCAAGGAAAGCATATTTGGTCCGACAGTCGGAAAATCCAGCCTCCATGATCAAACTACCGACAACGGTTGGAGGCTGATCGACTTCGCCGCTGCACCTGATTTAAGCATAGAAAAATACATCAGGCTAATTGGCCACGATGCCAAATTGAATATGTTGTGATAGACGGAAGACTTACTTCCCGTGTGTGTTTGACGTACGATCGCTCCGTGTTTCGATTCAGACCACTACCTTGTAGCAGCAGGTGCACAGGGTAAACGAAGTAACACAGCAACAGCTAGTCGTCGAAAAGTTGCAATCGCAACAGACAGACAAAGATTCCGTAACTCGACTCTCACTCCTGCCAACTAGTAGCACTCCTCAACCCGATGATATATGCGGGCAGTGGAATCATATTGCCCATTCTATCCGTACCGCCGCTGAAGAGGTCATGATGGGGAGCATGGAAATAGAACCCGAATCAACAGTCATTTACGACAACATTGTTGTACCACCACCAGATCATAACGAAGTTCGAATAGCTCGTTTTAAAAACAACAAAGCCTCCGAGGAACTGAAACACGACGACGAGGAACTGATATTGCGCATGCATAAACTCCTCTGGCAAACGCATGTACAACGACTGGAACCTGCGCCAATCACCGTCGAGCGAACTATGTGAAAGACCAAAGCCCATCATAAACTGATTGGATCTTATAAGTAAGTTCCGACCTGATAAATTAATTATTGATCAGCTATTCACGATACGCCAGCTTCCACGGCATAAAAAAATAGAGCGATGCACGCCACCTTCTTGTTGAATTTACTTTCGATAGCATAAACAGGGATCGCCTCTATGTCGCAAAACTCACACGGATCCCTACATAACTTATATGGCTATGTAAAATGACGTTGAGCGCTACCACCAGCTCCATCAGAATAGGGGAAAACCTCTCCGATTCGTTCCATACCAAACGAGGTTTCAGAAAAGGCTACGACTCATCAAGCGATTTCGACGTCACTGTTGACTGTTATAACTTCGTCTATTTATGAGAATCACTCTTGCTAACAGCTGTTATCACGGGCTCAGTATGCAATTGAAAAGTAGAGCTCTATCAACCAAGAGTCCTCAAAACCAAACTAACGCTCTATTAGTCACTCATCATACCTGCCCTGATGTACGGATAGACATGGACCATGACGAACAACGATAAGTATCTATTCCTTTGGATCGTTCGAGATAAAAGTTCTTCGAAGGATTTGTAGCTAAGCGTGGGCGAAGGTGAGTACTGAATTCGATAGAATGACGGGCTATGTGAGCTCTTCGGCGAGAAGTACATAGTGCGGAGCTTAAAAATACAACGGTTGCGCTGGCTGACTATGTTTTCTGAATGAAAAAAAACTCAAGCTCGCAAAGCTGACGAGAAAAAACCGACCTAAATTCAGATGGAAGGGATCAAGTGGATGTAAACCTGGCGAATTTTAAATCTCCAACTGGCGCGGCCGTTCGCGAAGGCTTATTGATGCGGCCAAAACCGTCACCCCTTATAATGTCAACTTGATGAAAGGTGGCGAAAAGTCTTCAAAGTCATAAAAACTTAGCCTTACTTTGACCAGGACTTCCAATTTGATTGTTGGTTGATTATCAAAATTATTATATGAAAATTGTATAGGACTATAGTGACACACGATAAAGGTCCACACTACAGTTAATAACATAATGTCAGTTATACCTGAATATTTTTTATTTATCGAGAATTTATTTATTTACAAGCTGGTATGCCCCATTCGTATATGTACAGTATGTTTGTATATTTATATACCCACATACATATGTACATATTGATCGCGAATCGAGGCTTATTGAGAATACACGGTGGCAGAAGGGGAGTGGTTGTTGCACCGCAAAAATGTTTTCGCGGTAAACATTTATGGAGATAAATGGCCGACACCAACACGCTTTGTTGCTGAGTGTGGCACAACCGTTGTGACAACACGTTGGGCAGCAACGCATTTGGTTTTGGTGTGCGGTCGCCACTAAAATTGGCAACAACGTTAACAATAGCGCTCAAGTTGTAGGAGAGCTAATAAAAAAATATACTCTCGATATTATTCGTAAAAGATTAGCTATTAGCATTGTGATCTGCGCATTCCATATCTGTGGGCTTGAAAAATTATATACCGATTTCGACCAATTTAAAATTAAATTAATATGTTTTTCCACGTAGAACTCTGTTTTCTTACTTTTTATTAAAAATGACGATAACAGGTCTTTGCTATTAGTCCTTCTCAAATCAGGTTACGGGCCATATAATAATATTGTCTCATATTCTTAAACTAGTAAAGAAACATCACTGCGATAAAGCTTTTGAAGCCGATTTGTTGTAGGAGTTGAAAAAATTACTTTTTTACAAGGCAGTCGAAAAATGCTTCATATAAATATTAACCTGAAAAACGAAAGAATTGAGAATCATCACCAAGGAGTTTTGGTACAAGATATTGTATTTTAAGGGATATTAACCACAAAAGTTCACAAAGCCAATAATAAAGCATGAGTATAGTGTTTCTGTGCACTTATTTGCATTTCTTTAAATGTTTTCCATTATTTAAAATCATATTATGGATGGATACGTGTCTATCTTCATGAAAAAGTACCATAAGTGTGAACTATATATGTTAAAGGTTATAGGCATTAGTAGTGCCCGAAATTGTGTTAGGTATGTTTGTATGTCTGTACACATATGATAACGGAAATGCTGTTTGTTTATCATTTCCTTCGCTTCCTCCTTTCGCTGGTAATGGCGGCATCCTCTATCAACTGTTGAATGCGATAAGGCGTGTGGCTCTTGAGAATGTATTTAGTATACGCAATGTGTTGCTCAATGTTGTATATAAAGTCAGATATAAGCATTGAGGTTTTCGCATTCGATATCTGCGGGCTTGTTATATACCAATTTCGACCAATTTAAAATTAAACTATTAGGATTTTCAACGTAGAATCATGTTTTTTATATTTTTACAAATTATTTTCTATTTCACGTTCAGGTCCTATAGTACGATAGTCCACACGAAGAAAATATAGCAAATTAGCCAGGGTTCGTAATGTCAATGTCATTTACTGCTGTCTGCGTTATTTAATTTTTCATTTTTATCAATTACTATTTTATATTTACCATAAGTCTCATCGGATGTCGACATCGTCCACGCTTCTGCACCATAAAGCAGGACGGGGATAATGAGCGACTTGTAGAGTTTGATTTTGGTTCGTCGAGAACTTTTGTATTTTGTACTTTTTAATTGCCAATTCAGTCCACTCGAGGCTGACATTGTTGGTGTTGTTGATGCTGGTTCCAAGATAGACGAAATGAACTATAACTTCAAAGTTATGACTCAACAGTGACGCAACCTGCGGGTGTGGGTGCAGAATAAACCCGAGGTAAGGTATGTCTGACTAGACTTTGCAATAACATTTCTAAAGAGCTGGCTATTCTTATCAAGAAGAGCAATTGTGTTCAAGCCACAATTGTCCACCGGTGCAGAGTAGTATGGAAAGGCTTAACTGGTAATAGCTTCGGCTACAAGGCCTTACCCGAGACTTTAACCTGGTACCACGAGGAGCAGGAGCCCAGGGAGCTTTGCTTCTAACCTGCTCAATGGGATGGCCCTTCGGGGTGTTTCGTGGTGGCTGTGGTTTCAAAACCTAAATGCAGGCAGAGGGGCTTTGGTTACTCGGTGTGGAGTTACATGGTAACCGGGTGCCGGAACCAAAGCATGGCAAAGGTTTTAGATGGGCCTCGGCCCTACCAAGATGGCATAAGTGTATCTATACCACATGCTAATTGCGCTGACTGTTTGTTTGTTGACAGGAGATATTTCGTCTTGTCCTCATTCATCACCAGACCCATTCGCTTCGCTTTCTTTTCCAGTCTGGAAAAAGCAGAACTAACGGCGCGGTTGTTAAGGCCAATGATATCAATTACCATCGGCGTACGCCAGCAGCTACTCTTATAAAAGATTGTACCTCCTCTATTTAGCTCTGCAGTTCGTATTACTTTGTCCAGCAATAGATTGAAGAAGTCGCACGTTAGTGAGCCACCCTTTCTGAAACATCGTTTGGTCGAAGAGGTCCTTCCCGATCCTGACGGAGCTTTACGTTGTGGATACCAAATTCAGTCATAATATACCTTTTCGTGCTGTCGAAAGCAGCTTTAAAATCGACAAAGAGGTGGTGTGTGACGATCATCTTTTCACTGGTTTTCTCCAAGGATTGTTCTAGGATCTAAAGCCACACTGATAAGGTTCAATCAGTCTGTTCGATGGTGGGGTTTAGTCTTTCACACCGTACGCTTGTTAAGACATTGCGAAATATCGTCGGTATTTAAAGCTGTCTTCAATATTATAGCATTTATAATGGTTTATCAGAATTTGATATTTATAGAAAATATTATTGAAATGAAAAATCGTATTTATAAATGTGATTTGTATCTATGTACATATGTGATTTGTGATATGTGTGGTTATGTCACATATAAGTTAACCAATTAAACATTTCTCCACATCCAGTGCAAATACAATATTCATGGCGGTGTTCAAAGGGGAGAGAGAGTGAGTAGTGGCTGGCATGCACATAGATATTGTGTGGCACTTATAGTGTAATGTCTGGTGAGCGTTTTTGGCACAATTGCCACTTTCTTGTTTGATGCGATTCGTTGTCGTTTGTGCGAACTGTTGCAGCTGTCCAAACTTGGAATTAACAGAAAAAGGCTGCCGCCACCCCAAGCACCATAACCACTATGCACTATGAGGCAATTGGTTGTTGCTATTGTTGTAGCTGTGAGTTTTTTACGAGTTTGTAACATGTGACGCACTCTCTGCCACAGTTATCAAAACAACTGCAGTAGAATCTTGTTGATTGCCAATGCCGTGGATGGGTACGATTATGAGCTTCGCTGGCATGGCGTTTCACTGAATGCTTTATTGGGTGGCGTTCCGCAAGCGTGGGTCAGCGTCAGCTGCAACAAATTGTGTATGGCTGGTGTCGCCAAGCATGGTTTGCCGTCAAAAGCGAGCCATACAGGTCTGCGCTCCGAAAAAAATAGAAATGAAATAAAATAATGTAAATACGGGAGAGGAAAGAGATCTATAAAGCGAGGAAAAAAACATAAACCAAAAGAAATCAATTAGAAGATTTTCTTCTAGGCAACGTCATTTAGTGTGTTATGCTTGAAATTTACTGTTTCAGTGGTCACATTTACTTCAATATTTCGGTTCGGATTTCCGACTGATATGTGAATTTGACATTAAAAAAACTACCATTTTTATACCTAAAACTTTTTTCTTTGGCACCTCCGAAGACAGCACATAACTCAGATATTATACTCTCGCAACAAATGTTGCTAAAGAGAGTATTATAGTTTTGTTCACATAACGGTTGTTTGTAACACCCAAAACTAAACGAGTTAGATATAGGGTTATATATACCAAAGTGATCAGGGTGAAGAGTGGAGTTCAAATCCGAATGTCTGTCTGTCCGTCCGTCCGTCCGTCTGTGCAAGCTGTAACTTGAGTAAAAATTAAGATATCTTGATGAAACTTGGCACACTTATTTCTTGGCACCATAGGAAGGTTGCTTTCGAAAATGAGCAAAATCGGACCACTGCCACGCCCACAAAATGGCGAAAACCGAAAACACATAAAGTGCCATAACTAAGCCATAAATAAAGCTGTCGAAATAAAATTTGGTATGAAGGATCGCACTATGAAGGGGCATATTTGGATGTAATTTTTTTGGGGAAGTGGGCGTGGCCCCGCCCCCTACAAAGTTTTTTGTACATATCTCGCAAACCAATAGAGCTATATAAACCAAACTTTCTGCAGTCGTTTTTTTAGCCACTTCCTAATACAGTCCAAAAATGAAAGAAATCGGTTCATAACCACGCCCACCTCCCATACAAAAGTTAGGTTGAAAATTACTAAAAGTGGGTTAACTCACTAACGAAAAACGTCAGAAACACTGAATTTCACATAAGAAATGGCAGATGAAAGCTACACTCAGATTTTTTTACAAAATGGAAAATGGGCGTGGCGTCGCTCACTTATGGGTCAAAAACCATATCTCAGGAACTACTCGACCGATTTCAATGAAACTTGGTTTGTAATAGTTTCCTTACATCCCAATGATATGTTGTGAAAATAGGCCAAATCGGTTCACAACCACGCCTACTTCCTATATACCAGAACTTTGAAGACAATCTGAATCGTTTACTTTACAATATATAAAGTAAGCACTAGTGAAGATATCGGTGCAGAACTTTGCACAAATACTATGTTTATAGTGTGGCAGCCCCATTCTAAAAATCGCCGAAATCGGACCATAGGTTTTTAAGGCCCCATATATCGAACACGAGGACCTCGGTGCTTATAACCTAATATTATGGTTTTCAACTTTCAATGGACTTTATACAATATATATGACGAATATGTGGGTCAAATTGTGTATTATATAATATAAATAAAGTTAAATAAATAAATTGCGAGAGTATAAAATGTTCGGTTACACCCGAACTTAGCCCTTCCTTACTTGTTTTCAATATTTTTGTAAAGAAAAATTAAAAAAAGCTGAAAATATCCAAAAAAACTTCGAAACATTTGATCGCCTATTTTTTCATGGGTTACACTGGTATAGCCCCTGAAGTTATTGGTTCCAAAATGACGCTATCTCAGCTATGTTTGCTTTCAAAGTGATTCTCATGGCGCAATGTCCATGGCCATCGACCACGACCGTTTTCGCTTGATATTACCGTATGTGATAAATTTTTCGTCTCCAATCACCATCCGCTTCAAAAATGGGTCGAGTTCGTTCCGTTTCAAAAGCATAACAGCGTTTCGGTACAGAAATCATTTTATTTTCCTATAAAATATAGAATAAAATAGCTTTAAATCTCCATGTCTCTTCTATGAAGGTCCTCGCATAGATTCTGATCAGTCCTTGAGCTTTATAAAGATGTTCTGAGTAGTAAAAGTTTATGTTCTCTACCAGACCGTCAAGTCAAGCATACTCATTTATCATTCCTAAGTTGTACAAATTTCTATTTCAAGAATTTTCAATTTGTTTTCGCATTAGCAAAGGAGTTTTGTCAGTCCAGTTGAAATTTTATTTCGTATTGATTGTCGCCAGTGCCGTTCTCCCAAGCACTTGCTCCCACCCAATCCATTACGATTGTTATTGCAAAATTAATGTTGTTGTAATTTCTCAACTACTGTTGTGTGACGGCGTTCATGTTGCTGGTTTTAGTGGTTAGCTGCGTACATTTGCTGCTCCTGCAGCAACACCACCGCACTCTTCACCCACAACGGCACACAAAGCATGTTGTCGGCGAACACGTGCTGTTGTGGTGAAGGTGGTCGGCGAGGTGTACACGTGTTTCACACTCATGTCAGCCAACGCATTTACATACGCACATATGTATGTATGTAGGTGTGTGTGTTTATGCGCTGCGGCATGTTGGTGCGTGTGCGCAAAAATTTTCGCACCATCTCACTTGTTTTCAGGTGAAACACGGTTTGGCTCGTTGTGTGCGGGGTATACGAGTATTACATGTTTCGTTAATGTGCCTCCAACATGTTCGACAAATTGTGGATGCCACAGATGCGTCGTACAGTATTTATAGTTGCAGCAACTGCCAAAAACGCTTATGAACGAATATAAATTTTAGCGCAAAATAGAAACATTGGCAACATACAACTCTCAATCAATTACGGCGTTTTGTATAAAATTGAGTGTAAAATGTTTTAATTGAGCGCGACATCTATGTACATACATATGTATATATATATATAGACTGCCATAGTTGTCTATGGGTTGGTAGCTGGCTCACACTAAACCAATAAATGCAATTCGGTCTAAAAAGAAAAAAAAAATCATGATACAGTGTGAAATAACCACGCCCAACCCATTTATAGGGTGTATTCAAAGCATCATAGAGTACGATAATTGTCTAACGAACCACTATCAACCGATATCTTATACAACTTAAGCGGGCATCTTATATCAATAATAATGTGATTTGGCGGCGATTTGATAAAAACAATCAAATTTTCTCTGGCACCGATTAACAGACAGTTAATACTATGATTTTCGAACATCCAATTTCAGAATTTGATATACATATACACATATTTCATTTTAGCGGTTAGCGTCAACTGATAAGTCCGCATACGGTCGTGACATAGGCTCAACCCACACCTGATTAGTCAAGAACGTCTTTGACTAATAAGACACAAAAATTTAGACCAAAACAAGCGAGCATGCGTTTTTGTCTCGTATTGTTCGGTGTGGATTGTCAGATATGAAGCTATGGGATGTTGTGGTATCAGACAAGAAAATATGTCTTGACTAATCCGGTGTGGGTTGAGCCTAACACCATAGAAGAGGCATCGGACGAATTTCAGATTCGATATTCGTACGAAGTTCATCAATCGTCGCTGGCTTTTTGGCATAGACCGTAGACTTGACGTAGCCCTACAGGAAATAGTCTAACAACGTCAAATCGCACGATCGAGGCCATTCGCCAATTGACTGGGCCATTTCGTGAAAAAACACGTTCACCAAACTTGGTTTTCAATAAATCGATTGTGACATTCACTATGTGGCTTGTGGCGTCGTCATGTTGGAACCACATATTGTTCAAATCCATACCATTCAATTCGGGCCAAAAATATTCGGTTATCATTGAGCGGTAGCGATTTCCATTCACAGTCTTGATTTTCACGGAAGAAGTACGATCCAATGACCTATAAACCGCACGAAACCGTAATTTTTATACTCTCGCAACAAAGTTGCTAAAGAGAGTATTATAGTTTTGTTCATATAACGGTAGTTTGTAACACCCAAAACTAAACGAGTTAGATATAGGGTTATATATACCAAAGTGATCAGGGTGAAGAGTGGAGTTCAAATCCGAATGTCTGTCTGTCCGTCCGTCCGTCCGTCTGTGCAAGCTGTAACTTGAGTAAAAATTAAGATATCTTGATGAAACTTGGCACACTTATTTCTTGGCACCATAGGAAGGTTGCTTTCGAAAATGAGCAAAATCGGACCACTGCCACGCCCACAAAATGGCGAAAACCGAAAACACATAAAGTGCCATAACTAAGCTATAAATAAAGCTATGGAAATAAAATTTGGTATGAAGGATCGTATTATGAAGGGGCATATTTGGATGTAATTTTTTTGGGGAAGTGGGCGTGGCCCCGCCCCCTACTAAGTTTTTTGTACATATCTCGCAAACCAATAGAGCTATATAAACCAAACTTCCTGCAGTCGTTTTTTTTAGCCACTTCCTAATACAGTCCAAAAATGAAAGAAATCGGATCATAACCACGCCCACCTCCCATACAAAAGTTAGGTTGTAAATTACTAAAAGTGGGTTAACTCAATAACGAAAAATGTCAGAAACACTAAATTTCACATAAGAAATGGCAGATGGAAGCTACACTCAGATTTTTTTACAAAATGGAAAATGGGCGTGGCGTCGCCCACTTATGGGTCAAAAACCATATCTCAGGAACTACTCGACCGATTTCAATGAAACTTGGTTTGTAATAGTTTGCATACATCCCAATGATATGTTGTGAAAATAGGCCAAATCGCTTCACAACCACGCCTACTTCCTATATACCAGAACTTTGAAGACGATCTGAATCGTTTACTTTACAATATATAAAGTAAGTACTAGTGAAGATATCGGTGCAGAACTTTGCGCAAATACTATGTTAATAGTGTGGCAGCCCTATTCTAAAAATCGCCGAAATCGGACCATAGGTTTTTAAGGCCCCATATATCGAACACATTGGACCTCGGTGCTTCTAACCTAATATTATGGTTTCCAACTTTCAATGGACTTTATACACAATATATGACGAATATGTGGGTCAAATTGTGTATTATATAATATAAATAAAGTTAAATAAATAAATTGCGAGAGTATAAAATGTTCGGTTACACCCGAACTTAGCCCTTACTTACTTGTTTAATTTACTTTTCAGAGAGTGTGATAAAAAATTCGAAACGAAGCAAGCAGCGTTTTTTACGATGTTGCAAAAACACTTACTCTCTTGTTTATCGCGTCTTTTTAGTAAATAAACTATCCTACTTGATCCACTGGTTTAAGAATGAAAGCGATGCAAATCAGGTGTCAGACTTTTTGAATTGTCGTACAAAAATGGTCAGAAAATATATTGCAAAAGAAAAAAAACAAAAGAATATTCAAGATTTTTTCTCTTCATAGTAAATACATATGTATGTATGTAAATGTAAATATCTTTTTCATGTAAATCCATATGTTTTATTGAAGCAAATAAATGAATAAATTTTTTAAATGCATTTTAATATTATAAAACAAGTAAGGAAAGGCTAAGTTCGGGTGTAACCGAACATTTTATACTCTCGCAATTTATTGAAGAAATTTTATTAAGATAACGCACAAATTTACCCATAAATTCGGCATAAAGTTTAATAGAATAACGAAAATCGTCCTATATAGTGTATGAGGGCTGAGGTAATTCCTGAACCGATTTCATTCAATTTCATCAGCAAGGTACACTACATCCAATACTATACGCTCACTTAATTTTGCTAAGATATTGCACATATTAACCAATACATATATGCGTAATAAAGCCCAACGAATTTTTGAAAAACCTTTAATTAGGTATATGGGAGCTAAGAGATGTAGTGACCCGATTTTAATAATTTTTGGAACAGAGACACACTATTAGAAGAAAACAATTTCCTCTGAATTACATTAAATTAGTTGAGAGATTTACCCATATTTTCGTTTAAAATTTAACCTTAGGCGCTGAATTCAACATGTTCGATATCTGGGGCCTTGAAAAGTTATAGTCCGTTTTCGACAATTTTTTCATAAGTGATGCCACAGATCAACCAACCGTTAGGTGAACAAAACTATAATACTCTCTTTAGCAACTTTTGTTGCGAGAGTATAAAAAACAGATAATTTATGTATATATTTGGAAAAGTAAATTTTTCGAAAAAGTAAATTACCCAAAATACCAATCGATTTACTTTTCGAGAGTATACTGTATTTGGATGTAATTTTTTTGGGGAAGTGGGCGTGGCCCCGCCCCTGCTAAGTTTTTTGTACATATCTCGCAAACCAATAGAGCTGTATAAACGAGTAGTCGTTTTTTTTAGCCACTTCTTAATATAGTCCAAAAATTAAAGAAATCGGATAATAACCACGCCCACCTCCCATACAAAGGTTAGGTTAAAAAGTGCGTTAACTCACTAACGGAAAACGTCAGAAACATTAAATTTCACATAAGAAATGGCAGATGGAAGCTGCACTCACTGCGTGGCATCCCCCACTTATGGGTCAAAAACCATATCTCAGGAACTACTCGACCGATTTCAATGAAACTAGGTTTGTAATAGTTTCCTTACATCCCAATGATATGTTGTGAAAATAGGCTAAATCGCTTAACAACCACGCCTACTTCCTATATACCAGAACTTTGAAGACGATCTGAATCGTTTACATTACAATATATAAAGTAAGCACCAGTGAAGATATCGGTGCAGAACTTTGCACAAATACTATGTTTATAGTGTGGCAGCCCCATTCTAAAAACCGCCGAAATCGGACCATAGGTTTTTAAGGCCCCATATATCGAACACGAGGACCTCGGTGCTTCTAACCTAATATTATGGTTTCCAACTTTCAATGGACTTTATACAATATATATGACGAATATGTGGGTCAAATTGTGTATTATATAATATTAATAAAGTTAAATAAATAAATTGCGAGAGTATAAAATGTTCGGTTACACCCGAACTTAGCCCTTCCTTACTTGTTTTCATCTCAGAATGTATCTCCCCTGGTAAAATATGTATCTAACCTGATCTTGACGTCTCTACTCTGGCCGAAATATTTACCCTGGTCTTCAGAAAAGTAATGAAATATGTACTATATGTGTAAAGTGAATTGCTCTTACTTGAAAAGATAAATAAATGGGAGAAAAATCATAACACAGAGGTTTCATTAAAAAAATCCAAAGTCGTAGAATCACTCACTTAAAATATTTTATCAAAATTAACATAAATTTATGCAGTTCACATATCGTAAATTATTAAAAATATAAACCGAAATATTTTTCATCACATTTTTGAATGAACACTTTGAATGCATCATTATGTCGCAGTAACAGCATTTTGTGCATACATACAGACATATTCATACATATATGTAAAAGTGCATGTGTATTGCTGTGTTAAGCGTCTCTTCCCCGTTCTCGTACTTTTACTTAATACTTTATGTTGCTACAACATCTATGAATGCATTTCAGCAACAGGAGCTGTTTCTTTTCAACAAGTCCATTGCAAACAAGACAATAGCTGTTGCAAGAAACCCAAAAACAACAACATAGCAATTATTTCATAGGTTTATAAGTAGTGCGTGGGGAAGATTTTCCATAAGAATTTACCACCCCAAAAAGCTTTGCAACTGACAGTTTCATAATTACGTATTCAAAATCTTAAATAACTAAAATTTTGTAACGCAACCCCACTGCTTCCGGCCCAGTTACTACCCTTCCGCAACACTTCTGCCAAGCCAATCTGCTCCGAGCAGGCAATAACATGCATCTTCGTCGAAATAGTTTTACATTACGGTTACGTCGTTGGTGTGCCAGTTTGACGTGTTTGCATTCCATGTTGGTAGAATTTTTCATTCTTCATTGGATTTGTTTATATTCTTCAATATCCAGAGAGTACCTAACCGTTTTGTGGATTTTCGAGGTTTATACCAGAAGTCCAGGGGTAAGCCGTCTTAAAAGCAATCGTTCAGGAAGTAATAAGGTGTTGATTTCAAACCTTCTGATTACGAAATGCATCACTAAACGAACGGAAAACATTGTTATGGGAATACTGACCGAAAATTATTTACTTAAATATTTCTTAATTTTTCCTGAAAATTGATGCTAATAAAATCCACGAAGTTTGATTATTACTGTTAAGCGAAATTCTCAACGGATCATATTTCATGCGGAGGTGTTTGCAATTTCACCACCTCGATAGTTTAAAGTCAACATACATGGAGACAGTCAGGTGGCAATCAAGGCACTATCCTCTTTCTGCATATCGGTCCAAAGCATCTTGTGTGACAGGGCAGCAGTGGAGGACGTCGCTAGAAATAAGCGACTTCACTGATACTGGGTGCCAGGTAACAAGGACATCGGGGGTAACGAGATAGTGGAGGAGATTGCCAAGAGATGCGTAAAACTGTCAACTGAAAGCGTGATCGACGTAGGTAAACCCTTTCTGATTTAGACATGAACTTGACAATAAAGTTCGAAGCGCGCTGGAAGGATCTACCGGAATGCAAAACTGGAAAAGTTATGTATAAAGCGGTAGATCAGAAGTACACGAAAATGGTGCTGAAGCTAGGTAGAAGGAAACATAGGAACATGATCGGCATACTCACTGGTCAAAGTCTGGTGGCGGCTTGCGCCTACGAGATGGGGCTAACAGATTGGACAGACAGGAAATATCAAGAGCAAGCTAAAAGAGAAACAATGGTGCATCTCTTGGGTGTTTGTCCTGCATTGTCAAGGCAACAGTTTTTCAGCATTTGGGGGCCTCACAGTACGATAATCTGGAAGGGATATCGATAGTGAAGCCACATAACCTTTTGAAATGCGTGTCAAGCGCAAACATTCTAATGTATGACTACTCCTCATTGACTACATACGTGACGGCACTCCATCTGGAGTGGTCGCAAAGCAGCAATTCTGGTGTATATGTGGCCTTCTGACCTACCAGACTAACATAAACTAATCTACCTTCACATTCGGTATCTTATTAACTAGTAATATATTAGCTTGGATACTGTTTGTGTTTGAACAAATAGGTTGACAAAAATTCCTCTTAGCTGTATCCTCCGCGCGGGTGTCAACTGGGCAATGGGTGGCGCTGTTGCACTGTCGTGGATTCAAGCTGCCCATTTGGCTGGCTAAGACATGACAGTGGTGGCAAAACTATTTAAAAGAGTCATCTTCTTGTGGTGGTAGGTGAAAGTACACAGCGATTTCATACATTGTTTTATAGACAAACTTAATGAAACCTAATTTGGTTTTGGTATTTTAGACACACAGAGTCACATAAGAGTTAATTTAATACTAATAACGATATTCCGATTTCGATATCATCGGAAGCAACAACCGCGCCTTTTGTTCTGCTTTTTCCAGACTGGATAAGGAAGCCAAGCGTATGGGTCTGGTGGTGAATGAGGACAACAAACAGTCAGCGCACTCGCGTCTTGGCTCACACGTCACTATTGACAGTCATAACTTTGAAGTCGTAGATAGTGCACTTGGGAACCAGCGTTAACAACACCAACAATGTCAGCCTCGAAATCCAACGCAGAATCACTCTTGCCAACAGGTGCTACTTTGGACTGAGCAGGCAATTGAAAGTAAAGTCCTCTCTCGACGAACCAAATTCAAACTCTACTAGTCGCTTATCATTCCCGTCCTGATGTATGGCGCTGAAGCGTGGACGATGACAACATCCGATGTGACGACTCTTGGGGTTTTCGAGAGAAAGGTTTTGCGCAAGATGTATGGTCCTCTAAACATTGGCAACGGCGAATACCGCAGACGATGGAACAATGAGCTGTACGATTTATACGACGACATTGACATAGTTCAGTGAATAAAAAGACAGCGGCTACGCTGGCTAGGTCATGTTGTACGGATGGATGAAAACACTCCAGCTCTGAAAGTGTTCGATGCAGTACCCGCCGAAGGAAGCCGAGGAAGAGGGAGACCTCCACTCCAATGAAAGGATCAAGTGGAAAGTGACCTGGCTTCATTTGGTGTTTCCAGTTGGCGCCAAAAAGCAAAAAGGAGGAACGAGTGGGGCGCTCTGGTGGATTAGGCTATATGTTCCTACGCCAAATATATATATAACGATAGCAAAATGTATCAGACTTGCTGAGAACTAAAAGAGAAGAGAGAAATTAAATATTTTCCTTGGCCTAGTTACATATGTAAGTTGTGAAAGTCCATGTTTTAGTTTTATTGGGATACGCGTAAAGTTGGTATTGGTGAATGATTGATGAATACAGTATTGTTGATTTCATCAGAGGCTTACACGATTGTAACAAACAAAATTATGTCGAAAGCATCGTAGCATGAAAAACGCGAACTGTCAAAGGCAAACATCGTTAGCCATATAAAAGTTTTGCAACACTAACAACAACCTGTAAGCAGAATCAATAATCGGTATTTTTACCGTACATACACATGCAACATCAAACTAACGGTATATACTATACAACAACTGCTGTCATTTGCTCTTTGACAGCTAGTAACAGCGCTGCCATTTGTGGTGCTGATTTACAGGTGGCACATTGGACTGTGCTACAGTAAAACACGAAAAGCAAAGTAAAATTGTAATCAGCAACACAAGCAGCAGCCGGGAAATTGTGCAACAGACTTTTTACTTGCTTTTCCTGTGTACGCCGCTCGCCAGCAAACAGTAAACAGCGAACCAGCGGTGGCGAAACCAACCTGTCATTGCAGCTGACAGCGATCAGCACCCCAACATCGGCAACAATAACAAAAAGAACAGCATGATTAACAATGCACAACAACAACAATAACAGTGGAAATATTTTCAATGCCCAGCTTTTTCACAATTTGCAATGAGGTGAAATGAAATTATTTAATTACTCAAGCTCAAGAATGACAGCAACAGCGGGAGCAACAGCTTCAGCAACAAGAACAGCCGACAACATTGCTGCTTCAGCAATGTGGTACAATGAGAACGAAGAACAAATGCTGCCAACAGCAGAGATTTCAACCAGGACAAAGGGAAATTCGGAGTGAATGATTCCGTTACGAATATTGCTGTTGTGTTGTGTGTTTTCTTCACCCGTCAACGACAAATAATACTTTGCTCTTGGAAATCTGAGCAGTGAATGGTTCAATCGAATGTGGGAAGCGAATTATTTAAAATGTATAACTAATCTTTAAGACAGTGGTAATTATTTTAATGGAAAATCAGATTAAAATATTACGAAGAAAATAAATAAATATGGAACCGTTAAGTTCGAGTTCAAAATCGAAAAATTTTACTTAAATGCCACACATGTCAGCCGATAGCCTCGTATACAGTATAAACTCAACCGGAAGGATGAATATCGCTTTATTGGGTTAGGTCTGTAGCGGTTTCTTCTACTCTTGGGATAATATTTGTATTTTTGAACTATTAGACATGTGAGACGAGCGTAACCCATGAAAAATTAGTCGAATTTCGTGATTTTTTTTAAAGAAAGTACTTGATCGAATGTTGCGAAGTTTTGCGGACAAAATAAGGTTTATTTTCAGAGCATGTGCTATCTTCGGAGGTTCCAAAAAAGGAAGTTCCCCAACTGTTGACATGTTTCTGGCCGAATGAGTAGCTGAAAAAAAATTCAGAAAGGTTATTAAAGTTGAAAGTGTTTCCCATACAATGACCTATTTAAAATTTTTGAAAACTATCAAAAATTAACAAAATGGCGTAGTGCTGAAAACAGAGTCGTTTTTTTTGGGTAAAAAAAATTATAATTTTTTTATGCCAAATTGAATTTCAACCAATCACAAAATATCGTAGGTCATTGTATAGTAAATATATATTTAAGAATACTCGGTTTCAATGTGAAGTTGATCGGTCAATTTCTCGTTGAATTATGATGTCAGCAATTTTGGAAAATGTCGTTTCGATAAAAATGCGTTTAAAGTGTCAACTATAGCGAATTATACCTGTGAGCGGTCACTCTTTAAAACACTGGCATTCAAAAACTATTCAAGATACAACCTTGTCGATTTCACAGGATATTTTTGAAAGTACAAACTATCTAATAAGCAAAATAAATTGATTTTTTGAAAGTGTCATACTGGTATAACCCCATAATTTAACTTTACTGAACTATTTCTTGAGATAGTTTACTAATTTCGAAAGTATTCATTATACGGTAACTGGCTATGACACACATCAACTTTTGAAATCGATAACATTATATTTAAAACAAATAATTCATTATTTTTTTACACATTTAATTTAAATTAAATGCTACGGTGCAATCTATAGATTTTCAGTCTGGAACTCACTGGATATTATTTTTGTTTTATAAGTATAGAAGGCAACGAAAAACAGACGAGTTTGCTCGATTAGACATTGCCGGAGACACAGTAATCTTACGAAGGCGATCCGAAAAGTACTTATAAAAGAAAAACGTAAATTATTTCTAAATATATTATTCTCGATATACTTGACGAATCTAAGCTCCAATTTCGTTAACGCCTCCATGAAGGCGATAACTTCTTTATTTGATTAAAAGTTCTGTCCGGTGCGTGATTTATCCACGTTTGGAAACAAAAAGATGTCACAAAATGTCAAATCGACTGTCAAGCTCTTATAGTGGAACAAGTCATACTATTATCGTTATAAGCTGTACCTACGGTTTAGAAAAGAAGAAATTCAGAACAGAGTTACTGTTGGACAGCTTGAGATCTTACATCCAGGTAAAGTGAAAGAACAGAATGCATGGTTTCCACTGAGGATGACGAAAGGCTTAAGGGTTTCATTTGAGAATTTCCAGTCGTTAGTCGATTGAGGCGGACTATTTTTCAAGACTTCCAATCAAAGTTTATATTTTTTTGTTTTATAAGTTTATATGGAAATAAAGTATATCTTGGTATGTAATAGTAGCGATAATTGGTCACTTCTCTGCTCGCTATCTTTGGGCGCTGCTTGCTTGTCAAAAATTTTACATGTGAAAGCAACAACAAAGTTATCCAGTTCAATTCGTGCAAGAGATACTCTCTTGCGGATACCTCATTAAAAATTCTATCGCCGTTTGCTGAGCGCTGCCAAATTTTGTTCGACATATGTTCGTAACCTATTCACAATGGTAAAAACGTCTCAAAGGACCAATTTTTTTTACTTTGAAATACATTTTCATTTATTAGATAAAACGTAAGCATAGACGCAGCTCGAAACAAAGGGATAAAAAAATATTTTTGCGCAGATTTAAGTATTTCTCCATCTATGAAAATGATGCCGCACTATTGCTGCCAGTCTGTTTGAATTACTGGATAGTGCGTTCTATTGGCTTCTCTATAACATTTAGTCAATCGATGACAGCTAGTGTTATTATTTATAACGATCAATCGTTTCCTCCATCAATCTTATTTCATTTCGAAAGTGTTGGTACTGACATCGTAAGAACTCTATAATTATTGTTTAAACAGCCATTGGAAAAATAATTATTTATGTTTTCCTAATTAAATTGCAATTTTGTTCGCTATAAACATACATATTCATTCCATATTTCCATATTTAAATAAATATACATATACTCGTCTATTTGTATTTGACAAACCTTTTGATTAATTTAAATGTTAATGTGTAACATTATGCACATAGTAGGTCTTTACAAAATGGAGTATGTTGCTGACATCAAGTTTTTCACTGCTTCAATGGCTTTGTATAAAGGTCCCACAGGTATTTTACTAGTGAAATGTGCAGGCATTTGACAGAAATCTGAAATTGCGCACAATTTCCATTGGGCTCAATGACAAAAATTGAAAACTGTGCACTGCACAACATCAAAGGCAATCAATGTCAGTTGCAGGTATTGACTGAATTGCCAGACCGCACAAACTCATTTACGCAGTACACCCACACCAGGTGCAACAATGCCATAACGCACCTGTGGTGCAGATTTTCGAAAGCTTTACCGAAGGACTGGTGCGCAAGTGTACCATTCGGAGTTAAAAGAATATACTAGAAGAAATTGATAAATTTGAATATTATCAGTTTCTTAATATTTATTACCTTACACTCTCTGTGAGACTAACTTTTTGAGCTTCGAATTTCTCTTCTTCTTAATAGTTTAATTCCTGCTTGTAGTCCAAAAGCGATCCCATGATATTACTTTTGGTATGGACTGTAGAAGGAAGTTAATGCCGCAATTTTTTTTATAGAATTGTTTGGAAGAAACTATAAATTTAACTAAAAATTCATTAAACAAATTTTGGAATGGATTTTACTGCTTTTAAAGTATAATTTACTTGAGCTTGAGTACGATTGATCCACTATCGGGATATTTCCAAACTATTGTATATTTGTACACACAAACGCTTAATAGTTAGCATTGTAATAAAGGTAAATGTGCATTTGTGGTAGTCAATATATAATGAACATATATAAATATTCGATCACAGTCATCAATATGGTTTATATACACATATACACACATATACATATTTGTGAATCTATCAATTGCTCACAAAACCAGCGTTTACTAATTTGTGACACAAAGCGAAAAACAAATAGAAATTCAATTGCCTTTAGCCATAGTCTCTACAAAGTGAAATTTGGTTTGTTGTCAAGTGATTGCTGTTACAAGAATGGTAAAAGGCCGCGAGTGCCTTACGAACTATAGAGTGATGTGGAAGAGGTAAAGCGAATGCAGTACTTGCCCCTTAGCATAAGTAACTTATATTATGCGACTACACCACTCATGGCTTATATGTAAACACTTTTGTTGTGCAAATAAAAATGAGCAACATGAACGAACGGATGACAAATTGTGAATTCTATATATATCTCATAACGTTAATTGGGTTGATAGTCAACATAAAGCAATATCACATTTTAGATTAAGAAGAAAGTATATGAGGGCTGAGGTAATTCCTGAACCGATTTCACTAATTTCCATGTCTATATCCAAGCGTATAGTCTCACTTAATTTGGCTAAGATATTTCAGATATTAACCGATTTATGCAGCATAAAGTCCACCGTATTTTTGAAAAACTTATAATTAGATATATGGGAGGTAGCGGAAACTATAACCTGATTTTAACTTTTGATACAGAGACACACTATTAGAAGAAAGAGATTCCCTCTGAATAACATTAAAATATCTGAGAGATTTACCGATATTTTCGGGGTAAAAATTAACATTAGGCACTGAGTTCTTCATGTTCGATATCCGGCGTCTTGAAAAGTTATAGTCCAGTTTTGACAATTTTTTCACAAGTGATACTTCACCTCAAATACAGTATTTGTGTAAAGTTTTATTCCACTATCTTCGTTGGTTCCTAAGGTATATATTATAAAGTGAAAAAAGTCAGATGGAATTCAAAATTGTGTTATAGGGCAATTAGGCGAGGTTTTGAACCGATTTCGTCCATTTTCCATGGGTAATATCAGGATGTCAAAAAAATTTTATGCACCGAATTTCGTTGGAATCGGTCGAGTAGTTTCTGAGATATGGTTTTGACCCATAAGTGGGCGACGCCACGCTCATTTTCCATTTTTTTATACTCTTGCAACAAAGTTGCTAAAGAGAGTTTCATAGTTTTGTTCACATAACGGTTGGTTGTAAGTCCTAAAACTAAACGAGTTAGATATAGGTTTGTATATATCAAAATGATCACGATGACGAGTAAAGTTCAAATTCGGATGTCCGTCTGTCTGTCCGTCCGTGCAAGCTGTAACTTGAGTAAAAATTGAGATATCTTGATGAAACAGGGAAGATGGGCGTAATCGGACCTATGCCACGCCCACAAAATGGCAATAACCGAAAACATATAAAGAGCTATAACTAAGCCATAAATTAAGATATTGAAGTAAAATTTGATATAAATAATCGCACCATGGAGGTGCATATATGGATGTAATTTTTTTGGGGAAGTGGGCGTGGCCTTGTACCCTGTGTTTTGTACATATCTCGTAAATTACTAAAGCTATATCAAGGAAACTGGAGTCGTTTATTTTAGGTACTCCGATATTACTCGTCATTCAAAAAATCATAAGTTTTCAAGACCCTATATATAGAATATGAGGACCTCAGTGCTTCTAAAAAATTGTTGACCGAAAATATAGGTAAGTCTCTCTATTTTGAAGAAATTCAGAGAGGATATGTTTCTTCAATGAATATGTCTCCGTGCCAAAAATGAGTGAAATCGGGACATAACTTCCCCTACCAAGTCAAGATATCTTAATTTTTATTCAAGTTATCCATTGCACGGACAGACGGACGGACAAACCGACATCCGGATTACAACACTACTGTGATCACTTTGATATATGTAACTTTGGTATATTTTGTTGGTTTTAATGGTATGGATTCATTCTGACAATCCTTCATTTAAATATTACCAGTTGTTCATTGATTGTCACATTATGGAAAGGTTTATAAGGTTTCGGCAATTTGTCGTAAGTTCCGAGTGTCTCCATTATCAAATCTCATTTCTCTTGAGATGGCTTCGAAACTTTTCTTTGGCATAATTGCTCTTAATATGGGTATTCCTCTTTCACTGTGATTTCGATAATGTCCTTATTTGACCTGTATGTAAAAATAAAATTGCTTTCTACAAATCCAATAAATATGGGAACCCGAAATCATTAGTACATCTTTAGTTTTTCAAATAAGTAGAAGGCATAAAATATCAAACAATTTGTTCAAATTTTTCATGCTAAAACGACTATCTTCCTAAAATGGGTTAAATTTGGCACGAAGACCTGTTGAAGGTTAAAGAGACTGATACATTCTTAATTATGCTAAGATATTGTGCCATAAATATGTTTACAAAATATCGATTTGTTGTTATTATGAGTTTACAATTTCTATAATTAAACGAGAAATATGTGTTTAAGCAATGAGATGCGAATATTAACAGATTATTGATCAGTTTGAAATTATATGAATTTTAATGCATGTCAAAGGTGGGTGTGTAGGCGTGGTATCGTGTGTGTACCAAATTTCACTTAATCCAGCAATGTCAGCCACCCATTTGAAAATGCTGATTCGAATGGCAAGCAAACATTGGCACGTTCCCATTTGGCCATTTGCAAAACGACGCCACAGACGCACACACACACACACACGCATGCCCACTAACTCAAAGCTGGGTAAACACATGAAATGTTGCCACGTAAACGCGCAAAGTAAACAACTTCTTTATCGCCACGAAACACACCGCAGCAGATAATGCGGTCGGCAGACTTTGTGGCAACAAATAATCAGCTCAGCTACTCGTGAACAATTCGGTAAAAACAGCTGCATGTATGTATGTATGGCGAGTTTGAGTGGAGCGAGGAGGTGAAGGTGCAGCAGGAGTTATATGACGACAAAATTGGATATAAGCTGAGAGGCACACACACACACCCTATATGATGTACAAGTATTCGGAGATTTTGTTAGCTTCTTCATTAGGTTGGGATGATATTTTCAGTAAAGAGGCAAATGGGTTTGAAGGAAATCTCTCACCGTTCTAAAAACTTCATAGAGTCGATCATCGTAAGATGACCTTGCTCAGTTCCGAATTTTCAAAATCTGTTTTGGCCTCTGACTTGATGTTATTCCGAATTATTAAAGGACTATAAGAAATTTCTTTCTCAGCTGAAACATCCCTGGCTGTTTTTACCATTAGCTACGAAGCTCTGCTGAAAATTTTCTTGTCAGTCGGATCGCCATGCAACGCAGGTTCCGACTATTTACCAATTGAATATAGTATCTTAGAGAAAATTTCCAATCGACCAACCCTAATATATGCACAGGTCTTTATGAGGGCATCCACATCCAAACGTATGGTATGTGGGTCTGTGTATTTCAAACAAAAGCAGGAACACAAATCGAGGGCCAGACAGATAAACAGCAATTGGCGAATGTGCCATACATACGTGCGCACGCATTCAATCAGTGGGTTAAAGTGGCGGCAAGTGTTGCAATACAAAAACGTTGAATCGACAATGTGGCAAGTTGATGGCGTGTGCCACACGACCAATTCGAGTACAGTAAACTATTTTATTATGTGGCTAATTAAAATATTTAAATGGTTGATCACTCAAATTATTCTTAAACACAAATACTCAATTTGAGTCTGATCATTGGACTGATCATTTTATCTTTTTAATATGACATAACATTTTTAATATGAGGTTACAACACAAAAACACATAAAATTCAAATTAAATGGGGAATGTTTATACGAAAGAACATTCTTTGTCATTTATTTTTTAAACATTATCTCTTTCAAACCGCGGCCGCGGCTCCGTCTGAGATGGTCCATCCGTTGATTGTAATTTTTGATGAAGGAAAAGTCTAGCGGTGTAATATCATACGATCTTGGTTGCCAATCTACAGGACCAAAACGTGAAATTATTTGCTCAACCAAGTGGTCTCTCAATAAATACATTGATTGATGCGATGTGTGAGATGTGGTGCCGTCGTAGTGGTAGTCGGTTAACATGACGGTTATAACGATCGCCATTGACGATTACGTTCTCACTGGGGTCATTTTTGAAGAAATATGGACCGAAGACCACACCAAACCGTTTTTTTTTATGGATGAAATGGCAGCTCTTGAAACTCTTCAGGTTGCTCGTCGTCCCAAATGCGGCAATTTTGCTTGTTTACATACCCATTGTGTCAGAAATGAGCCTCATCGCTGAATAGAATTTGGCCGAAAATCTTCTTGGAACTTCTCAAGAACCTATTGAAAAATTTACCTCTACTTGGATCAACCTTTAATAAACTAAAGAAAAGAATGAATACTTTAAAGCTAATCATCGTAGGTTTCATGTCGAATCTTTTTGTATATTCTTTATTATTTGACCAAAATACTCTCAACACTTGCAATTTTCGATTTAAATTGACCACTGTACTGTGCGCTAAAATGCCTGCCTTCATAATTCCTTCTTTGTTTGTTGTATTGTGGCACGTGTGAAAACGTTAAGGACGGTGATAAGACAGGCTATTTAGATTGAGAATAAAAATCTGTTGATTGAGCAAAAAAACGATAGAAATTTGCCTGAGTTTGGTTAGCATTACTTCTTGCGACATAGCAATACTATGAAAACCTTAAAGTTCTATAGGTTCCATAGTTCCATAGGGGCATTTTAGTTCGTTTTTACAAGCTCCAAACTATTTTAAATTGTATTTTTGATAGCAATGAAGTAGTAAGAATTGCAGAATTTTATAATATTCTTCACAAAGTTTCAAAATAACTGATATGGTCAGTTCAAAGAATATTTGAACGGATGACACTGCCCAAATTTGAAATTATGGAATAAATGGTATAAAAAGTAATTGCTCTGAGGGTCACGTGTATCCCAAATCTCGAGGTTACAACATTTGTTTGATATGCCTTTCAGTGACAATAAAATCTCTCCATAATGATTTTCAAGGTATGGCCATTATTTCAGAAAAATTTGTGAATAAGATGAACGAAATAATTAGTACCCTAGAAATCGATAAAAAGTCAGTAATATGTTACCGAATAAAAATAATGTAGATTATAAAATCAAATAACTGCGTATTCGCCATCATCAAATCAACAAGTTATAAATATCTTTGTGGCTAGTATGAACCGAAATCCCTTTTAGCTAGACGACGGTTCTTTTTCATTGCGAGAGTATTAATATATTAATATTAATATTAATATTATTCGAGAATTATTCAAGAATTTTGAAATATTCCAATTCAGCGATAATGCTCCAAGAAAATACATGAAAATTTAACAACCAATGGTCCTATAATTGGTACAAAGTTCATGATTTTCAAACTGATTTGAATTCATTCCAGAATTCTAACTGTAGCTGGTACTACTACCCTGACTACGTTGATGCTTCACCACAGGGCTCTTCACACTTTCCCAAAATATTCCGAAATGTTCGCATTTTTTATAATCTGTGTGTTTGTGTATGTGTGTGTGTGTGTGTGCAAGTGTAATTGTGAAAAAAATAATTCTTCAGAATGTCGCTGAATAACCAAAGTTTGTGCCACATGCTCCAATTGTGCCACATTCGTTCTATGTATATTTGCCCTTCTCCATTCCGTTTTTGTTGTCGCATAATTCAACATACTGATTGTTGTTGTTGTTGTTGGTGGTGGGGTGCCCTTGTCGGCAAAATACGTCAGCTTATCACAATTTGTCCGCTAACATTTCCCACGCAATTTCGTGCAATTTAGCAGACCTTGCACGAATTCGGAGGGCAACAACAGCTACAACATCTACAACAAACACATCGCTGAAAACAGCAATAAAATCCCGTGGAGAAACATTGCCTTTACTGCCGTTTTGGCACTGACTGTTGTGTCAGTGGTAGTGGCTGTGATGGTGGCAGTGGCGGTGGGAATTGCCGTGATTTCAATTCATCTGCTACGTCGTCTACTTTATTTGCCGCATCAGCAACAAATGTTACTTCTGCTCTCCCACTATGTTCTCCTGTAATTTGGCCACAGCTTGAGAGGCCAATTTACGACCGTCAGCAGGTTGCCATACTGTAAGATTTACAAAATTTCATACACGTTTCATTGCAGCTGAAAAGTAAAAAAAAAATCTCAAAAGAATCTCCACACAATCATTAAGAAGTAAATATATATTAGTATATACCAGACTATTTAAGGTAGTGGTAGATGAACTGCTCCGAACTGTAGGGAAGTGAGTCGATATCGTTAGCGTCAAGTTATTTCACTATCAGACTCGTCTGGGTGCCGAACCACAGCGAAGTGGCTGGGAAGTGCAGAGCGTCGTCTTATTTCACCATGTGGTGAGCGAGTCGGGGCTTTGTTGTCCTCTTGTGCTCTAGCACTGGATCGATAAACCTCTCGCGAGATTGTTAATAACTGGTTAGCAACGAAAACGTTCTCGGTTGCGAATTCCTTTTGACTCAAAGTGGAGTGCAAGAGAACGGCGGAACAGCGTGCACTGGAACATCACCCATGGAACACACTGGAATACTTTAGACGAACCATGTGAACTTGCCGTATTAGACATTAGCCGCATCATACAATTTGTCATAGGCTCAAAGCGCCTCGGCGACAAGTAAGGGTCTACTTTGCGATCCATACCTAGGAGACTTCTGGAATCAGAATAGATTGACATTTTAAGCTGTTTAAGGGGGTTGCAAGCCTTTTTTAACCTAACCTTTTAACTTAAGTCCTCGATCGCTTTTTTATCTTTGTTTGGCTATTTTTAAAGACATAATGCGCCTGGAAAGTTAAAAAAAAGAACTCGTTTCTACATCAGATTGTGACTGGTGACGGAAAATGGATCCATTACGACAACCCTAAACGCAAAAATACATATTGGAAACCTGGACAACCTGCCATCAGTGTGAGATTTCCGAAAAACACCTCATGTTGCAAGACCGGTTAAAAATTTAGAAGCACTTTCGGACTATCACTTCTTTCGGTTGATTGGGTTACAAAAAGTGATTCGTTTAATTCTTGGTGTAGTTCTCATGGAATGGAATTCGAAAATTGACAGAAAGATGGGTAAATGTTATAGCTTCGGAAGGATAAGACTTTGAATAATACACGTTTCACTTAAATAAATGTAAAATCTTGAAAACCCCAATCCAATTCAGTTATATGTATGTATGTGATTGGCGTGGAAACCCTTTAGCCGGTTATAGCCAAATCGATGATAGCGCGCCACTCCTCTATTTTCCTCGCAGTTCGGCGCCAGTTGGAGATCCCAAGTGTCACCAGGTCTCACTCCACATGGACCTACCAACGGAGTGGAGGCCTTCCCCTTCCTCGGCTTCCTCCAGCGTGTACTGCATCGAACACTTTCAGAGCTGGAGTGTTGTCATATACCCAATATTTCCACAAATACCTAAAAATGCTTGCATTCAAAGTGCCACAATCTGGCAACCATCGCTCACTTGCATACTTTGTGCGTCCAACATTCGATATTGCCAACTGTTTGCCCTCGGTGCGGTGTCGCTTCTCATTTATTGTTGCGCAATTGTTGTTCGTATGGCCAAATCTCACCTAATGGCGTTTTTCATCATTTGCCGGCTGATGCTTGCTTTGAATTTGTGCTGGCTGTTGGCTGCTGTGCTGTTGATGTTGTGGCGCTCCGGCAGCTGTGCGCCAACTGCTGTTGTCGTATGGGGTGGGTTGGTGGAACTTATGCGGGTTTATGTGCAAACTTCGTGCTCGACGTGCGTTGCTTTGTGCGCTGTGGCGCGGCTGCTGTTGGCATTTTGATGCTTATGCTGTTTGCTGATGTCGTTGGTGGTGCTGTTGTTGTTGCTGTTGTCGTTGTTCGCACGGCTGGCACTTTCTGCTTGCTTTGACTTTGGCCTATGCCGGTGTATCAGTGCGTGTGTGGGTGTGCCTGTTTTTATTCTGATTGCACCGCGAAGTTTTATGCCAAGCACAGCTTGTACCACCCCGCATATTGAATCGGCATTGGCATATTCTATTTGAGATGCTGATGGTCTCCGACAGTTTTGGGAACAATTTATTCCTGATTTGTATCTTTTTTTTGTTTTTTTTTTGGTTTGTTTATTCTTAAAATTACATAAATACGAGTATTCTTATAGATACACTTAATTTTTTTTGTGCTTCCATATGTATGTATGTAAGCATTTAAAGAATAGTCATGTGCATAGGAGGTGAGTTCAAAAAATAACGGTATTTTTTTTGAAAATTGTTTGTTTTTTGGACTCTCCAAGCCCGTAAAATTTGAAATTTTACAATTCCCGTTATTTTTTGAACATACCACACACTTTCTCGCACACACATTCTTCAATGAAATGATGGAAAAAGTGATACGCGCCGCTAATCTGAACCGAAGTGGCACTATCTATTCTAAAAGCACAATGCGACTGTGATATGTGAATGACATTGACATTATAGACCAACCTTATCAACAGAGCAGTCAGCGCAGTTTTTTCCAGTCTAGAAAGAGATGCTAAAGAGTTTGGCCTTGTGGTGAAAGATGGAAAGACAAATTATCTGGAGGCCTCATACAAAGATTCACTTTGAGAACTGCGTCACTATTGGGAGCTATACTTCGGAAAAAGTTAAGGACTTTTTTATCTCGGAACCAGCATAAATGCCACCAAAAATGGATAGAAATGGAATCGAACAAAAATTACGCTCTATCTCTCATCACTCCCGTCCTATTATACGGCGCAGAAACATATACGATGAGGAGCCGATATAAGAAGGTACTTGAGGAATTTGAAATAACTGTTATCCGCAAGACCTTTGAAGCCGTTCGTGTGAACGAGTGGTACCACACAATATGGAACCATGAACTGTATGAGATCTACAACATGGATATAGCTAAATCCAACGAATACGCTTGTTAGGCCATGTCGTACGTATGGTAGTCGATGCTCCAGTTAAAAGCTCCTTCACATCGAGATTCATGGGTGGACAACGGAAGCAAGGGCGCCCACACATCGATTGGAAGTACAAAGTACATACGGACCTGTCTGCACTTGGGATGTACAACTGGCATGACTTCGCAAAGGATAGAGACAACTGGTGAAAGTTTGTGTAATGTCAACCGTGAAATCCAACGTAGAATCACTCTTGCCAACAGGTGCTACTATGGACTGAGTGGGCAATTGAAAAGTAAAGTCCTCTCTCGACGAACAAAAACTAAACTCCACAAGTCGCTCATTATTCCCGTCCGATGTATGGCGCCGAAGCGTGGACGACGACAACATCCGATGAGACGACTCTTGGGGTTTTCGAGAGAAAGGTTTTGCGTAAGATTTATGGTTCCTTAAACATTGGCAACGGCGAATACCCGAGACGATGGAACGATGAGCTGTACGAGTTATACGACGACATAGACATAGTTCAGCGAATAAAAAGACAGCGATTACGCTGACTAGGTCATGTTGTTCGAATGGACGAAAGAGCTCCAGCTCTGAAAGTGTTCGATGCAGTACACGCTGGTGGAAGCCAAGAAAGAGGGAGACCTCCACTCCGATAGAAGGACCAGGTGGAGAAAGACCTGTCTTCACTTGGTATTACCAATTGGCGCTAAACTGCCAAAAGAAGAGATGCGTGGCGCGCTGTCGTGGACTCGGCTATAACCGCGTAAGCGGTGTCTATACCAGTAAAGAAGATTAGTATCACAAAATCTGCTTTATTCAGATATTTAGCGTAAGTTTTCTCTGTTGGAGGGTTACGACAAGTCAAGGAATTAAAAAATTTATTTATTTTTATTTATAGATATTTTCAATTTTATTTATATTTTCAAAGACTTTGAACGGTATCGATCTTTTCAAATTGTTTAATATTTCCATAACGCTGTCCACCAAGGCGATGAAGCGCCAAACGTACATAATATACAATTAGTCATATATATGTACATGTGTCAACGCATCAGTCTCATGCAAACGTATATAAACATTTTTAATTAAAATATTAGTACGTCACAGCAATACAATTTCGCATTTCGCTGTGCTATCGGTGCAACAACATTTGGCCAAGTGCTTTGGCTAGCCATTCATTCATATGGAATAACATCGATAATACCAGATCAAGCATACAACCACAGTGGAGGCAAATGCAATTGCTTAAGTGAGCAAAAAAAAATAAATAAAGAAAGCAAAAAACACCGGCTGCTCTTGAATGCGCATCGATGGCTGTCACTTATTGCCTTACATATTTTTTCAGTTTTTTTTTACTTTTGACTCAAGCAAACAGCGACATTCAAGCAGGCAATGTATGTAGGTATGTATGCATGTTTATGTATGAGTGTGTGTGTTTATGAAGAGAAAGACGTACTCATTGCCAGAGCGTGGAATGCCAAGCGAAAGGTGCACAGCAGCTGTGAGCAGGCAGGCGCCGAAGGCATTTAAGCAACTGTCGCACACACACACACACACACACTGTGTGCACTCATAGAAGGAGAAAGGTGGATGTACGGAACCAAAAAATACTGTGCAATCGTTACCTTCGATGTTAAAAATGCGTTTAATTCGGCCTACTGGCCCCATATAATACGTGCGCTGGAACTAAAAAAGGTACCAAGCTATCTATTGTGCATCGTAAAGAGCTATTTATTTGATAGAATGCTTTTCTACGATACGGATGAAGGTCCAAAAAAATATATGGTGACAGGCGGGGTGCCACAAGGCTCCGTAGTAGGCCCACTATTATGGAATGTCCTTTATGATGGTGTACTGTGTCTTCCTTTGCCCCCTGAAGTTCAGATAACCGGATACGCTGACGATATAGCGGTGACGATAGTAGCGAAAGAACTTCGCCAAATCCAAGCCATATGCGCTGATACAGCACTAAGCATAAAACAGTGGCTCGCAAGTTCTAAGCTCGAACTTGCTGGACAAAAAACGGAAGCAGTACTTATCACAAGCAGGAAGAAAATGGAAAATATATCCCTTAACATAGACGGATACTGCATTACAACGCAACCATCGTTGAAATACCTTGGTGTAATGATTGACGCGCGACTTAGTTACAAGATCCATATAGAGAAAGCTTGTGAAAAGGCTGCGCGTATTAACATGGCCTTATCGAGGTTAATGGCAAACATAGGAGGGCCAAAACAGAGCAGAAGAGCACTTCTGGCCAAGGTTAGCCAGTCAGTTTTTATGTATGCAGTGCCTATATGGGGAGCAGCATTAATGCTCAAGACATATGCCAGAATGGTACAACCGGTGTTCCGGCTGAGTGCCATCAGGATAGCCAGTGCATTTCGCACAGTCTCGCATGAAGCTGTTGGCGTTGTAGCTGGTATAATGCCACCAGACATAATGGCATGTGAACTGAAGAGAATATACGACAGACGCAAGAGTATAGGCCGGAAACTAACGTTGTCAGAGCGCAAAGAAGAAAGACAAGTTAGCTTAAATAAATGGCAATCACGCTGGGATTCATCAGTCAAGGGTAGATGGACACACCGATTAATTGGAAATGTACAAGCATGGGTAGAAAGGAAGCACGGCGAAGTTGATTTCTATTTGACACAGTTCCTTACGGGGCATGGTTGTTACAGGGAGTATTTGTACAAATACGGACATGATGAAGGAGTAGACTGTTCTCTATGTGGTAATAGTACCGAGAATGCTGAGCACATATTTTTTCATTGTCAAAAATATTCAAACGAGCGGCTGTTCCTGGAAAGGGAAGTAGCAGACCACATAACTCCAGAGAATATTGTGCCATATATGCTGCAGTCGAGACAAGCGTGGTATATAATGGAAAAGATGACAGCCTTGGTACTCCAGGATCTAAGGAGAATAGAACAGCAAAGAAGTAGTGAATCTAGAGTCGTGAACATCGAGCTAAGGACGTGAGCCTCTAGGCTAAGCTTTGCCCTGCGATGAAATGCCTAACGGCGGTCCCACAGGGCTCCCAGTAAAGCTACAGGAGACGGAGTTAGGGTTTAGTACGTAGGCGTACCGTCTCGCAAGTCCAGTATAGTAGAAATACTCATACTTGGGCGTGGTCCCGAATAAGGTGCATCTATAGCGGGCAGTACGAATCGTGCATACTGCTACTCAAAGTAACAGTATCTATGTAAGATTCCCCCTCCGACAACAAAAAAAAAAAAAAAAAAAAACTGTGTGCACTCATCAACGGAACAGCTGTTTTGCTTACACCGTACAACAACGACATCCCCAACTGCAAATTATTGTTAGCGCGCATGCGTCAGAAAAGCGTTTTCCCAATTGCTGCGGTGCACAACAGATGGAAGCAACGACAGCAAGCAAGCGTATGAGTCACATACACACAGGCGTCACACACACATATTGAGCGAGAGAGCGCGTCGAAATTAAGAGAGCGCAGAGAGCTCACTGTCGTGCGACATACGACAGGACCAAACCAAGTGATATGACATTTTAGCCAAAACATTTTTTCGACCAAATTCGTAATGCCAAACATTAGCGCGCCGTCGAACCGTGAGCACGTGCAAGCGGACAAATTGCTGGCTGCCAAGTCAAAGTAAACAATTGCTACGGAGGCACATTTCCAACTGGCAACCGCACTCGTCGTTCGCTATACACGCTGTGAAACACAAACAACACAGGCCAGCTGTGCTCACCGGTGCAGCAGTCAGTCAGTCGTTTCTGGTGCGTTTTCGAGTGTGTGTGTGTGCGTCTTTGCATTTTGTCTTTGCAAACGCAAAGCGATGCAGCAAAAACAATAGAAATTCCGTTGAGAACGCGACGCTGGTTGGTGTTGCGAACAGCTATCGGATCACTTGTATTCAGTGCCATCGGAATTCGCTACGCAACCGGTTGTGTGTGTGGCAAATGAACAGAAGTGAGCGGACTGTGGCGGTTTTGTTGATCAGCGCACGACAGAAGCCAAATACTTTGCACGGGTGTTTAGTGTAAAGGAGCATATTTAGGAATTATTAGTGATTTTTGTGTGCAGTGCAAGTGAAGTGAGTTTGTGTCCACAGTCTTTTGTGCACGTATGTACTGCTGGAAAGCGCGCTTTAGCGAGTGAGAGATTAAAAGAAATTGTCATAAAGTCTTACTAACAAATTAATTATTAAAACAAAAACTTAAAAATGCGCAACAAAGCAACAACAAAGCACTGTGCTTGCTAATGCCAAGTCGCCGCAATGTGTATTGTATTTGTACAATTGGTACATGGCACATGTCAACGCAGCTGTTTTAATATTTTGCCACAAACAACGCGTATGACATACAAAAGCCAAAGCGATTGTAGTAACATTAAGCAAAACAATCACAAAGCGCATAGCAATTGAAACGTGGGGGGAAAATAATAAACGCGAAGACTGGACTGCTGAAAGAATTTTTAAACTGTGCGCCGTTGAAGCATAAATAAATTTTGCGCAAAAACAATTTAAAACAGATGCCCGCCTCTCTATTGTGGAAAGCAAAGCGCCAGCAGCCAGAGCCACAGCCATTACGCAGCAGATATCCGCAGCCGCCACCAGCCTAAGCCAATAAAAAAATAAACATTGAAAAGTTGAAAACAAGTGCAACAACAACAAGTACACTGCACTGCATTGCATTTAAAGCCAAAGTTATTGACAAAACGTCAACAAGAAGCAAGCAATCGAAGTGAAGTGTTGGCCAGCCAAGCATTTGCACGTGTCTGCGAAATTCCACAACCAAAGTGTGGAGCTTCAAGCGCAAAATAACGCAATCAAAATAAAACAAGCCGCGAGGCAGCTAGCATATAACCAGCATGCAGACTACACAACGCCCCACTTCCATCTCGCCACTCATGTGCTGTTGATGTGGACCGACCTAAAATCTTGCGAAGTATAGAAAGCAGCTGCAGCTGTTTCACTGTGTCATCCAACTGACTGCCGTACAAAATAAAACTGACTACTTGCATACATAAGTACATACAAATATACGCGTGTGTGCTAATGAGTACATTTGTGCGCGAGCGTGTGTATCAAAAATTATAAAAAAAGATGTTCAAAAACTGCGTACTCTAGTGTATTGCATCCACTCAAAATACCGCGTAAAAGTCGTGGATTTGCTTGAAAACAGCAGCCACCACCCGCGCAAGTACATTCTTCGTTAGATCGCCCAGTGATATATTATTAAATTTTAATCGATTGAATTGTGTTAGAATGAGCATGTTTTGAAAAGGTATCCATTATTTGAAGTGTGCACGATTATCAACCAACGGTAAACTTCAAACCAAATTTATTGCCGAGCGCATCTGCCAGTTACTTACATGCATATATCCACACCTAATCGATCACGCGCTAATATTTACTCTCGTGTGCACAAACATATATGTATGTAACTGAAAATGCTTATAAACTTTTCGTATTGTCAATAAATGCAAAATTTCTAAATTCTACGCCTCTCGGCAAATCGTGAATTGTTAAACATTTGCACTGGCGGCACTTTTCTCCTTGGCACATTTTATTATGGTGAGTAATCATTAAGATTTTTACTCTAATTTTTTTCATATTTTTTGGAATCAGAGTATAGATATAAAATATATATTATCATATAAACTTATATTAGAAATTCTGGAAAAAATGAGTTTCCTTCGCACAAATAAAATTAACTTGACGGGTTTTAACCAATTCCCTCTCATTATACTCGCTTGGGTACAGAAAAAAATTGTACAGAAAACCCATTCGAACCCATTGTACTCACTTGGTTAAAAAAAAAAAAACAAATTTTTTGCTGTACCCAAGCGAGTACATACAATGGGAGATAATGGGTTAAGCAATGTGCAACCATTAAACTAAAATTTAAAATAAGTACTTTATTATTAATAAAATATTGTTATTATTTTATTAAATTGTTATTATTATTACTTTGTAATGTTCTCAGACAATTAAGAATAGAAATGTTGAATTTATAACTGTTAATATTTGGTCATAAAAATATACTTATTAACATATGAATTTAAAAGTACAACCAATATCTGTCCATGTTGTGTTCAAAGTCATGATAAATTTATTAAATACGCTGACTAAGACAATCTTATCCTCTTATCATATATTTCGGGTTTTTAATTGCAACAAAGTAAAATCTTTAAATACGTTTATTTCCTACTTTTATTATTATAGTGGCAAAAGCCATGAAATTCATGCAAATATATTTTCTAAATCTTATTTTAGAATTAGAAGTTGTTCATTTAATCTCAAAAATCGAATTAATGAAGAAATATTTATTGGGTTGTTCACTGAGTAATTTCGTTTGATGACAACAGCTGACCTTATGGAATTTTGTCACAGCCAACTTCACACATAACCGCTTTAGTGGTATAAATAAGATATATTTGAACAGTTTTTGTAAAAAAATTTGTCAACTTTTTGGAATAGTTTTTGTTTGATGCCTTGTCGAAGTAGGACGATAGAAAACAGCATTTTTGGCATATTTTACTGTTCAACTATCAAATGGCTCCAAATTTAGTCCCGACAATTTCGATTTTAAGGATGCACTACGTCTTGGAAGGCGTTTGAAGTCGATGTGGATAAAATCAAGTCGTTGGACTAATTGGTATTGGATCAAAATGGAGAATTTATGTATAATTTCATAAAATGATTTACTGAATCAAAAATCGACTTAGTGAATCTCCAGAGAGCAATACATCAATAAAAACCAATTACGTCTGTGTACCATAAATTCCAGTCTTATATAGAAATCAGTCCTTCATAGTAATTCTACAATGGAATTCGATTTCCATATTACTTGTAATCGTTTCTCTAAGCGTTGGAGAGAAGTCAATCGAATAAGCTATTTTTTCATCAATTTTCCGAGCAAAGTGTTTTATTTTCACCTTGTGCTCCTTTTATATGGAGATTAATAAAAAAAAGCCTTATGCTCCTACAATCAATTGTAAATGTGTTTATTGAAGCATTCATTCATCGAATCCATTTAAATTTGATCTTCATTCATGTTTTGTTGATCGCACATGCTTTCTATTGTTTAACGAAGGCAGGGGCAGGGAGTGACCACATGATATATGCCAAAAAATTGAGTAGATACATATGTATGTGTGTGTGTATATCAAACTACAAGCGCTGTCTTTTCTTCAATTTAATTGCTTCAGCTGTTTGGCAGCTGTTCAGTGCCACTTTCGTGTTCATATTCACATGTGCATATGTAAAATTACCCAAGTAAATAAGTACGTACACGGGGGCATGTAGTTAGTGGGGCATATGGTTATTCTATAAAAATATATAGTAAAATATAATACATGTTTTGAGGTACCCATGTATATGGTGTGTGTGTATGTATGTATGAGTAACTGTAGGTGCTCTCGGACACATATGTTTTCATGCCTAAATTTGACTCATAGATGTTTATGGATCGGGAGTTGCGGAAAATAATTTTAATGTGTTTTTTTATTATTTATTTATTCAACTGAATTTTAACAAGTAAGGAAGGGCTAAGTTCGGGTGTAACCGAACATTTTATACTCTCGCAATTTATTTATTTAACTTTATTTATATTATATAATACACAATTTGAAAAACATATTCGTCATATATATTGTATAAAGTCCATTGAAAGTTGGAAACCATAATATTAGGTTAGAAGCACCGAGGTCCTCGTGTTCGATATATGGGGCCTTAAAAACCTATGGTCCGATTTCGGCGATTTTTAGAATGGGGCTGCCACACTATTGACATAGTATTTGTGCAAAGTTCTGCATCGATATCATCACTAGTGCTACCTTTATATATTGTAAAGTTAACGATTCAGATCGTCTTCAAAGTTCTGGTATATAGGAAGTAGGCGTGGTTGTGAAGCGATTTGGCCTATTTTCACAACATATCATTTGGATGTAAGAAAACTATTACAAACCAAGTTTCATTGAAATCGGTCGAGTAGTTCCTGAGATATGGTTTTTGACCCATAAGTGGGCGACGCCACGCCCATTTTCCATTTTGTAAAAAAATCTGAGTGCAGCTTTCATCTGCCATTTCTTATGTGAAATTTAGAGTTTCTGAGGTTTTTCGTTAGTGAGTTAACCCACTTTTAGTAATTTTCAACCTAACTTTTGTATGGGAGGTGGGCGTGGTTATGATCCTATTTCTATCATTTTTGGACTGTATTGGGAAGTGGCTAAAAAAGACGACTGCAGAAAGTTTTGTTTATATAGCTCTATTGGTTTGCGAGATATATACAAAAAACCTATTTGGGGGCGTGGTCACGCCCACTTTTCAAAAACAATTACACCCAAATGTGCCCCTCCCTAATAGGATCCTATGTTCCAAATTTCATTTTCATAACTTCATTTATGGCTTAGTTATGACACTGTATAGGTTTTCGGTTTCCGCCATTTTGTGGGCGTGGCAGTGGACCGATTTTGCCCATTTTCGAAAGCAACCTCCTCAGGGTGCCAAGGAACATATGTTCCAAGTTTCATTAAGATATCTTAATTTTTACTCAAGTTATCGCTTGCACGGACAGACGGACAGATGGACGGACGGACAGACGGACGGACAGACATCCGGATTTCAAATTCACTCGTCATCCTGATCATTTATGTATATATAACCCCATATCTAGCTCTAATATTTCTTGGTGACACAAACAACCGTTAGGTGAACAAAACTATTATACTCTGTGCAACAGGTTGCGAGAGTATAAAAAGCCAGTGTATCCAAAAGTCGTTTAAAAATGAAGTTAATTCAGATATGAAACCCAGATGAACTATTTATATTATGAAAATATTTTTAAAATAATTATACATACTTTGGAGACTTGTCAACTGTAATTAAAGCTACATTATCATTTAAAAGGTGTCATTGGTGTTAAGGTCTTGTGATTTATGTATGTGCATCATATACATATGTACGTATATATAAAAATTTTGGCAAATATTAATGGACAATACGTCATCATAATCTGCAGAAATCAATCCAGCATCGCTTTCTTTTATTGCCACATAGCTAACTAGCAGCTCTGCCAGTTTAAAGCACTATCAGGTATAATCAATTGAATGAAGTTGAAACTATCGCTCCATATGCATACATATACATATGTATATATGTATAAATCTATATAATATATATCTATATATAGATATATAGCAATGTGTAAAAGCTGACTATAACAAGCGTAGCAGCTAAAGCTTTTGACGCTGATGCTTATACCCCTGACAGACGGCGCGCTAATTCGGAATAACTGCTTTAATTCGGGTTAATTCGAGAGTTATCTCAGTTAACCCGGTTTACTAACTCCCATTTAATCCTCAAAATTTTAGAGAGTTAGAGGGAGTTCGTGGCATTTTCGTTGGCAACATTGTTAAACATGGCCGCTTTTTATCTATTGTGAATGAAAATATGCAATACTGACAGCTGTTTTTCAATTAAATGTAAACAAAAACATACGCATGCTAATTTTTTCTAAAATGGAAGTTTTAATAATAACGTATTTATGTATATTTTTTTAATAATTAGTGATTTTGTACTAGTTGTGCGGCTAACAACCGCAAAATTTCCTTTCTATCCAATTTTATCTCACCAAAATGGAAATATTATTGCCAATCAGCTGTTATGGGAGTTTATAACTCGCTTTTCTGCCGTCTGTCACCCCCAAAATTGGAACTGATTAAAAGCGCAGTTAATTCGAGTTAACTCTGCCGTCTGTCTAGCTTATTACTGCTGTCGCCTGTCTGCGGCCGGCTGCCGCCTGCCGACTGCACATGCAATTATGAACAGATGAAGTCGTGCGGTGAACGCTCGCGATTGTTACCCCATAAGAAACAGACGCCAAGTGCTATTAACAACAGCCAGCAGCCACTTTCATGCACATTCCTACATAATACATACACATACATACATATATGCTCGTATGTATGTGTGTATGCTTTTTTCGAAACTATAACAAACAAAACACGTTGCCGCAAACGCAATAACGCTGCAATGTTGTTAAGTGAAAAAAAAAAATGCAGCTTTTGCACAGTCATCCAGTACAAGCGGAACAGGAAATTTTTTCAACTCCGACGGACGGGACAGGGACACCGCCGCTGCAGCTTATTGGTGACTGTGGCAAGAGCAACAAAATTGCTTGGGGCAATGGCAATATTCAATGTCACATGCAGTCACTGTGTCTGCCATGTGCAACGTAACAGCATGTTTCCCCCAAATCGGTTTTGTATGCGTGTCCAGTTGCAGCAGCAAATGGTTTTTGTTTTACTTTAACATACCATATTGCTGGCTAATGTTGGGCTTGTTGTGACATTTAATACCATATGTAAATAGCTGGATGTACATACATACATATGTACAAGTACTGCATATACAGATGTGCATATTCTATATAATATAGGCCATATGAGCATAGCTCTATATAGCTACTATAGCAAATTAGTGCCGTCCGAGCATTATTTAAAAAAACTATACTAGATATACACATGTATATGTTAATTAAAAAAAAAATATTTACAAGATATTCTATATACGAATGGCCTGAACTTATCACTTTCTATAACTTCTCCAAGCATCCATAGTAAATTAGTGGAACAACTCCAAGCTTTTCAAAGCGCCCCGGTTTTGAGGTCAATGTTAAAAGCCGAATCAATGTATGTACAGCTGTATTTATATATGCCTGTTTAGCTGATTAATAGTACTATAATTAGAGTCATATGTTTTGTAGTTAGATCTAACCTTCAAAAGACACGCGTAACATTTTCAAAACTGTGGAACATATTGTTTATAAGATATAGCATATAGATACAGTTATACAACAACAGATTTTTGTGAAAAAGAATTCTGCTATTACCAAAAAGTGGCTTGAAAAGTCTAAACAAAAATTGTCCAAGCAAAATTTTCCTGCCGCACACCATGAACTTAAGTCTTAAGTATGGACAGCCATATGTATATAACAAATATTTCAAATATGACTTTCAAGCACTCATTAGATTGATAATACAAGCGACATTAAAAGAGTATAGATTCATTCATTCAGAAAAAGAAGAAGAAGAATAAGCGACTTTCTTGTATTCATTCAAAACATTTTAAATAAAGGAGGAAGAAAAAAGAAAATTTCGTTCTAAACGAAACGAACTGTAAAACTGTCTATTATACTGCTTTTGTCTATAACATTACGAACCAATATATTTTACTGCTAAGGACACTTACGAGATCGTAATTGATAGAGGAAAGTAACTGGAGCCGGTTCGAATTGAAGGTTAATGATATATCAGCTTCAATAACACAGCGGATTTTTAAAAATGTTCGCCATTTTGAATTTTGAAAAAAAAAAACCGACACCAGATTCGTAAACGAGTTTCAGGCGAACTCCGATTTATTTTTACAAAAGCTATCCGCCATATCGTTTTTTTGGCGTTAAATAAAAACACTGATCTTATAGGGTTAAATGGACCTCAAAAACATAGGACCAACATTTATTTTTGTGGCTGTGTATTTTATACGTTGTGACTTATGGTACGTATCCTATCACAACCAGTTCACTGCAGTTCTTAAGCGCCTCATTTTTATCCGCCTAAGCTCTGCATTCTGGCGACTCGACTTTACCAAGTTTGCAAAGGTGAGATCTCAGGTTACCCAAACCTGCTTGAACCGCAAGATTAAATCAATTGTCATCGAAATCATCTAAAGGAAGGCCCAGGAAACGAGCTGTTTCGACAGAGTCGGATGGATGGAAAGGGGTGTTAGATGAGTACAGTTAATTGGGCATGCAAAGAGGTGCTTAGTGTTATGCAGGACATATATTGGAAATGTCGGTGATCAGTCTGGATAGATAGGAGTTTCATCTGCTAGAGTACCCATATTAGAAGTATTTGCATATTATGTACCCTCCAAGTCTGTCCGTCATCCAAGTAATTTTAAGATATGCCTGCGTTACTTTTTTATTTTTTGCTATATGATGATTGGACACCTAGATTATGACTTACTTACTAACTTACTTACTTACTTACTTACCTTACTTTTACATAAACTAACACAGTGAGAACTCGTTTTGGTGCAGCGTATTCTATGCTACTATAACCAATAATTAGTTAAATACATTTTCTAAACCTTTACGTGCAATAGTCTAGCGTTTGCCCACAAAAATATGTTTTACTGCGATGTTATATCCACTGGAATTACCATATTTGCACGATTGTCACGAGTCTGTTGTGAGATCACTCAACACTCAGCCTCGAAATACATTGAGCGCTTGTCAACACCTGCTCAAACATTTGAACAGCTTTAGTCCTTTTGTCAACTCGCTTATTAGTGGGTTTACAAAAGCAACAAGTACTAGACTCAACTAGACTTGCGCAAATAACTATGATACATACAGGCATATTTGCACAATATACGAGTATATCACCATACATATATGATTATATATGTATATATGTAGGTATGTTCCCTGCCAGCCAGGCCTAACCACTTTCCCCTCATGTTTCTTCAATTACTAACACCAACGCACACGTTTGGGTTGTTTTGTTTTTGTATTCGTACGTGTGAGGGGAATAGTGGTTAAAAAACTCACAAGCAGCTATGCTGGCCTGTGGCAAACTCACCACATTTTTTACCACTTTTGTGGGTTTAAAAAACTTCGGTTTAACCAGCTTTTTCACCACCTTTGGCTGGCAGGGTTCACAAGACTTCTATTTTTGGTGGTGTGCTTGTGTATTTAGGTTTTTGAATGGCATTTTTTACGAGTTTATTCACGAAATTGCTGCATTTGTGACAACAACTGCGCTCAATTATAATTAAATTGTCTTGAAAAAAAGCGTTCTGCTCGCGTTAAAGCGGCAGGCGCAGTGACTGCAGAAGTCAAAGCAAAGCAAAAGCGTCTGCATCAACAAAGCGGTAGGCACACGCCAATGCTCATTCAACGAGGGAGTCCGCGCCTATTATGTGTGTTTTTTTATAGGAGCTATAGAAGCACTTACGTAAGTAGGCGCTTGGTTTACTATATTAGATTGTGGGTGTACTCTAGCGCACTGCAGCCCAGTTGAAATTAATGGTACTTAATCGTGGCAATTGATTGAGCGCATTCGCTTTGAATTATTAATGATCAATTTTCTTCACATGTACTATATACATCATGCTCAAACGTAATATATACGGATTTTAAAACCGTTTCTTTTCGAAATTACAATTACTTGCAATTTGCGCTTCAATGCACACAACGTTCGCTATTAATTACACTGTGCAACAATATTCCATTGGTTTCACACAAGATTACACCATCTGAAAGGTGGTGAGGTTAGGTTAGATTAGGTTAAAGGGGCTAATCTCCTGTTACACCGGAGATCCCACTTGGACAGCTAAAGCCAGTCCTTTGTGATGCCGTAAACTCCTCTAGACTAGTATCGATTTCTCCTTCATTGTCCAGCTTTCGATAGGCTTCGGAGGAGAAATTGTCTCGATGTCTTAATCTTCACTTCTTCCTTGCAACTTTGGCAATTTGCATTGGTCGGGATATTTAGGCTCACGGTATGTAACCCCATCGAGCTGAATCTTACTAAGAGCAAATAGCTTGGTGGATCCCCGGCGATCCACCTTAGGCCAGAATGATCACGTAGTCGCACAGGTACTAGTCGTTGTCCAACGCCTGTCTTTGTTGTGTTGTTCGATGACCACAGATCCTATACGGAGAGGCAGGGGGATAGTGAGGTATCAGCTTGTGCCCAATCTGATGAGCTTGCAGCTTGGGTGCCCTTACGCGAAAGCTCATCGGCTTTGCTGCTTTCAGGGGTTATATACAGTTAGAATTTTCAAAAAATCGTTTTTTTTTATTTCATTTTCTTAATGTACATATATTTAAGAATACACACAGAAAATTTCATATCGTTCCGGTGAATATTTTCAAAGTTAAAAGCAAATTTGAAAAGGCGTTTCAGAGTGCTTGGATGTACAAGGTCCGAGGGCCGGGGCTTTTTCTCAAAATGGTGTTTTCAAAGTCGGTGACCAACATTACTCGAAAACGGCTAGACCGATTAGTCTCAAATTTTAACACGACCTTCTAAAATATATTTTTTAGTAATTAATCGAAGATTTTTTCTCTCCGATAAATATTTATTTTTTTTATAAACAATTTAAGGCCGAAATTTCGGTGAAGAATCGATTTTTTTTTTGAGAACCGCCATTTTGTCAAAAAATTTTATTTTGCTTATTCCTTCGATTAATTACTATATTTAACATTATTTTAACGAAATCTGTTTGGTTTTTTAATTTCATATGATCCAGTTCCGAGATATAGGGGTCACCGCAAAACGTCTTTTTTGAGAGGAGCTCCTGGAGATCAGCTGTAGCTCTTTTTCAAATAAATATTTTTACTAGTACTAAGTCTTAAAATACAGTTAAAAGACACACATATTAATGTGTATAAATTTTTGGATCAATAAATTAAAAAGTTTTCTCAGAAAAAATTCTGGAAAATTCACTTTTTTCGGCCGTCTAACTGTATATAACCCCTTCAGCCATACCGCTATGACCTGAAAGCCAACCGAGTCTTGTATTAAAGTAGCTGACAGCTATTGATAGAGAGGCTAAGCATTCCCTGTCAGGCTTTCACGAACAGTCAGCGAGCACATGGCCAGGATTTCCGCTCTACTATTCGAGTGGGAGAGATCACGCTACATCAGAAACGAAACGAGCTGAAGAAAGTGCAATGTAGCATTGATTTCAAGAATCTGGTTGTATTTCCATTTCATTATCGGAAATTTTAAACTTTTTGAAGAATCTTCACTAAAAAAAATGTTACTCCCCCCTTTTAAAGTACAGTTCTAAGTCCATAGAGTGAAAACTAGCCAACCAAGCTATCAGTTGTCATTTTATTTTATTGCTCATAGTGTTTACTACACCGCAACTTCGCATCTTGCACTATTCCGCATTCATTCAAAATGACAAAGACACCTGTGCGCTTCGGGAAAATTGTAAATTAGCGGTGCACCGCGCTGCATTCACCACCACAACAACAATAAGGCGAAATAAATCATTATTGCTGGCGAAAGGGTATTTAGAGGAAATGGTTATGGCAGTGGAAATAAGCTATAATTGCTGAAGTGAGCGACAAACGAACGAGAAATGGTCGCACAAGAAAGCGGTAGTGAGGAAAGAAACAGTGCGTGTCGTTAAACGATGGTCTCCAACCACCGAAAATCGTACTAATCGTGCAATAACTACATTTCCGAATTCATTCATGCTCCATTGCCTGGCAAATTCAGATGTTCTTTGACGTAATTTTTCTCACACATTTTCGGCGCATTTATTATACATATTTGCCGTTATTTCGTTATTTGTTTATACTGTGTATTAACGCAATAACATTGAAATGCCTTCGTGTCGGAGGAAATACGAAGTAGCGAAACATAATAAATCCATCAATCAATCAATCAAGTGATTAGTGCGCTTAAGCAATTGACAAGCCCAAAAGTGGGTTTAGCGGTGGCAAATCGTGTAGACCAAAAGCGCCATTCACAGAGGGTCAAAGACGTCGTCAAACTTGCTGATACAACTGTGTATTTGTACTATACAAATGTATATAGTTCAGTAGGCAAACAACCGCGCTAAACGAATATTTGCATGAGTTAAGCGGATATCTGATATCAATGACACTTGCTTGTGGGGTTATGTGTGCGCTACAGTTGTGGCCTTAGCGGCGTCAGCGACTGAAGACGGAGACTAATGATGTGACACTCGCTAAAACGCAGGTGAGCGAGAAATTCGCACATGCTCAAGTTATAGCAACAACAACGACAAAACGAAAATCGGGACATTTGGTTACAGCGAAAGATAATTAATGTATAAAATTAGTAAAAATAATAAGAACAAATAGATATATCTTTATTTTTGTTCTTGAAATACATAGTGTCGAAATAACTTTTTGTATACACCAGAGAAAACCAATTATCTTCAGGCAATGTCATCATCATTTCCATTGAATTTGGTATTTGGATTCAAATACCACCACGGGCACTCTTGCATAAGTCCAGACGCTGAACCCAATGTTCCCCTGTTTTCCAGCATAAATCGACCAGTGCTGCTGTATCGATATTCGTACGAAGTTTATCAGTTGTCGCTGGCTTGTTGGCATAGACCATAGACTTGACGTAGCACCACAGGAAATAGTCCAACAGCACGACCGAGGCGGCCAATTGACTGGGCCATTTCCTGAGATAGAACGTGCTAAACATGGTTTTCAATAAATCGTTTGTGACATTCACTATGTGGCATGTGGCGCCGTCTTGTTGGAACCACATATTGCTCATTCCATATCATCCAATTCGGGATAAAAATTATCATTGAGCGATAGCCATTTCCATACACAGTGAATGAAAGAAGTACGGCCCAAAGACGCCGCCGACTCATAAACCGCATCAAACTGTAATTTGCAATGGGATGCAATGGTGACTCATGGAGTACGTGGGGATTGCACGCATATTTTGCTTATTGACGCAGTCACTCAGCCAGAAATGAGCCTCATCGCCGATGAAAATCAGGATCATTTTCAAGTTGTTGCTCAGCCCGATTCAGGAACATACGACCATTGTGGTGGTCAAGCGGCTCCAGTTTTTGCGTCAATTTGATCTTGTAAGGAAACTTGGCCACAACGAACGACGTCATGGAGATGCCCAACGCTTGAGAACCACGTGTGAGAGACTGATTTGGGTTTTCCTCGATTGATGCGCTAGCGTAAGCAATATTCTCGACACTACGGGTCACTTCTTTGTCTCACTGGCACGGAAATATTTTGCACCGTGCTTGTGGATTCAAATTTTTCCACTAGACGCTCAATTGATCTGACAGCACGATTATGACGACCATAAATTGGACGTAGCGCTCTTAAAGTTGAGGCCACTGACTCCGAATTTCGGTAGTAAATTTTAATAATTTCGACTCGTTGTTGGATCGTATATCTTTTCATGATGAAATGGCAAACCTTACTGAAGAGAAATATCAAAAGAGCGTGGAAAAATATGGCGTCGTTTGCTGTACCTATAGAACTACTTTCCTGCCTTTTGAAAAACACTTTAGTACGGTTTTGTAAAATGTATCCATGATTGCGAACCGCACCCAACGATCTGTAAATTCAGTATCCATGAATTTCTCCCATTTTATCAACATAAACACCACTTATTTTCTTGCAAAGTTTTGTTATGGTATTAAGACGATTTATGCGAGCGTTTTAAAGAAGCTCTTTGTAATTCCTTTGGCGAATAGAACACCACTCGTGAGCAACAGTGTTGCTCGCCAGTGTAAACTCATGTAGTAAACTTGTACCAACTACAAGTGGTAGAAATTTCGAAATTTAAGGTAAAAAGCTTTTTCCGCTACTAATAAACGCCTTCGTCAACCCAGTACACGACGTGGGACAATTTTCAGTTGATAAGTTATGATAGATATTGTATGTATGACGGCATCAAAAAACGATGAGTAAACGAAAACGGTGACGCAGACATGCAAGTGAGCCATCGCTCAGCCCACAAACGATTATTTTCTGTAACACGCCATCATAGCCACCTCCCCGAGGAAATGTGGTGTATGTGTGCGCACTTGTAAACTTTACGGAATCCATTGATGGCATGATGGAAGACACTCACAGCTGATGCCAAACAGCAGACTGATGAACAGACAGGGGATGAATTGCTCGACAGGTTGATTCGCGTATCTTCAATCGTTTGCAGCAGTTTCAAGCGTTAAGTATAACATCATCATTTGGTGGTGTAACAATTAGCGGTACACAAAGTTCTGATGATATAAATGTTTGTTGTTGTTGTTGTTGCAGCGGTTACCCAAAACTGAACCTGAACCGGCAAGTATAAGTCAGACCAAAGGAAAAGTGTTGTTAGATATGTGGGGTTAAGTGGGCTTCAAAGTGGTCATTAGTGTCTTGTGAGACATATATTGGGTAAATCGGGGTTCTGTCTGGATGGGTAGGAGCTTAATATGCTACAGTATACAGAAAGAAGTTGCGTGAGGATTACTCTAGGTTCGCGAGTCAACAGGAGCTCGGTATCTGAAATTGGACTCTAAGTACGCCATTAACGGGGAGGTAGTCGATGAAGGTGTTAATAGCTCCTCTGTGAATGGCGTTCAGTGCTTGTCGAAAGTCTGTCGCGTGCGAAGTCCGGTCGGTATAGTTCTGCAAATCTTCGATGTATTTCAAGAATGTATTCTTGATGGCTCTGGTGGGCAGCTCGACTTCCCAACAATTCCCACAACAGTCGGTTCTAAGATACCGGAACTGACCTGGATTTTATCCGGCCAAGGACTATTATTTCGGCGAAATAAAACTGTTTGGATCGCTAAGTTTTAGATTACGATATAAATGATTCAATAATGCGCTTCCTCCACCTCTTGAAAGCGTGGAATGTGAGGAGCATAGAATAGTGTCTATCATGGTTTTGCGTAGCTAGCTTCACAATATTTTAGGTGAAATGTCTTACTTTGATATGATTGAAAATTTTATTTTTCTTGATTTTAGTTGCTTTTCTATTTCGCTTTTGATATTTGCTTATCATCGATAATTCTATTTACTAATAATACCTTGATGTAGGGTGAATGAAACCCCCTATTGTGAACTGGTTTGATATATCTACTTGACATTTGATTTCTCTTGTGTGTCGTTTCTCGATTTTTTATATCAAAGCGATTACAACAACTTAAACGTTCATAGGTAAGTAATATTCAATCAATTAGATTTGTGTAAAAGTATATGTACATAAATGACTGTGTGAGTGTGTGTGTGTGTTTCACAAAAATCAAAACCAGTTGTTCTGTAAAGGACAAAAAATTCAACGTCAATTGTGTGCACAACAAACCCAATTTGAATTATGACATGAACACTGACTGACTGACTGACTGGCTGGCTGAATGCTCGGCCTGGCTGAAGAGGAGTTGGCTGGAGGCGAGGGTGTCAAGTGCCGTTTACATTCGATAAACCGGGAAATTAGTTTTCCAACGCGCTCACTATGTTGCTCCCCCCACCACCCCAATTTTTTGTAAACACACCACACAACCGCTGTTAATGACAGCTGCAACAACAAATGGTGTGCCCACACACACACACAACCATATTTACATGTAGAGTATAATAACAACAATAGCAACTAAATAAACAATATGAGAAGGAACAACAACAACACAGCCACAGAGCAGAAAACGAAAAATCGCAAACATTTTAATTTCAATGGTTTTGTGTGGAGCGCGGCAATTGGGTAGGACGATGTCGGCGGTGTTTCTGTCGGCGAAGGTGGTTGCATTTGGTACATTAGTGTATGTGTATGTGTGTGTGTGGGCAATAGCGGTGTGCGGAGGGTGGTTGTGTGGCAAACGGAAGCAAACCGAAAACACGTTAAAAATTTCTTATCTGCAAATGTCAGCTGACATTTAGCTGGTGAGCGCGGAAATTTTCACAGCAGAGCTTACGCGAATGTAGAGCCAAATAATAACAAAACACAACAAGTACACACACCCATACATACATACATATGTTAGCAATACAGACATATACCAACGTATGTATATATATATACTTATGTGAGCGCACAATAGTTTCGGTAGCTAAGTTGTGGAAGTGCGGCAAAGAAAAGCAGAGCAAGTAATCACGAAATATGTTCCAACGAAATAAGCAAACAATATTTTTTCGGAGACCGCTGCGGGGTGAGCGAGCGCGAAACCTTCTGAAAATTGGAAAAGCGAATGAAAATTCGCCAAAAATGCCAAAAACACACGCCACGATTCGGGCTAAACAAAACAAAGCCATTTAAATACACATGCTTATACATATGTATATAACTATACATGGCGATATATATTCATACATATTTATGCATGTTTTGTTCATAGCTCGTTCGCTTTGAAAACTTAAACGAAAATACCTTCCGTTGCATTTGTTGTTGGAGTTCAGTTGTGTCCTTTTTCCTTTTTGCTATTAAGAGAAATCGGTTCGGTTCTATTGCTTGCCACCATTGCTGAAAACTTTTTTTATACAAAAAAATATATTTTTTTGTTATATTGGACCAACTGTTGGTTTACTTGAAATAATTAAGAAAAGCATAGGATCTGTAAATAAGATTCTTATTTATCCTGACAAAGATACATATCTTATTGATAATTATGCTCACTCATATTTTATACATTTTGAAAGATCTATAGGATTTCAAGACGCTTTTGCAGAAAAACTAAGAAGCATCTTGTTCAGTACTTCACTTATAAAGAGTAAACCTTTTCGAGGTCCCTACTTAAAAAAAAAGACAAAAGAAAAGAAAAGAAAATTCAAATTTAATGGGGAACGTTTATTATATTCGAAATAACATAATTTCGCATTAATATTTTATAGATTATCCCTTTCAAATGTTGGCCGCGGCTATATCTCAGATGGTCTATCGGTTGAGTCCAATTTTAGATGACCGGTGAATGATATGCATGATGTTTTGCTCCAAGGCCTAAATCGAAGCGAGATTGTCCGCATAGACTTTAGACTTTAAATATCTTCACAGAAAAGAGTCTAAGGTGTGATATCACACGATCTTGGTGGCCAATCGACCGGCCCAAAACGTGAAATTATCTGCTCACCGAAGTGTTCTCTCAATAAATCCATTGATTGATGCGATGTGTGAGAAGTGGCGCCGTCTTGTTGAAACCAAATGTCGCCGAGATCACGAGCTTTAATTTCAGGCATCAAATAGTCGGTTAACATGACGGTTATAACGATCGCCATTGACGTTACGTTACGTTCTCACCGGCATCATATTTGAAAAAATATGGACCGATGATTCCACCGGCCCACAAACCACACCAAACCATTGTTTTTTCTGGATGGAATGGTAGCTCTTGAATCTCTTTAGGTAGGTCTTGTCTCTGGGTCTCAAGATGGGTAATGGTGGCCGATTATGTTGACCATAAGTTGAGCGAAGCGCTCAAACCACATGCTTTACAGAATGTTAATTTTCGTAATAAAGTTGAACAATTTGTAAAAGTTGTTCAGGTGTAAGTCTTTCCAAGATGAAATGCCAAACAATACTGAACAAAAGTAAATGACAACTTGACATGACTCACGCGTGATCTGTCAAAAAATTTTATTGGAAAAAATTTAATGCAGCTTTGTTTCACACTTTAAAATAGTTTAAATCCCTCATTAGACCTTCAATTTCAGAATTCTTATTAAATATTTTCTAGTTGTAGGTCTTGCTATTAGAGTTTGTAATGAATTATTAAGTGTACTTACGATCGGAAGATCTAAGATGCTAAGCGTGCTTCATCCGAATCGGGTATACATTTCTACTAATGCCGAACATATGATACGAAATTCAGCTCGACAACCGGGGTGCTTGTATTGTATTTGAGAGATAATAAAGACTCTTAACATCTCCTGAAAATCGGCCGACATAAGTAAGGAATAAGGCGCAGAATGAAATTGACGTAGCATTAATTCTTGCGAAAAAAAGGCTCCTAACATTTTTATACTCTCGCAACAACAAAGTTGCTAGAGAGTATTATAGTTTTGTTCACATAACGGTTGTTTGTAACACCCAAACCAAACGAGTTAGATATAGAGTCATATATACCAAAGTGATCAGGGTGACGAGTAGATTTGAAATCCGGATGTCTGTCCGTCCGTCCGTCTGTCCGTCTGTCCGTCTGTGCAAGCTGTAACTTGAGTAAAAATTAAGATATCTTGACGAAACTTGGCACAAATATTCCTTGGCACCATAAGAAGATCAAGTTCGAAAATGGGCAGAATCGGACCATTGCCACGCCCACAAAATGGCGAAAACCAAAAACACATAAAGGGTCATAACTAAGCCATAAATGAAGTTATAAATTTGGAATAAAGGATCACACTAGGAGGGGGCATTTTTGGATGTAATTTTTTTGGGGAGGGGGCGTGGCCCCGCCCACAAATCGGTTATTTGTATTTAACTCGCAAACCAATAAAGCTATATAAACCAAACTTTCTGCAGTCGGTTCTCTTATGTACCCCACCACACACCATGAAAATAGTTGAAATCGGATAATAACCACGCCCACCTCCCATACAAAGGTTAGGTTGAAAATTACTAAAAGCGGGTTAACTAACTAACGAAAAACGTCAGAGACACTAAATTTTGCAGAAGAAATAGCAGAAGGGAGCTGTACTCAGATTTTTTTACAAAATGTAAAATGGGCGTGGCATCGCCCACTTATGGGACAAAAACCATATCTCAGGAACTACTCGACCGATTCAAATGAAATTCGGTATATAATATTTTCTTGACACCCTGATAACACGGACAAAAAATGGGCGAAATCGGTTTACAACCACGACTACTTTCTTTATAACTCAATTTTTAATTCCATCTTATTCCTTCACTTTATAATGCAAACATGAGGAACCAATGAAGATAGCGGAATAAAACTTTACACAAATAGTGCATATCATCTCTGGCTTCACTTGCGAAAAAATTGTCGAAAACGGATCATAACTTTTCAATGCCCCAGATATCGAACATGTTGAACTCAGCGCCTAAGGATAAATTTTAACTGAAAATATGGGTAAATCTCTCAGATATCTCAACTTAATTCAGAGGAAATTGTTTTCTTCTAATAGTGTGTCTCTTTTCCAAAAATTATTAAAATCGGGTCATAACATCTCCATATACCTCATTGTAGGTTTTTCAAAAGTATCTTCTCCTAGCTCCCATATACCTAATTATAGGTTTTTCAAAAATTCGTTGGGCTTTATTCCGCATATATGTATTGGTTAATATGTGAGCTATCTTAGCAAAATTAAGTGAGGGTATCGTCTTGGATATAGTGTACCTTGCTGATGAAAATGAATGAAATCGGTTCAGGAATTACCTCAGCCCTCATATACTATATATGACGATTTGCGTTATTCTATTAAACTTTATGCCGAATTTATGGGTTAATTTGAATGTTATCTTAATAAAATTTCTTCAATAAATTGCGAGAGTATAAAATGTTCGGTTGCACCCGAACTTAGCCTTTCCTTACTTGTTTATATGTAGATCGTTTAGATAGTAGTATAGATCTGTCACCAGAATGGAAATAAAAGTGTTCTAGCAAAAAAGTCAAGTAACAGGCAGTGCTCTACTAGCCTTTTCGTTGGCACTAGTTCTCCTGGGACGTCGATTGAAATCACACAATTCAATTTGTTGATCAAAGTAAGGTTCAAGATATGTAGTAAAGGGACGCTATATAAGGACACGACGCCATATTTTTCCCTCGTTCTTTTGACATTTTCTCTTCATCATGGAAAGATATGCGATCCAACAACGAGTCCGATTTGATGCCGTTAGACTATTTTCTGTGTGGCTACGTCAGGTCTATGGTCTATGTCAAGAAGCCAACAACGATTGATGAACTTCGTACGAATATCGAACGTGAAATTGCAGCAGTATTGGCCGATTTAAAACCCCCGAAAACCCTTGAAAACCATCGAAAATTGGGTTGAGCGTCTGGAGTTGCAAAAGAAAACGTGTTCCATACATAATGGCATCGAATGTACTTTTACATACAAATTTTTAAAATGTCTACTGACTTTACATTAAGTTTTCACAAGTGTGATCTGTAGAGATCCCACCAAAAGCACGTTTTTGACTTATTTGTACACTTGAGACTTGGCAAATACAGTTGTCCACTTGCTGGGTTTACTTATCATTGTTCCTCTTTTCCATTGCGCCTTTGTTATTTAGTTGAAATATTTCTTTCTGTGCGTTGCGACAAAAATGTGCGTCATTTCAATTGCAGACAAATCACCACACTCGAGTCCAGTGCAGTCCACTTTGAAGTGCACTTCAACTAGGACCTAAACTGCACTCAATGCCACAGAACGGCGCAATTTTTTTTTACTCGTGTAAAAGCTGTCAGTGGCTGGCGCTATGCTTTGAAGGAAGGGAGCGCCACTATTTGTAGTGAAATTAAGAATTTGTCTTTAAAAGTGCATAACTGTATATTTTGAACAACTTATAAATATGTGTGGAATTGTAATTTAGAGCAACTAATTATGTTCAAAAATTCCAATTCACACTAGTACTCATATGATGGGTATCTGCATCCAGCTGGACGCACACAGTATCTCCACTGAGCATGCAAACATACCCACATTGCTGACTCTGGTGGGGAGCCGCACTTCGAGCATCTGCGCTTCATCTAATATTCCGAAATTTGTGAATTATTGTTGGCAAAGTGGCAGCTGTTGCCGTCACTGTTGTTATTGTACTAACTCTGCCTCCCTCCTTTCTTTCTCTCTCGGTCTCTGCCGTCTACGAAGCTCAAATTGTTAATGTTGTTCCAGGCGCATAAATATCGCCTATTTCGGCTGCCGGCCAAATCACTGGCAGACATTCTGGGAGTAAGGCCAACGCATTGCGAGTACACACAGCTAGCATATGAACATATTTGCTACGATTTTTGTGCGGAGCGCTATGTGCTTGCTGTCGTACTTCAGCTGCTCGTTGAAAAATATTTATTTGAGTTAGAGATTTCCGAGCCAAAATTGTGTGTGAATTTGTTTTTGTAGCAAGAAATGACTGACAATGTGTAGTCTTAATGGCCGCTAGTGGGGTTTTCTTTTCAGTTTCGCTTACTGCTGCTGATATTATCATGAATGGGATACATCATATTTAACTAAACAAATCGTATTTGAAAAGTAATTCAATTACTGTATATATCGACAGTTGTCTACACCTGTTGAACGTAAATTTCTGATTGAAAATATTTTAAAATATTTTCGGAAAGATATGGTATAAATAAATTTATTACTCATAATTATTTGTGGTTTGAGGTCAGAGGTAGTGTAACATGTACATACAGTGCTGTTCAAAATAAAAGCACTATTACTGTCGTTTGTGCTTCATTTCACCACAGCATGTTGCATTGATTAAGCTGAGTATGGGGGGTATTTGCAACTTAACTACAAAAATACGAACTACAAAACAAAAACAAATATATGATAACAGGTCATTAACGACACGGAAGTATTTTTGTATTTGACGTAATCACAGTGACGTACAACAGCAAACGCCAACTCACATAAATATTGAGGTAAAAAATAAATGACATTTGACGCGTATAAATTGAAAACTTCAAAACAAGAAATGCCAATCACGCACCTATGCATGATGTATGCGTTTCGACGTCATCAACGGTAATATGCAGGTACAGGGTGTTTTGAGTAGAGAAATAGTATTTCAGAGATTAGAAATTTTATGGAAAATAAATAATTTTTTACCGTTAGCATTACTTGAGTAATTTTTAGAGCAACCCAATTGGTATCCAATTTAAAGACGACCTCTTTGGCGCGAAAGTTTTCATCTGAGCCTGAACAAAAATTCAAAGATGTGGAAGCCAGTATTACATATTGGTACCAAGAGATCTATGTCTAGGTTGTGATAAGGCTGTAATACTGGGCATTCACAAAGAAAGTGGAAAACCGTGTCTCCATTCCCTTCTAATTTGCAACAACGACAAATACTGTTGTAGTGCAGATCCATTGGATCCCACCGCATGTTCTCCAATTGTAGCTGTTGTTGTGGTAGCTGTAAGTCTATATATGCTTTTCCTGGATCTATTTAATAAGTCCTTAGTTCTTATCCTGTCATATTTATGCCAAATATGCTTTGTTATTTTGCATTTGGTTATCGATTTCCATCTTTTCTGAGGAATTTGTCCATACTGTGTGTGAAGATCTCGCTTGATAGTATCTGACGGGCCTAGTTCCGCTTCGGATTCGACCTGAGAAGCTTCTATGTTTGCCAACTCGTCTGCTTTTTCGTATCGAAAGTGTCCCTGTGGCCGGGAACCCTTATTATGGACAGGTGAAGTTTTCCTGCGAACAAAAACTAAACTCTGTAAGTCCCTCATTATTCCCGTCCTACTTTATGGTGCAGAAGCGTGGACGATGTCAACATCCGATGAGGCGACACTAGGAGTTTTCGAGAGAAATGTTTTGTGGAAGATTTATGGTCCCTTAAGCATTGACAACGGCGAATACCGCAGACGATGGAAGGATGAGCTGTACGAGTTATACGACGACATTGACATAGTTCAGCGAATAAAAAGACAGCGGCTACGCTGGCTAGGTCATGCGGTCAGCTCTGAAAGTGTTCGATGCAGTACCCGCTGGTGGAAGCCGAGGAAGAGGGAGACCTCCACTCCGATGGAAGGCCCAGGTGGAGAAGGACCTGGCTTCACTTGGTGTTACCAATTGACGCCAAACTGCCAAAAGGAGAGATGCGTGGCGCGCTGTTGTGGACTCGACTACAACCGCGTAAGCGGTGTCTACGCCAGTCAAGAATAAGAAGTTTTCCTGCCAGTTAGTTGAAAGCCTTCAGTTGTTGACTTCGAACCGCCGCCTGACTGTCTGAGTATGTATTTACTTTTTCTATTCTCTAGTAGCTGTTCGCCATTGAGTTCAATGTTTCTAGAAGAAATCATTATTTTTGTTTAATATTCCAAATAACCAGAGGCAACATAAATAAATAAACGAGTAACGGTGCATACAAATGACGGCGAGTAGATAGTTCAGCCATAAATTATTTTAGTTCTTCTGGTATAATTGTTCAATTAGGAAATCCTATAAGTTCATATACATATGTAAATAACATGCATGTTATACATATATACATATATGCCTACATACATACTATATGTAAGTACTTCTGTATGTGTGAGTTTTTGGAACTTGTAAAGTAATTTGTTGCGCAGCCATCGAAGCCATCAGCAACACCTGCTGTCACAGTTTTAATTGAATTCCATTAACGGCAACAACAACAACAATGCTGTGCTTGTTTCATATTCAATAAGTGAAATAAGTGAAAAAAGCACTGAAAATTAAGGCTCTGCTGCGACCACAATAGTCGCTGTCGCCATTGTCGGCGAAGGAAGGCGACACGTGTCAGCATATGCTGCCATGCGGCAGATCAACAACATTGCACCGACGACGAACGAGCAAGGACGACCGCTCATACGAACACAAACACAAAAAGACGAAAATTACAGCCAGAGCAGAGCAGAGGGCGAGAGGAAAGCCATGCATTCGACGAGTATATAGCACGGTTGCATTTCAACATTGCCACCTTTCGCATTGTCATTATAGGTTATACAGAAGCATTCGTTTGTATGTGCACTGTCAGTGGGGAGGGGGCATGCCACACATACATTCGCTGCAAATGTTATAAAATTCTAGTGTGAAAGCAAATTTCTACCGTTTGTACAAAATAATTCAACGTGGCAATATCGTTTGCAAACGTGCCACTTATTTACACGTATTCACACATATGAGCACACACATACTCGTACACTCGGCTGTATCCAACCGATGGCGCTTGCCGCAAATGCGTTGGAGGAATGCCATTAAATATGATTCAAAGAGCGGCGGAGGTCGTCCTACACGCTATCGAGCATCATGGCAAGCAGTGGCTGGCAGCACGTGCAACATGCAGACGAAATGCAATTAGGCAACTTGCAAAGCAGTCAACGCCACAGATTGCCGCCTGCAATCTGTGCGCTGTACACTCACTGCACCGTTACACATCGTGTGCCAACAAGTGTTTAGGCGCGTGGCTAAGCAGTGGGAATGGAAGTTTTGGCGAGTTTGGCTCACAACACTGATTGCCACATAACTGCCTTCTTACACACATACAAACATACATACAAACTGTCTGTTGTCTCAAAGTTTCTACCCGCTCCCGCTCTACAGTTGGCCACTTATTCTGCAGATTCACACTTTGCCTATCAGATACGAGTATGCATATACCAGCCATTAGTGCGCTTCGTCCGCTTGTTTGCAAGCTTCGTAAAGCCATTTGCTCTTGTTTGTTGAGCTAGTACGTGACTTTGGCTTTGTTTGCAACATTTGCGCGCATTTACTTACTGACTAGATTCCAAAGTGAGCGACTTTTTTGAGACCTGCTACAATATTGAACATTTCGTATATGGGCCTATATTTCATATGCTATTAACCGGTAAATCAATTAAATAGAGCGCATCCGATCCTGACCATCCCGAATAACCGTTGGCCAACTGTGTACACGGTTTTATAGAACAAAATCATAATCTCTTATTACTCATTTCATAGTAGCTAGTTAGATAAAGTGGATGTCGTACGATGCATTTAGGCCTTTGGGAAGCCCATTGTGATCCGCAGGGACTTAAATCCGCTCAAAATACCATGTCCGCTCTGACCATCCTGTGGTCTTGATAAAGCTGTTCAATCAAACAAGTTTTATAAGTCCAACTTTGGAGACATCGTCAAGAAAATCGTGGCCGATCGTTATCTATCTTTTCCTGTGCTAAGCCTGTCAGCCACATAGAATATGTTCTACTGTCTGCTTCTCTTCTACTTCTTGGCAGCTTCTGCAAAAGTTATTGGATGGTGTCTTTTGTACACTGGCATGTCTACCTATCAGGCAGTGACCTGCTAACACTCCTTCTAGAGTTCTTAAGTCGTTTCTTTTAAATTGCAATGCGGACCTTATTCCATTCAAACTACGTTTGTCTGCTTTTTGGGCAAGTCAAGAATTGTTTCCTCCGATTCTCGGTTAAGTCTATGACGTATTTGCCGATTAAATATCTACAATTGGTCAGAGGTATGTGTATTCCCTATTTATCGGAATTTATTTTTAAGGTGTTACCCAGTCTGGCTAGTTTATCGACTTCACAGCTTCTTAGAATGCCACTGTGTCCTGGAACCCATTGCAGACTTAACGTTAAATACCATTTCATTATAAGGCGATTACAGTTGAACTTTCATAACTCGAACGTCTATAACTCGAAGTTCTCCATAACTCGAACTCTTGAATTGGTAATAGAGGTCAAAATTCGTGCAAATTACCTTCCGTAACTCGGAAGTCTCTTTAACTCGCAGATGTTTTGTCGATTATGGTGATTGTGGATAGGGAAGATCAACTGTACGTTGTTTTGAAAAATGAATGGTCTTTCGGATTAATTTTAATAAGTGTCATTTATGAACGAGATGTTACATAGAGAGGGTTCCCAGTCAAACTATTATATGAGGTTTTCCAAAACTTTTAGTATCCATATTATCTGGTCAGGTCCGAGTTGGGAGACTTCTGGAAAGTGTATGATTGATTAATTAAGGTTGAGTTGCGAAGACTTTCTAATATTTTTTACTAATCGCATTTGGTAACGTTTATAAATAAGACAAATAATAAAGTTCCATCTGAACTTAGTATAGTATGAGAATCGAAAATTGAAAATTAGGTAGCAGATCTAAGGAATTGGTGAACTGTGTGGAAATAGAAAAATAAACTAGACTTAATTAGTGATTGAAAACACGATATTGTAACGGGTGATTTTTTTGAGGTTAGGATTTTCATGCATTAGTATTTGACAGATCACGTGGGATTTCAGACATGGTGTCAAAGAGAAAGATACTCAGTATGCTTTGACATTTCATCATGAATAGACTTACTAACGAGCAACGCTTGCAAATCATTGAATTTTATTACCAAAATCAGTGTTCGGTTCGACAAATTTTTTATCGACAAATTTTGTTCAGCGATGAGGCTCATTTCTGGTTGAATGGCTACGTAAATAAGCAAAATTGCCGCATTTGGGGTGAAGAGCAACCAGAAGCCGTTCAAGAACTGCCCATGCATCCCGAAAAATGCACTGTTTGGTGTGGTTTGTACGCTGGTGGAATCATTGGACCGTATTTTTTCAAAGATGCTGTTGGACGCAACGTTACGGTGAATGGCGATCGCTATCGTTCGATGCTAACAAACTTTTTGTTGCCAAAAATGGAAGAACTGAACTTGGTTGACATGTGGTTTCAACAAGATGGCGCTACATGCCACACAGCTCGCGATTCTATGGCCATTTTGAGGGAAAACTTCGGAGAACAATTCATCTCAAGAAATGGACCCGTAAGTTGGCCACCAAGATCATGCGATTTAACGCCTTTAGACTATTTTTTGTGGGGCTACGTCAAGTCTAAAGTCTACAGAAATAAGCCAGCAACTATTCCAGCTTTGGAAGACAACATTTCCGAAGAAATTCGGGCTATTCCGGCCGAAATGCTCGAAAAAGTTGCCCAAAATTGGACTTTCCGAATGGACCACCTAAGACGTAGCCGCGGTCAACATTTAAATGAAATTATCTTCAAAAAGTAAATGTCATGAACCAATCTAACGTTTCAAATAAAGAACCGATGAGATTTTGCAAATTTTATGCGTTTTTTTAAAAAAAAAAGTTATCAAGCTCTTAAAAAATCACCCTTTACAATAAACTGTCTCAGAGCTTCAGTTTACACAGCTGCCACAAATCGTTCCTTCTCGTCTGCCGCCTTATCTTCATTTAGTCATCGTATGTCTGTATGTATTTTTAGTCCAATGTGGCACCAATTCGCATTTGCACGCATCGAAATTGCAACACTTGATTGCGTGCCACACATATCTGGCAGCTGCTACCTTTGCCACCATTACCGATGCATGGCAACATCTTTGTTGCTCTTTTGCTGCTGCTGCCACTGCTGTTGTTGCTCCGCTAGCCGTACCGTTGTGACTTGTGCGCACAGCTGCGGCCATATGCGAACGTTGCCTCAACAGCATGTGCTCCATTGGACTTATACAGATGTGTGTGTGCGTGTGTTTGTGAATGGAGTACTCAAAGGCCATCATGTCTAGTAGTAATAATGTCAAAGCTTTTGTATGTTCTACGCGTATTAGTTCTTTTGTTGTGTGTTCGCCGCTGTTGACGCACAACACAAGTTAGGCATCTGTTTCATATCGCAGCGTTGTCATTCGGCCACTGGCAATTGCTTTTGGCAACGTTTTCGCTGTGCGTGGCGGCTGAGCGAAATGTTGCAGCTGTAATTGCGCCGAAAGCATTCCTATTATTGAAAACTGTAAATTAGCGGCAGCGAGTGAGCAAACAACAGCGGCAGTGGCACTGGCAGCAGTAAGAGGCCACAAACAGAATGCAGTGAAATGGCGCAAGTGTCAGTTTGAATGGTAACAGCAGGCGCAACAACAACAAGCATACTTGCTATAAGTATTAAGCACACCACCACCGGCGAGACCGCAACCACAAATTTAACAGAAGACAGATGGTGGGTGGCTTACGTCGAGCAAGTTGAGTGAATAGGCGGAACAAAAATTTTTAAATATGAAGACTACAAGTGCCAAATAAATAAATGTATGTGTGTACTGTATATATGTATGTATGTATTATTTATCACATTACTGTTTACTGTTCGAAGTATTTATTTATTCTCTGCTCTCTGAAGATTCGACTCACTTTGAAACAGTTACCATGTGTTCACGAAACATATCTTGAGAAGTCTTCTTGGAGAATTTGACATTCTTGTACCAACGTTTGTTTTCATTATGTCCAGGCAAATGAAAGTTCTCATACCGGATCTCTCAAATTGAAATGAAGTTTCTCTTCGTTTTCTCCGATTACTACCGCAAGTTTCGATTTTCCGATTTTCAACCATATTTATTACTTTTGATGCTCCTAGGTATGTAGTATATACATATATATATATATATATATTTGGCGTAGGAACCGCTTTAAACGATTATAGCCGAATCCACCAGGGCGCGCCACTCGTTTCTCCTTTTTCGCCAACTGGAAACACCAAGTGAAGCCAGATCACTTTCCACTTCATCCTTCCATCGGATTGGAGGTCGTCCTCTTCCGCGGCTTCCTCCAGCGGGTACTGCATCGAACACTTTCAGAGCTGGAGTGTTTTCTTCCATCCGTACAACATGACCTAGCCAGCGTAGCCGCTGTCTTTTTATTCGCTGAACTATGTCAATGTCGTCGTATAAATCATTCAGCTCATCGTTCCATCGTCTGAGGTATTCGGCGTTGCCAATGTTTAGAGGACCATAAATAATGCGCAAAACCTTTCTCTCGAAAACCCCAAGAGTCGTCTCATCGGATGTTGTCATCGTCCACGCTTCAGCGCCATACATCAGGACGGGAATGATAAGCGACTTGTAGAGTTTGATTTTTGTTGCTTGAGAGAGGACTTTACTTTTCAATTGCCTACTCTGTCCAAAGTAGCACCTGTTGGCAAGAGTGATTCTGTGTTGGATTTCGAGGCTGACATTGTTCGTGTTGTTGATGCTGGTTCCCAGGTATACGAAATTATCTACGACTTCAAAGTTAAGACTGGCTGGGAGCCAAGACGCGAGTGCGCTGACTGTTTGTTTGATGACAGGAGAATTTCGTCTTGTCCTCATTCACCACCAGACCCATACGCTTCTGTAAAAAGCAGAACTAACGGCGCGGTTGTTAAGGCCAATGATATCAATATCAGCGGCGTACGACAGGAACGACTCTTACTGAAGATTGTACCTTTTCTATTTAGCTCTGCAGCTCTTATTATTTTCTCCAGCAATAGATTGAAGAGGTCGCACGATAGTTAGTCCCCCTGTCTGAAACCTCGTTTGGTCGGAGAGATCCTTCCCGATCCTTACGGAGCTTTTGGTCTTGCTCAACGACAGTTTACACATCCGTATTAGTTTTGAGGGGATATGTAATATATAGAGTAAAAATAATTTCTGAAAATTGTAACTAATGTCTTTCAAATTCTAAAATAAATTGGAATGGACTTATACATTAGATATATTATACATAAAATTATACGTATATATATATATATATATATAAATTTATGTACATATCTAAATCATTCATAAAATATAATTTATTGTAGCAGCATATTTCCCCCGAGTCCTTTCCACCACAGTTTTGTATATTTGCATGTTGTTCAACCTTCCACCGAATTGAAGCAAAGCTATCTAGAAACAAATAGCAAACATAGCAGACATAAATTTCACTTACACATACTCCCCGAATTAGCCGTGCAAACTGGAGTAAGGAATGTGCCTAATCCGACAGAAAAATAAATAAAGTTCCGGAAGAAAAATAATGTGAAAATTTAAGAAAAACAAAGACAGATGACGACGACGACTTAAATGTAGCAAAAAGAGTGGGAGATCTATTACTGTTGCATGGCCAACCGCTGTGGGAGTGGCACCAGCTGCGCTGACGTCCTAAGCGCACACACACCCACCGCCAGTGTCGCTTCTGCAGCCGCGATTGAGCCCATTAAGGCACACGCCTCTATCCTATTTGTACTTAAACGGCTTGTCGTAATGACCCAGCATCAGGTGAGGTGGTGCAACGGCTTATTATGTTGGAACACCCACCCAGCTCTTTTCGAATTCGTTGTGTGCGCCTTTACTTATGTATTTTACTTTCGCTTTAATGTTGCAGTTGTTGCTGCAAAGTCATTGCGCACAAATGTTACCGCTCAGTGTATGCCGACGACACCGTCAGTGACACCTGTGACCAAGCTCTGGCTGGCGGCATACAGCGCCAGTCGAGTTGGATCTAATGAATTTCAGTTGGCATTGGGGTATTGCCCGTGTAGACGCTTGCTGGGAGTGCTGGACAAAATTCTGTTGTTTTTGAAAGTTTCTTTACTGAGAGAAGATTTGTATTTTCTGGAAGCCTAATTATTACCTTTGTCCAGCCTACCTTCAATAATCATGTTCATATGCAAATGAACCAAAATACCATGAAATCATTGGACACAAACTGGACAAACGTTCTTACAAATTCAACGACCACAATAAAATCAAGCATAAATCTCGCCAACCATTATGTCAAGAATTAAAATATTCCAAGACATAATTTGCTTTGGAGTGCTCTTTTCACTTCGATATAGAATAGCGAACACATATTCAACCCAACAGAGAATATTGTAAGCCAATGAAACATATTTTATTAACCTAAAACATTAAATGTAGCCTAGTTCCACGAAATCTCCAAAAACCGTTATAGTTTTCTGGCCGATAATATGAAAACATTCGACTAATTCGAAATATTTGACTCTGAGGTTACGAATAATACATTAGTTTAGTCAATAATCGGTTAGTCAGCAGGTTTTCCTACATGGTATATATTGGAACGTGCTTTTATTGTACCAGCTCTGCAGCATCTGCATAGCAGCCATAATCGTAACGGTTCATTACTATTTTTACAGCCTCCAAAAAGCGAGCAGCAGTTGTGCCGCCAGGCAGCCAGTTTTGATAGCGCTGGGACTCAGCATTTTTCGTCCTTTTGTAGAAAAAAACTACTAAGAGCGGCCGCTTGTGCCAAAGTGTCCCATGTGTGCGAGCGTGTGTGTTTCTGCTGAAAGGATAAAAATATGGAAAATGTGCGGTTGACAGCCTCAAAAGGACTACAACAGCAATTGCACCCGTTCGCACATCTGCAGCTGAAAGATACGAACGTTATGCCAAACAACGACACTTTCAAACGCTATTTGCCGCACATGGCGTCGACTAGAGCAGCTCTTAAGCTAACGCTGCTGTGTGACAATATTCGATTTATTTGTGAGCGTTGTCGATATTGCCGTTTTTGAGTTACAAATTTTTATAATTTTTTTTTAGAAATTATATTTAATTTTCAATTTAAAGTCCTCTCAATACATTCCTTCACTCTTTTTCTGTCGTCAATTTGGACGCATTTCGCTATCTTGTCTCTGTCGTTCTTGAGTATTACACTTTACCCGACAGGTTTCTCTCTTTTGTACTGGTTAACGGAGGACGAGATGGAATCATCTCATCACTTTCTTCTGGTATGCCCCACCTTTGCGAGATCAAGAAAAAGATTTCTAGGATCTCACTTCGAACAACCGCGTGAAATAGCGGAAGTAGAAGTGAAAAATGTCTGCAGATTTGTAGTAGGTTCAGGGCGAATCCTAATAGTTACCTGATCAAGGTGGGATCCAGGATCATAAAGGGCTGTCTCTCATAGTCAACGTGTGTTTCCCTCTGCGGAACAGTTTTACAATCTAACCTAATCTGACTAACCTGGTTAATGTCTACTGATGAAACATTGCTGGGTCATCTCGGATGGGTGACGTCGGAATAAGAGACTCGTTTCGTTTTGACTGATGAGTATGAAGATAACTATGAGACTAAGGCTTGTATACGGATTCCGAATCGAATCTCAATCTGCGGCTATTCTTCTGTATCTACTTAGACAAAAGTAATATTCTTGAAAAGCGCTTGACGAGTTGAAACTAGGGAATGATAATCAATTTTAATACTTTATGAATACTTAAGGTAAAAAGGCGCGCCATTTCAAATAACTAATTTCAGTTATGGCTTCGGCAAACGGCAAAGTAAATTTAAATTATGAAATTCAAGATTGAGAGTCCCTTGTGTGTTGGTGCAACCACCTTTCGAAAATGTCAAATGCAGGCGGGAAATTTCCGGTAAAGTATACAAGAGTATTTGCTGCCGGCGACTAGAATAACTGCTAAGTTGGAATAACCAAAAGCTTCAACGCCAGTTACAACAAAATTCAACAGCAATCGAGATTAAAGCCAGCGGGAGAAAAATATTATTTCGCACATTTCTCTTGCAACTGGTAGGTGTGTGTGTATGTCCGTGCGTTCACTTTATATCAGCAGCACAAGGAGGCCGAAAGAAATATGGGAGCGTGTAAATAAAATACTGGAAATCACAGTCTGCCAACGACGCCAAACAACTACAACAACAACAACACAGCATGTAGTGTGTGTGGGCGAAAAGGCGGAAAGAGAGAAAAGCACATGTACAGCGAGCGCACAAAGTGTGGCAGCACCGTCAGCATCGGTAACTCCTGTCAGTGGCAGGCAAACAGGCAAGCAGACAAGCAAGCAGGCAGTCGACAACAGTTGGTGGCAAATTGCGCGCGCTTAATAGTTGGCAACACTTGTGCTGGCAGCAAGCGGCTCATCGCACTGCAGCCAACTGGGTGCGGAGGCCGCACGGTCGCAATTTGTGCCATACACTGGCCTACATCCATACCAAACACACATACATATAAACACTTGCGACAGCAGTCGACGCAAAAAGTGGTAATGCATTGTTTTGCCGCATACGCGCCGGGCCAGTGCGAGCGCTTCGAGCGCCTGGGCTTGTGGCCGTGGCAGTCGTAGTCGCTTGCCTTTCCATCCATGTGCGCACAGCTCGTTGTGGCGCGCAATTATTTTCACAGCAATTGCCAACGGCTGTCGTTGTCATTATTGTGGTGCTTCTTGTTGTTTTTATTATTGCTGCTAGAGTCACTGTCGCTCTTGTTGTTCTTCCATTTACTCTTGTTGTTATCGCTGACAGTTGCCTGTGGTTGTGCTGGCAGCTTTGTGTATCGACAGCGGGTGCACGGTATGCGGCATGTGGCATGCGGCAACAGCGGTTGTGACTACGGTCTGTGCTAGTGACAGTTTCCATTTTCTTTGCTCGGGAAAATGAGTAATTTTTGAAGGGCACAAGTACCCACTGTAAGCGCACACATACATACATATGTTTGTACGTGTGTGGCTGCGCTAACAATTGAAAAAATTTCTATCCATGCCACCGACTGCCCCGCCATGCTCCAGATATGTATATGTTCTGTTCTCCGTTTGTTATTCCGATTTTCGCTTTGCTTTTCTTTTTCCCCGCACATAACTACATACTCGAAGTATTTTTATGAATGCTCGCACTTCCATGTCAGCGCTGACTTGTACAGAGTGGCATGTGCGGCAGACATTTCGATTCATTCGTCATTTTTGTAGGGTTGCCCGTTATCAATGCAATGGAGCTCAAATGTTCGTCAAAATTTTTTTCAAATAGAGATAATAGTTCGGCAACGATTTATATTATGTAGAATCGGTTGTAAGTAATTCTTGGAAAGTTTTGCACATGGAGCGAATTGGGATTTAATCACTAAACTGGACTAATTTTAGACAGAAACATACATTTATGGACCTTTAGCGGACCCACAACATGTCTGATGAAGATATCGATCCTTATCATAGTTTTGGTCGCATTGAAAAAGAACTGTCGAAACTGTTCGAGAAATTGGCATGTTATGGTGTGATCTTCTTCTAAGAAATGCTTTTGGAGCCCCAATTGGAGTACCAATTTCTGATCTGGTTAGTTTGAGAGTCTGAGTATATGTTGTACTGTATAGTCCTATATTGTAATTAATCTGCAGAGAAGCCATATACGTAAAGGGTGAGGTTCCCTACTTTTTTAAAGAAAACAAAAAAAAAAACAGAAAATTAAATTTAATGAGGAATTATCGTTCGAAAGAACATTCTTTGGCATTTATTTTTTAAAGATTATCTCTTTCAAATGTTGACCGTGGCTACGTCTCAGATGGTCCATACGTTGAGTCCAATTTTCGATTACACGTTCGATCATCTCGACTAGTATCGAACTAGTGGCGAATGACACACGTGATGTCTTGCTCCAAGGCCTGAATCGAAGAAGCATTGTCCGCATAGACTTTATACTTTTAGTCCACAGGAAAAAGTCTAACGGTGTGATATCACACGATCTTGGTGGCTAAGTGTTTTCTCAATAAATCCATTGTTTGATGCGATGTGTGGGAAGTGGTACCGTCTTGTTGAAACCAAATGCCGCCGAGACGACAAGCTTCAATTTCAGGGATCGAATAGTCGGCTATCATGGCGCCATAACGGTCGCCATTGACGGTTACGTTCTCACCGGCATCATTTTTGAGGAAATATGGACTGATGATTCCACCGGCCCACAAACCACATCAAACCATTGTTTATTCTGGAAATTTTATTTTTTACATTCCTATTGAGCCAGAAATGAGCCCCATCGCCGAACAGAATTTGGCTCGAAATCGTCGGATCTTCTTGGAACTTTTCAAGAGCCCATAGAGTGAAGCGATGTCGCTCGGGAAGGTCGAGGGACGGCTACAGTTCTTGCACAAGATGTATTGAACGTTTACTTACAAGTAAAGAACTCGACATAAAATGCACCAAGTCGTTCTATACGTCGATTCCAATCATAAATCGCACTTTAAGCGTTTTTGAAAGTACCGTTATAAAAGCAGTAGGAGTAGGTGTAGACACAATTAAAAAGAACTAGCGTACGTGTATAAAGGTGTATTACCTTTAAAGAGAAAATTAGAATTTTTGTACTTTTAGTTTTTGCGGTGAACACATTTTCATGCACAAAACTGTATATTCACTTTATGAAGCACATAAACTCCTGTGTATACGTGTGTCGTTTGTACTTGGTTTACTTTACAGTAATTGCATCTACATGTATGTGTGTTGTTGTTTGTGCTGTCACTGCAGTTGTCGCTGATGTTTCAGCACCACAAAGGAGAGAAAATTATGTGCGCTGCTGCTGCTGCCAACACCAGCAGCACCATTGCCGGCACAATTCGTAAGCATCAACGTTGCCATACACTTTGTGTTGTTATTGCAGCGGGTTGTCAACAACAGCTGACACCGCGCACACGCACCAACACAAACGAACAGACGACAACAACACACATCCTCCAGCAGCAGGCGCGCTTTGACAAAGGGAATCCCCCTGCCACAATTGGGTTGATTTCACTTGCTTTTCTGCAGCTATTGTTTTCGCCACTTCTCTTCCCCGCTTGTGATGGAGCCAACCGGCAATACAGCAACGTGGCCTCTCTGCAACAATTTGTTGAAAGAAATCCTTCACTCTCACTTGTACTTACTTTATTTCTTTCTTTCTATTTTTCCACTTACCCTTTATGCTCTTCAAATATGTTGAGATGTATGTATGTGGTACCGCTGTTAGTTAGCTGCGCTTGTTATTGTTGGTGTTGTTGTTGGATGCTGTTTAGAGTGGAATTCAGTGAAGTGGAGTGAATGGGAATGTTCTTGTCTGCTTGCCTGTCAGGACTACACTTGTTGGAGTTAGATAAGATGAGGTTTCGCGCTAAGCGCCACTTCACACAACAACCAAGGCAACCAGCAAAATAATGAGAGTGTGGAATCAAGAATGATAGATTTCACAGATTGCGATACGCGACGTCATAAGCAAAGGAGAATGGGAAGAGGCAGCATGGTTCAATTGTCAAACTTTCGTAGTAATTGAAAACTGAAGCAAAGCTTCTTAAGCTCATGATCATCATTGAGCCAAAACATTTTTTCTATAAAAGATTCTCATGAAAAATTCTCCCCTAATTATATATTATTTTACTCATGGGAACTCATTAATACTGTCGCTTAAGAGCGTCAACATTAATCGTCGAAGACTGTTGACCCATAATATAATATGGAATAATTGAACTAAGGAGTTTCTAAATATGTTATTTCCAAAAATTTCCGCAGTTAATTGCTTCACCCGCGTAATTGTAACCAAAAAAAAAATCAACCCAATTTTATCTGGTCAATGGACCACTGAAGAAAGCTACTATAGTACAAGGAGACGTAAACACATGAATAAATATTGACATAGAATATCAGACATGAGCAGTGTGTTAAAAATTCCATCGAAATTTCTCATCTAATGACGGCTGTGTAGAAACAGACGCGTCTTGTCTGGGTTTCTGTGACGTTCAGTGCAGGGGAAATTGAGACGGGTGGCAGCTGCAGTGTGCACAAGTGGCATCAATTGAAAACCCATTGAGACAAAACAGTTGTGCACTCGTATTAGACGCACATGAAGCACATGAAATGTAAAACTACTTAAAGCAACAGTCACAACAACAGCAAAATGCGAAAGGCAGTGCAAAGGAATATTGAAAATCAAATGAAATGCTTAATATTCGAGTTTTAAGTAGTACAGTGAACATTATAAGAGATATTCTCCGAACATTTAAAATCACTCACGATATATTTTTGGATAAAAGAAGAGGTCGATAAAAGATTTTCCGAAGGGATGAGGGAAGTTTCTGACCCCCATTCACTTGGGTGTAGCCAGGCACGATTATTTTGTTCAAGCAGCTCACGACTTCCGGCCTTAGACCAAGTATCGTCCGGGTAGGTAACAACCATCCGCTTGGAGGCGAGCTAAAATGAGCAGGCGAAGCCCGCTTCTTATTGTTGTACGTAGGGTTTGGGACCCATTAGATGAAAACACCTGAACCAATGAAAAGTCAAAAAAAAGCCTCGGATGAGAAACCTCCCTTTTGATGCTACATTGGTTTCAGTATAGTAAATAATTGAAATGTAAAGTCGTCTCTTGACGAACCAAAACCGAACTCTACAAGTCCCTCATTATTCCCGTCCTGATTTATGGTGTAGAAGCATGGATGATCTGATGAGACGACACTAGGAGTTTTCGAGAGAAAGGTTTTACGGAAGATGTATGCTGCTTTGAACATTGGCAATGGCGAATACCGCAGACGTTGGAACGATGAGCTGTACAAGTTATACGACGACATTAACATAGTTCAGCGAATAAAAGGACAGCGGCTACGCTGGCTAGGTCATGTTGTTCGATTGGACGAAAGCGGTTCAGCTTTAAAAGTGTTCGATGCAGTATCCGCAGGTGGAAGCCGAGGAAGAGGAAGACCTGGAGAAAGATCTGGCTTCACTTGGTATCACCAATTGGCAGCAAACAGCGGGAAGGAAGAGCGCGCTGTTGTAGCCTCTGTCTACGCCAGTTAAGAAGATGTAGATCTCTATAAAAATATAGTCCATTCTTATAGTCTGAACAGTGTAGTTTTTACGAATAGTAATCAACACTACGCTGGCTAGGTCATGTTGTTCGAATGTACGAAAGTCCTCCAGCTCTGAAAGTGTTCGATGCCATACCCGCAAGTGGAAGCAGAGGTAGAAGGAGACCTCCACTCCGATGGAAGGACCAGGTGGAGAAAGACCTGGCTTCACTTGGTATTACCAATTGGCGCCAAACTGCCAAAAGGAGAGAGGCGTGGCACGTTGTTGTGGACTCGGCTATAACCGCATAAGCGATGTCTACGCGAGTCAAGAAGAAGAAGAGTCAACGCGTGGCTCGCCTTTATTTTGCTACTTGCTCTTTTAAAGACTTTGTGAAAGTATAATCTCTCTGATTGAAGAAAACATAATTTCATTCAGCACCCCAAAGACATGCCGGCTACACCGGTATCCACAAACTTCCGTCACTCATGTCCGAACCCATCCATCGACCACACGTGCTTCATTGTGTAACTCGTTTCATTGAAGGAAACAAAAAAGGTTCTTCATATACATATGTATGTATGTATGTTTGTAAGTTTCTGTGTGTGTGTGTGTGTGTGCGTAAATGTTGAATAAATTATGTTATTGTTTTGCAATTTGCTGTTATCGCTATTGCAGGTGTACACGTAAATAGCTAATTTTTTGTACATTTAATATTTTACATAATGTTTTTTCTGGCTTCCGGCTTTTCGTTTACACTTCAAGTGTTTGTATGTACGTCAGACATTCCAAGTGTCTATGTAGACAATACGCTGCGGATTTTCGGCGCTACAACACAACTGCAGCTGTATGCTCCACCACCATACAAAAAGTGGCGTTGCAGCCTTTTGCCTATCACTCAGTCAACCAGTCAGCCAGACACTCTGTCATTCTCAATTGCCGGCAGCCAAGGTGATTTTTAAGCAATTTATGAATGCAGGTGTTACTTTTCCAATCGGCGAAAAGGCACAAAAAACAAGTTAAAAGAAACATAACAACAACACAGCGCAGTGTGCGAGAATACACGGTGTATGCGGAGAGGAAATCTGCGGAAAACGGAAAATGTTTTTCTCACAGTTGTGCGCTCACCCATTCACAACTCACCAGTCACCACTAACCACTCACCATTGCCCAAATGTTTGCATTTGTGTTCACATACATACATATGTACATATGTATGTATAACTGCTGCCCGTCGCACTCCAGCTACAGCAACAGATGTTGTTGACGGCAGCGGTATCTGCATATCCCACTATACTTATACATATTTCTATCGAAATCATGTAAATATATAATATATATACATATATATGTGTATGTGTGTGTATGTGTAAAGCTTTTGCTGCCAACACTTGTTTGGATGCTACGCATTGTTGGCGGCAGCTGTTGTAATTGACGTACATACATACATACATCTGTACATAGGTAAGCTGCTTGTTGTTGTTGTTTATTTACGCTGCTGATTTTTTAGCAATCATGTCTAGCAGAGACTGTTGCTCCGCATTCAATGATTGAATGCTGATTTCATCGCCGGCATCGTTTATTTTAATCAGTCAGCAGCAGTTTGGCTAGCGTACAGCCATAGGCAGGCCAAGTGGCCAGCAGCAGACCGGGGACAGGCATTCACCAGCTGCCGCCAGCACTTACATATTTTTACATACATTAATGTGCAGGAAAATAGCAGGCCTCACTCCGCTTCGACGTTCTGTCGTCTACCCACTCAGCTCCTCGTGTATGTTGTTTTTATACTCTCGCAACAAATGTTGCTAAAGAGAGTATTATAGTTTTGTTCACATAACGGTTGTTTGTAACACCCAAAACTAAACGAGATAGATATAGGGTTATATATACCAAAGTGATCAGGGTGAAGAGTGGAGTTCAAATCCGAATGTCTGCCTGTCCGTCCGTCCGTCCGTCTGTGCAAGCTGTAACTTGAGTAAAAATTAAGATATCTTGATGAAACTTGGCACACTTATTTCTTGGCACCATAGGAAGGTTGCTTTCGAAAATGAGCAAAATCGGACCACTGCCACGCCCACAAAATGGTGAAAACCGAAAACACATAAAGTGCCATAACTAAGCCATAAATAAAGCTATGGAAATAAAATTTGGTATGAAGGATCGCACTATGAAGGGGCATATTTTGATGTAATTTTTTTGGGACAGTGGGCGTGGCCCCGCCCCACAGTGGTGCCAAAGCGGCAAAAAAGGATTTTTTTTATCATTCCAAATTTGTACCATCTTTTCAATTTAAGCTAAGAACTAATCAAATAACATTATCCGAATACTTGGGCTTGATATATTCAATGGTTTTTTGTTGGGAGAGCTTCAAAGTCCAACAAAGTATCAACGCAAAGTTACTCAGAAAAATGTGATGAATATTGCAAAGGTTAAAACTCAAAAGTTAACCATAAAATATCAATTGTAAAGTTTTTATTTATTAAAACCAATGTTATAGATGTGATTTACATCATCAAATGTTTACTTTTTTTTTCAAGATTTTTTTTAATATGATGTTTTTTCATGGTCCAAAAAAATCAAATATTTTACAACTTCAACAGAATATAACTATTGTGCGCAGGAGCGCGCAGGTTAGCCACTTACACAAAATAAACTTTAAAATCTCCTTAATCGATAGAAAAAAAAATCAGCTGCTTTTAGCTGCCAATTCATGAGTAATTAGCATTTTAATCTACTGCAACTGCAACAGCGTTGTTTGTTTGCCTGCTTCGTTGTTTTGTCTGTTTTTTTGATTGCTTCGGTTTGTTGCTTTGTTGTTATTTTTTGATTGAAACAGCCAATGTTATTACTGAGGAAGTTAACCGTGTTGAAAACGAAATTCGTAATTTAAATAACAGTGTAGTAATTATTTCAAACCGAATTTTCGAAATATGTCATTGCCTTGCTCTTACAATTATTGATGGTAAAGTTGTTAATACCGTAACTGAAACCTCAGCAATTGGCGTTCGTATGTGTCGTATGTGATACCGAGCAGAAGTGCAAACGGGTGAAAAAATTAACAATACACGAAATTTTGAAATGGCAAAAGAAATAAAATATTGTGATATTGCAGAAATTTGTATGTTCTTGCTGCTAAGAAGAAATGTTATCCTGAGAATTTGCGATCAGAGGAAACTTACAGTGAAGTTGGTTTGCAAGATTTGCTAAACCACACAGTTAAGAGAATTTAAATGTCCAAATCTGAAAATGATTTAATAGATATCCCAAAAAATTTGAAGCTGACTTACGACAATGGGGATGTGATGGCAATACCGTCACGAACATAGTGTATACCAACAAAGCTTCACTGATGGAAATATGATACATAGATTTAAAATAATATTAAATATAATCAATAGTCAAGCAGCAATAGATCCTGAAAAGTTTGAAATTTATTGCATGAAAACTGCGAGGTTATATGTCAGCCTTTATGAATTTTACTATATGCCAATGACGTTACATAAAGTTTTAAAGCATGGAAATAAAATAGTTTCATCCTCTATTTTACCATTGGGCATACTATCAGAGGAGGCTCAAGAAGCTCCCAATAAAAATTACAATAAATATAGGCTTAATCATTCAAGAAAATGCGACAGAATTTCTATAAATCAAGATGTAATGCACTTGCGTTTAACTTCATCGGATCCTTTTATTAATGGTTTCAGAACAAATCCCAAAAATAAAACTTTAGAATTGGACGATGATGTTAAAAAATTACTTGTTGAATAAATAATTAATAATATATGATCATTTTTTAATATTTATTGGTTATGTTATATGGGAGGTGGGCGTAGTTGTGGGCGGATTTTAACAAATTTTTTTTTTCATCTAATTTGGCAATATGAGAGATGTGTGCCAAATTTCAAAGCCCTACCTCGATTCCTTCTATTTTTTGCCGCGGCTTGTATGAAGCGGCACCACTGTGCGCCCCCTACTAAGTTTTTTGTATATATCTCGCAAACCAATAGAGCTATATAAACCAAACTTTCTGCAGTCGTTTTTTTTAGCCACTTCCTAATACAGTCCAAAAATGAAAGAAATCGGATCATAACCACGCCCACCTCCCATACAAAAGTTAGGTTGAAAATTACTAAAAGAGGGTTAACTCGCTAAGGAAAAACGTCAGAAACACTAAATTTCACATAAGCAATGGCAGATAGGAGCTGCACTCAGATTTTTTTACAAAACGGAAAATGGGCGTGGCATCGCCCACTTATGGGTCAAAAACCATATCTCAGGAACCACTCGACCGATTTCAATGAAACTTGGTTTGTAATAGTTTCCATACATCCCAATGATATGTTGTGAAAATAGGCCAAATCGCTTCACAACCACGCCTACTTCCTATATACCAGAACTTTGAAGACAATCTGAATCGTTTACTTTACAATATATAAAGTAAGTACTAGTGAAGATATCGGCGCAGAACTTTGCACAAATACTATGTTAATAGTGTGGAAGCCCCATTCTAAAAATCGCCGAAATCGGACCATAGGTTTTTAAGGCCCCATATATCGAACACGAGGACCTCGGTGCTTCTAACCTAAAATTATGTTTTCCAACTTTCAATGCAATGGACTTTATACAATATATATGACGAATATGTGGGTCAAATTGTGTATTATATAATATAAATAAAGTTAAATAAATAAATTGCGAGAGTATAAAATGTTCGGTTACACCCGAACTTAGCCCTTCCTTACTTGTTCTCGATATGTTTTGCTTGGCCATGCAGATGTTTTTCCATTGATTTTCATTGGAGAGCATAATTTGCATACCGTAGAGAGAAAGTATGCCTAAGTGGTAAAGTCACCCATTCTGCTTCTGGGCGATTATAATTTGGATATCTGTTTGTGTATATATACACCAAAACTGGGACGGTATACAAGATGTTTCATAGATTATAGAGGAACTAAGGCGTCATACTCCAAAGTAATATCGAATAGAAGCGCACAACTTAAAATTTTAGGTAATTTATTGCGATTCTTATACTTTCTTCAATCAGCGCCATTATCAACCATCGCCTGCTTCAGCTCATTAAATATCTCCGCTACTGATTTGCATGTCAAATAGCAGTTTTACTATTAGAACCCCACCGAATTCGACAACAATCCACCCTCGCATAGCCTAATTGCACTGTGGGAAAATCATCATTTGTCATCAAACTTGTTTGTGTGTAACCAAGAATCTATTTGAGAAAGCTAAATATAAATGTGTACTAAAATTAAATAACGAAGAAAAAATAGAAAAAAGGAAATATTAAATGAAATCTAACCTAAAAAGTTTAAAATTTAACTAGCCGTAAATGTATGGATTTCCTATAAAATCTCGAATATAAGTTTGGAATAAAATTCCATACACAGAGTGCTCTAGATAATATAGACATTACTAACTCTTGCGAACAGGTTAAACGCAAAAAAATATGTATAATCATTGTTTTTCTCTTACTTGCAGATGGCTCTTGACGGCAAAACTATAATCAAAGAAGAAATTACTGATAAGGACGCCTATGAGGCTGCTGCATCCAATAATTCTAGTCGACGGAATAAAGGTATGTTTTACTATAACTTTTATGTACTACTTTATCTAAAAGGTCTGTGGACTAAACTTCGTCTAGAGTAAGACCTTAGAAGCCTTTATCTAAAAGGTCTGTGGTCTAATCTTCGTCTAGATTAATATACCTTAGAATCCTTCAAAATAGCCGTTTTTTCTTAACCTCCTCGTTCTTTGAGTCAAATATTGCAAATAAAATGTGTGGAAGACTAGTTCGTAGCATAATTTGATTTAAAATATCGGTCGCATCCAAAGCTATAAGAAGCGGCACGTTGATTTAATGAAAAAAGAAGCACGGCACCCAACTCGCAACGCCTGGTCTTTAGTAAAAATTCATGAAAAAGATGTGGTCCTTTTTGGTACCAATGTCATCAATGCTTTTCTAAATAAAAAACGAAGCATTTTGAGATCCATAACTTGAGAAAGATTGTACAAAACGGAAATAAACTGTTAAGAGTTTACTATTTAAGGTTAGTTCCAAGACAAGGAATTTCGTTTGTCTGTGGTATGATCTTACGGTCAGGTCAAATACTTATCATCCCATGTTATACTAAACCCTACTTACTTGTTGCCGAATTTTTTGTGTGGAATTTTTGCGGCACATGCCTAGTACTGCAGTAACCGGTTACTTTTTGGCACCGGTTTTTTTTGTGACCCACTCGTGGCACTGTGGGTTGTCGTTGGGTGGGTGTTTGGGGCGATTTTGGGCAAAACTTCGACGAGTGGGTAGTCGGTTTTCTGTGAAGAACCGGTTTTTTGGGTCATATATCTGGTTTTGGCCTCAGCAAAAATCGCTTTGTTGTTTTTTTTTCTGAGGCCAAAATCGGAAATCGGACATCGAGCATGCGGATGTATATTGGCAATCATCTGATCCGCGGATATATCTATATAAAATCGGAGATGAGTTTTCTAAACATCCGATCGCGAAAAAAATCTTTTTTGTTTCACAAAAACTCAAACTTTAACATAATTTTCTTAGTATCTAACTGTGTGATATCAGCTGATCTTGGTGGGTGGTCAATCGACCGGCCCAAAACGTGAAATTATCTGCTCAACGAAGCGTTCTCTCAATAAATCCATTGATTGATGCGTTGTGTGGGAAGTTGCGCCGTCTTGTTGAAATCAAATGTCGCTGAGATCACGAGCTTCAATTTCAGGCATCAAATAGTCGGTTAACATGCCGCGATAATGGTCGCCATTGACGGTTACGTTTTAACCGGCATAATTTTTGAGGAAATGTAGACCGATGATTTCACTAAGCCGTGTTTTTTTTTGGATTTTGCAGCTCTTGAATCTCTTCAGCCTGCTCTTCGTCCCAAATGCGACAATTTTTCTTGTTTACATACCCATTGAGTCAGAAATGGGTCTCATTGATGAACAGAACTTGGTACGAAAACTTTGGATTTTCTTTGAACTTTTCAAGAGCCCATAGAGTGAAGCGATTTCAGTATGAAATAAATGAATTCATAATTAAACAAGAAAATGCTCCAAATCGTAATAATGAATTTACTTACTTAAAATCGCGTTTTAAAGATATACTTAAATTATTGAATAGAACCAGCTGTTTGATTGTACACTCTGTTTAAGTTTTTTTTTGATAATTTACGTGTATAAAAAGACATTACGTCAGCAAAACGCTTCAATTGCCAAATGTAATTGTGGGAAAATATTGAAATAGCACGAGCTGTAGTTTAAGACATCCGAGCAAAAAAAAAGAAAACTTTGCATAACAAAATAATAGATCTTGATAATAACAGATGAATGCGTGTCGTACAAATTTACGGTTTACATCTCTGCTAACGGTGTATTTATGCAAGTGTTTTATGAATAGCATCATCATGGGAATTTCGCATAAAAAACAATCACATAACAATAAAGACTACATAGCCGCGCCGAGGACAGAGTGCAAGCAAACCAAAGAGGGATTATTTTTGTACGATTTCTATACCGAATTGTTTGGCGAAGCTTTCGTCGCCCACTTCACCGCGCACATCCGGCTCTGCTGGGAATGCAAACAGGTGTCTTCTGCTGTGTTTGCTTGTGAGTTATGTCATGCAAATTCTAAGAAAACACATGAACCGGAAAAATACACCCATTCACCTCGTTCACCCCACTCAACACATAGTCAACCGACCAAAGAACATTGCACAATGCTAGTGGTGGAAAGGTTATAAGCGGAAAACATACATATGTATATTTACTTAATAGAGAAAATCTTGCTAACAATTTCGGTGTTGTCAGCAAAAGATTGATAATTTGTGAAAGCGCTTCATTCAAAGCAAGCATGGATTTATAAACAGCTGCTAGTTTTAGTGCAATGCAACATGAGCTTTACCAACCGCAGTCAAGTTTTTTGAGTGATCTGTGGGGAGAGCGTTCGAAGACAAGTTTACTATATATTTTGCTATATACATTGTACAGCCTTTAATATTAAGTAGAGACCCTAATTTTCTTTAGATCTTCGTACTTCTTTTTAATAAGTTAAAAATCTTTTTTAAAAGTTAAAGTTCCTGAAACCTATGACAACAGGTAAACCTATGCGATTGGTCCGAGTATTTAAATTGTTATTTAAAATATCGTTATAAGAAGATTTAACAATTTTTCATAGATATAGTGGAAAAATTAGTACAAAATTTCAAAAGTAGTTTGTCTTAGTGAAGAAAATGAGGAACCCGAACTGTCACCAGCCAAGAGAGGCGTTAAACTGCGTTCAGAAAGCATGATCAACGTAGGTAAACCCATGCCTATATGATGATCTAGACGGGAACTTGGTAAGAAAGTTCAAAGCGCGCTGGAAGGATCTACAGGGATGCAAATCCGCAAAAGTTATGTGTAAAACGGTACATTATAAGTTCATGAAATTCGTACTGACGCTCGATAGAAGAAAATGTGAGAAAGGTATACTCACTGGTCACAGTCTGGTAGCGGCGCACGTCTAAGAGATGGGGCTGACAGATCGTCAAGGTACCAAAGAAATGGGGTGAAATGGTGCATCTCAAGTGTGCTTGCCCTGCATTGTCAAGGCAACAGCTTTAGCATTTCATTTAACGATTCATAGCACGATAATCTGGAAGAGATAAATAGAGATTTAGTGAAATCACATAACCTTTGAAAATTCGAGTCAACCGCAGGCATTCAAAAGGATGATGCCTCCTTGACCCCACTGCATCTGGTATCACAAAGGAACAAAACTGGTCTTTGTGTGGCTTTCTGGCCTACCAGACTAAACTAACCTAACTTAAAGGCTAGACAAATATTCCAGGTCTATCCTCGTTATGTGAATCTGGCTGTCGGGAACTGCCTTCATGTCCGTTACTTAGTTACATGAGGTTACTGTTGAGATGTTCGACGGATGTACCGACAGACTAAAAATGAGAATATATTAGATACCTTTATTTGGTGGTTAGAACCAGATTGGCATTGGGCTAGATTTATTACTTACCGCTCCAAACAGGGTTAGATCGTTGAAAAGGCAGCTCTTGACCGGATAAAATCCGGGTCAACTTCGGTAATGTAGAACCGGCTGCAGTATGCTCGTATATAGTGGTTTAGGTGCCGTCAAACGCCAGTCAAGAAGAAGAGAAAAGTTCAGTTATCAATGCATCAGGATTATTTGAGCGCATATTTCGGTATGCAAAGTTTCCTGCTAAAATGAGAATCAATTTTTCGTTAGTAGGGGCATAAAATGTGTGGCTAGAGGTATGAAAAAAAAGCTTTCGAAAGTTGCATTCGGCGTACTTCATATTTTTATTTTGTTTCAATAAAAAGTTGCAATAGTTTGGCAAACTGTTATAAATCCCACAGCTGCTGGCGATTATAAATAATCATAACGGCATCTGTATGTATGTACATATGTAATAAATGTCGCATGCGAGAATTGTACAAAACGGAATTGGTTACGTTGGTCATTGCCATTGTCGACGGTCGGAATAAATTGGGGACAACTTTCGTGGGGCGCACAACCAGCGTGCAACATGTGCGCCCAGCACTGAGCACATATCCCTAAACACAGTTGGGCCAAATACATGCATGCGCTCAGGCAATTCCGTTTAACCCACACACCCAATTCCGCTGCATTGCCATTAGGCAAACATAAATTTTAATAGTTTTTTGTTTTTCAAAATTTCGGTATGCTGCTAACAAAAACAAAAACAAAAACAAAAAAAATTAGCAGAAATACTTTGTAGCTAGTGTGGAAAAAGTTTAGAAAGCAGAACTTTTGCAGAATCAATGGCCACAACACCCACAAAACTTGCCGCCGCACCCACAGCTCAACTAAATAGGAGTACATACTATGTACATACTACATACTTTGAGGCAACAGCTGCCACAGTTGTGGCAATTCTAAGCTTCGTCATCAGCGCAGTGACAAAAAATAACAAAAACAATGCGTACAAAGTGTACAATAGCAGCAGCATGAAAAGAAACTTCTTATGTTCTATTCAACATACCAGCTTTGGCTCCGATCACCTCCAACTCAATGTGGCCATCTACAAAGCAACTGTCCACTTGTGTTTGGTCATTTGTGGGACACCACTTGTGCGCTCTTGGCTACTGTTGGCTTCCCTCCATCACACCTTGGTACAGTGTTATGATATTTCGTCTGCGTAAATGCGAAGTTCGCATGTTGCAGTCGTTCAGCATGTGTTGTATTCGTTTCGGGGGCATTAGGGTGGACCTCTATTGAAGTAAATGACGTATTTCACTAATGGGAGCTCGGGGAATGAGTTAGAGTGAGAATTGTTTCTGTATTCGTATCGCCAAGCGTTAGAGAGTAGCGAATCGAACATATTATACTAACTGATCCAATAGAGAAAATAACTTATATATATATCCTACAGAATCAATTAGTTCATAAAATAAACAAGAGATATTTTATACTACTTGGTATGAGGTACCCATATAGTCTCTTATATATAGACTCGTAAACTTTGTTCCTACATATTCTTTTCTTTCAATTCTTCAATAGAACCGCGACTGAAGGTAGGTTAGGTTAGGTTAAGTGGCTGTCAAACGACGCACCTAGGCCTTTGGGAGGCCCATTGTGATACCACTGGGACTGAGATCCCTCACACTATTGAGTCATCATGGAACCACGCTGTGCTCCTGATAAAGTGAAAAAGCTCACACAATTTGACATGAGCAACTTCGCCCACATCCTCGAGAAAACCGCGTCCAATAGTTGCGATTATTTTCATTGAGCCTTGCATCCGCAAAGAAGGTGTGTAATCGTTTCTTCTTCTTCTTCTTCTTGGCAGCTCCTGCAGTAATCATTGAAAGGTAGCCCCAGTCTATTGGCGTGTCTCCCAATCAGACAGTGTCCCGTTAACACAAGGGTTCTTGTTTCATTCCTCTTAAATTTCAATAAGCGATAAGTACGGCTCTTATTCCACTCTGGCCACGTTTGTCTGCTTACGGAGTAAGTCGTTACTTGTTTCCATTGTGATTCAGCCGTATCTACTGCATGTTTATCGATTAAGTATTTGCAAGTTGCCAGAGGTATATAGATTGCCCCTTTATGGGCCTCCAAGTGCAGTGTGGTGCCCAATCTGGCTAGTTCACCTGCCACACAGTTCCCAGGGATGTCACTATGTCCTGGGACCCATTGCAGGTGTATCGCGAAATATGACGTCATTGTCAATAATAAATCCAAGCATCCTTTCACTATCTTAGAAGATATTCTATGAGACTTTAATGATTTTAAAGCCGCTTGACTATCCGAGAATATGAATATTTGTCTGGTCGCTAACACTCTTTTTGATAGAACGAGAAGGCTTTCTTTAACAGCAGTGATTTCTGCTTGGAACACACTGCAATGATCCGGTAGCCGGAAAGCGATTCTGGTATCTAGTTTTTCAGAGAATACTCCACCTTCAACTCGTTTGTCTAGTTTTGACCCGTCCGTTTAGATACTTATCACTGAATCTTTGTCCACTTTTTCCATATCTCACTCCTCTCTAGAGGAGAATGATAAATGTAGTTCAGTGTTTAGATTCATTTTTATAGGATTACGAAAATCCGTCCTATTTGGTAGAAATGGGAACTTGCCGAGTATATTAGAATGTCCCCTATTGCAGTTTTGCAGTAGTGAAGATTCTCTCAGTCTAAGTGCCGATTTCGCCGCCTGCTGCTTACAAAATATAATCTATAGGCTGTAGGACTGAAGGTAGCGAGCAGCGAAATGGCGTATCGAAAAAGTAATCGACGGGAACGAATAGTTTTAACTTCGACCGTCGGATATTTTTTTTTAGATCGCCGTAATTACCTCTATAGTAATCTTTCGGAATCAACATGAGTATCTTCCGTAGTCTTTTAATCTGGAGTCTAATTAATGTTGAAGACTGGAACTTAACTTTCATAGGTATTGCTAATTAACGCCAAGAGCAATAATGTGATTAGTGAGCGCAAGAGAGATGAGCGAGACCCATCCTAATATGCATATTGAGGGGAGTTGCCCTCATGATTCCATACCGAGACACTTTTCCCCCAGACGTACAAATGTATATAAATATATATTACAATTGTTTACTCCGTCTGCTCGTGAAAAGTATTTGCGAAATATCTATTGACATTTCACATATTTTCTAAAACAAAGGGACCTTATTCAACATACATATGTACCACACCAACAACATACCAGGCAAGAAATAACGTAGCGTCATTGAGTGTGGGTAACTCTTAATCGCGAAAATGTTTTCTATTTGTTGAAGCCCCAAGCTAATGCCGCATAAGAGCTTTTTGTTTAAAATGGTGGCAACCCCTTTACCTTCCTTTATTTGTACAGTTTGTGCAGCCAACTGGTGAGACAGGCGGTGGTGGAATGAAATGTTGACACTAACCGTTGCTCGAACACACATTTACATATCTATATTTAAATATATTTGCCGATACAAGGTTACATTTTCATTTTATGTGCCATCGAAATGTGTGTCCAAACTTTGTGCAGCTGTGGCCAACCGACGTTTTTGTTGTAAGAACGGCTGCTGCCACACTCAAAACGGCTTTCATCTGAAACACTATCCCAACGGCTAGCTCGCATGCTGACAAGTCGACCCAGGTGGAGGGAGCGGTGGCAAGCAATCACTCTTGTAAATATGCAGCAGTGCTATTGGGAAATGTGTACGGGTAAAATGGTGAAACTGTGGTAAAAGTGCGGTTGATACCATTGGCAACAACCGTAGATTGTAGTGGCTGTTGATGGTGATAACGGCGGCGATTTTCAACTAGAGTTCCTCTGTCGATTTTTGAAACGATTTTTGACAGCATTAAGCAAACCATTACAAATCTAAGATAAATGGAGTCGGAATCCATTAGGTATATATTACTTAGATGTCCAATATATAATAATTACTCCGAATATTTATTATAAGTTCGCTTTATGTATTCAGAGGAAAAGAGAAAATTTGAATAAAGTATATATGTATATATTTAGAAATATGCCTATCATGGTCCTAAGTACTTATACTTTAGTAGACACCACCATATGCTTACATAGTTTTAAAATGCCACTCAACACGTTTATAAAGCAATAAAGTTATTTAGAGGGCTTGAGCCATTGAAGACACACGTATTTACAGAATTCCTAAAGCAATGAATACATAATGAATTTTAAGTGGAATTGATTTGTTTGTGTTTCAATAGACAAATTTGCTTTGTAATGTCCTTATTAAAACTACTAGCATCGTAAGGAATGTTATAGAAAAGATACAAAAAACTGTAATTTATTCAAGAGAAATTTGAAAACACCTTGCTTGCTTGTAAAAGATTGTTCAAAAGAGACGCTACAAACGTAGACCGATAGTGACAGCAAACGATGCCATATTTTTCCCCCTTTTAACATATCTCTTCAGTAAGGTTTGCCATTTCATCATGGAAAGATATACGTTCCAACAACGAGTTGAAATTATTAAAATTTACTACCGAAATTCGGAGTAAGTGGACTCAACTTTAAGAGCGCTACGTCCAATTTATGGTCGTCATAATCGTCCTGTCAGATCAACAATTGAGCGTCTAATGGAACAATTTGAATACACAAGCACAGTACAAAATCTTCCCGTGCCAGTGAGGCAAAGAAGTGTTCATAGTATTGAGAATATTGCTGCCTCTAACTCATCAATTGAGGAAGACCCAAATTGGTCTCTCACACGTCGTTCTCAAGCGTTGGACACATCTATGTCGTGGTTGTGGTGAATTTTGCGAAAAGACCTTGGCCTACATTCTCGCAAGATCAAATTGAGGCAAGAACTGAAGGCGCTTGACCATCAGAATCATCGTAGGTTCGTGAATTGGGTTCAGCAACAACTTGAAAATGATTCGGATTTTCACCGAAAAATCATCTTCAGCGATGTGGTTCATTTCTGGCTTCATCAATAAGCAAAATGAAGCTTTATTGGTCAGGCAATCTACACGTACACCATTCCATCACCAAAAAATTACGGTTTGTTGCGTTTTAAGGGCCGGCGGCGTCATTGGGCCTTACTTCTTTCGAGACGATCAAGACCGGAACGTTACTGTGAATGGGAATCGCTACCGCTCAATGACAACCGAGTATTTTTGGGCCGAATTGGATGATATGAACTTGGACATTTATGTTTCCAACAGAACGGCGCCACAAGCCACACAGCGAATATCACAATCGATTTATTGAAAACCAGGCTTGGTGAACGTGTTAACTCATGAAATGGCCCAGTCAATTGACCACGGCCTCGGTCATGCGATTTGACGCCGTTATACTATTTCCTGTGGTGCTAACAAGTCAAGTCTATGGACTATGCCAACAAGTGTGATGCACTGCGTACGAATATCGAAAGTGAAATTGCAGCCATATCGGCCGATTTATGCTTGAAAAACGCCGAAAATTGGGTTCAGCGTCTGGACTTCTACAAGCGTACCTGTGGTGGCCATGCAGGAGAGAAGAAATTGAGTTCCATACATAATGGCATCGAATGTACTTTCACGGGAAAAAAGAATCTCAGAACTTTTGTAACGCTCTTATTGAAAATCCCTTTATTATATTTTTCGTTATTCTTGGAATTCGAGAATGTTTCTAAAAACCCTGATTTACGAACCCAAGAAATATTATTGCGAAACATTTCGATTGTGAGCTCGGTCCCGATTTAATATTTTTGAATGTTGAAACAAAACTGAACTGAAGTCGAGAATGTTCAACACTTAGATATGCTTCTTTTGCAATGTCATTCTGAAATATAATTTTTCCGGCATTTTCGATATGAACAATTCTCATTTTTGAGATGAAATCTTAGAAATTTCAAAATTATGCTAACATTTGCAAATAGGGTTTGGCTTACAGTTAATAAGAAAATTTTGTTTAAAATTTGGTTAATTTGCTGAACGGTGGAAAATATTTTTATAAACAGTTGATTTGTGAATCAACATTAAAACAAAAAAAATACTCATACTCAACTCCAACTTTGAAAATTGACACCCAGCAAAAGGATATAATTAAGGGCAACCTCTGTGGAAAATCGTCCTTTCTCACAACCCACTAACGTTCAAACCACCCAAGCAACCAATCATTTGGCTGTCCCTCTTGTTTGCACAAGCTAATGGAAATTCGTACTCCCTCAGATCTGTGTGTATAGTCGTGAACGTTCTCAAACAGGTGTTTGTTCAAGTTTGTTTATGGTTGTGTGGCTGGATTGTTTGCGTATTTGTGCGGGGGCGATAACGATGCTACCAATGATGGCAGCTAACGGCAAAATGTGCTGTGTGTGTGTGTGTGGAAATTCGACCAGCTTTTAGTTAAGCGTTCATTTGTATCAGTATGAGAATTACTATATACATATGTACATTGTAGACAAGGTAGTGCACGTCCGAGCTGATGGCAATTCCTTGCTTGCATCCCTTCAGTCGCCGTTATAATCGTATCTCTCGAATGCGGGAGTTTGCTTTTGCGATAATAATTTGTGGATTCAGCTGCAACAACACTCACTCTGACATAGTCGTCTTGCTGCTGAGGCAAATAGTGATAACGGCAACAGCAGCAGCAGCTCACAGTGTTTACAACCCAAACGCTTATGTGTGGTTGTGAATGTGTATGTGTGTGAGAGGTCGCTTTATAGTATCGGAAGAGTTGAAAATTAGGAGTATTTGATATTCGAAGTTGAGCTTATTGGAAGTTCATCTAAGGTTTTCACAGGCGTTAGGTTCCTACAAAGGATCAACCTTTTAATGTACCACTGTCTCCAGAATTACCAAACTGTGTTCCTGTTTACTTTTAGATACCGTAGCTTGAAATTTAAATCGCCCAAATTGAGAACTCCAATTATTTAGATGGGTATACCGGGGGTTAGACACAAAATTTGCATTTATGTAAGCACTTGTTACTCACAGTTTCTAAAAACCCCATTCCCGTCGAAATGTGGATGACTGCCACTGTGCACTGCTCTCCAAGTCTTGCGACATGTCATCATTCAATATTTTTGTCTCCTGTCGCTGTACGCTTTACGAATTGGTCCTGCAGCTCCTTCTCATGCCGTTTTTGTTTGCTCTCTTCTCTGCCTGCATTGTTATTGTTGCAGCTGTTGTTGCTTTAGCACGCTTCGTTTATCTCGATTTGCCTTGTTTGCACAGCAAATTGTCTTCTATATCGACCATTCGAGCGACTAAGCGCGCAACCAACAAAGCCCAGCTGGCAACCCAAAAACCCACATAATGGCCCTGCGACAAAATCACACCCAAACCCCATGTGGGAATGGACATGTATACTCACACAGTCACACACACATACAAATGGTTGTCTTGTGGACATAACCCTATTTCAGTGGATTTTCTCTTGTACTTGTGGGTTTAGGGGGGTTGTGTATCGCTGGCGTCCATGCGTCAATGCTTGAGCAGCAGGTGGGCTCAGATGTGTGATCGACACATCTACATACTTAAATACATACATACAGCCATACATAGCGCTGAAGTGGGAGACTGTCGCCGCGTATGATGGATCATGTAGCCTGGTTTTTCGTTTAAACAATGCCATTATTGTTGCCATCAGTTATTGTATTGACATAAGTTTGCACATCACTTTGCGTAAGACATTCTGTCATCACCGTTGCTGCGCCAGCTCTCTCATTTCCTTAATAACTTTGTTGAGTTTCCACTGGAAGAAGCCTCAGTTGGCGGCAGTTTAAATCGAAATTACTTTACAATCTTGTTTAAACCTTACCCAACAGCTAGGAAATTTGTCAATCTCAACTAATGAATGAGACGTTATGTTTCTACATACATAAAAAGAGTGATCCAATTCGAGGTTTCCTACTTCTTTAAAGAAAAAACCAGGAAAATTCAAATTTAATGGGTAATGTTTATTATCATTCGAAAGAACATTCTTTGGCATTTCTTTTTTAAAGATTGTCTCTTTCAAATGTTGGCCGCGGCTACGTCTCAGATGGTCTATCCGTTGAGTTCAATTTTCGATGACTCGTTCGAGCATTTCGACTGGTAAGTGGCGAATGACACAAGTGATGTTTTGTTCCAAGGCCTGAATCGAATCTGGATTGTCCGCATAGATTTTAGACTTTACATATCCCCACAGAAAAAGTCTAACAGTGTGATATCACACGATCTTGTTGGTCAATCGACCGGCCCAAAATGGGAAATTATCTGCTCACCGAAGTGTCGCCGAGATCACGAGCTTCAATTTCAGCCATCACAGACATCAAATAGTCATTTATCATGGCCGCGAAAATGGTCGCCATTGACGATTACGTTTTCACCGGCATCATTTTTGAAGAAATATGGTCGGAAGATTCCACCGGCCCACAAAACACACAAAACCGTTGTTAAACGTTTCTATTCGGTCACTATTGACCGTTTCACTTCGGACTGTAAAGTTCGTATCATTTATAGATGGAGATGACGCTAAATTAAGCCCTTAGTAATGTAAGGGTCTAGTTATGTAGTTGGACCTAATATTCTAAAGACTAAAGATTTATAAATTTCACAGCTGTTAGTCGATTAGGTCGGGTGATATAGCATATTGAGAGGACCAAATATTACTTCGCGATCTCACAGTCGTGGTAAGGCACCACGATCACGAGCGTACCCGTGGTGTTGGACAAAAACCCTTCGAAAGGCTTACGCCTGAGACTTACAACTCAACTATTTTCTAAGGTTCTGGTACCAGTCTCATTTGCTTGTCCTCTGCACTCAATAAAAGGCTTGCTGGAAAGAAGTTTATCGACAATAAAAACCGTCAAGACACACGTCTATTCACCCTGATACCTTCACTTATCGTTCTAAATTCTATATGATTGCCAAATATGGACTATAGATATCTTAAATTTAGTTCGCTCGAATATTAAGTATTCAATGCGAACGCCATTTTCACCCTTTAAAGGGGTTAATTTTCAAAAGTTGAAATTTCGGGAATATTTATTTCGGGATATAAAAATTTATTCAATAAATCTTTCGATACTAAAAGTACAAATGTGATTATATTCAGAGTATCCAATAGCCAAATCAGCAGTGTGGGCGTATGAAGAGTATCGAGTTAATATCTATTTGAACACGGTCATTGCCACTCCCCATTTTTATGTCAAACTTGAGTTAATTGTTGTAGCTGGAAACTCTTTAAAGTTTTCCATGTCCGTACATGTGGCAGCAAAATGCAATCATGTATTTGGCAACAAATGTTGAAACACGTGTTTGCGCTTTCAACACCAGCACTAACAACCGGCAGCAGATACGCCAGCACAGCAGCGTCATCGACAAACGAGAATGACAGCAATTACAACAAGAACACGAGCGACAAGAAAAACTCGTGTGCAAGTGCAATTTGTCCAGAATGTTACTAATTTATTTGCCATGTTCGGAAATACCACACCACACTGAACCGAAGTTGCCCGCCGTCTGTTGCCCCATGTCGCAATGGTGAACAATGGTTAATGGCCGGCCAACACTGCCCCCAACCGTATTCGTGTGGCATGCCACATTCCACAAAAGCGCATTGTCCAATGTGTGAGCAAATACGGAAATTTCTTGGAACCTTGCTGGACCTACTGTTGCATCGGTCAGTTGCCCTCGAGCTGCTGTTGCTGATGAAGCGGGCGCACATCACCAGAGAGGCGAGAGCTGGCTGCAGTTGTAGTTTGTTTGTACTTGAATGTGCAATACAACAATGCTGCAGAGTAGCAAAGCAACGAAGCGAAATGCCTTCTTCATGTTGCAACTAATGCATTTATGATGTGTCGGCTGCTGGCATGTCCTTTCGCATGCACCACCAGACAGCAACGCATTTATCCTTCGGGTCAGCAACAGTAGCAACAGCAGTCGAAACACAGCCACACTGAGTCGTCGTCGGCGTCAGTGGCAGAAGCAATGTAACACAAATCTCGGCATTTGCGGTTGCGCGCGCACACGAATGCCATGACATGGCATTGGGGATACTGCTGCTGGACGGACATGGACACTGCGTGTTTCAGGTGCTGCATATTTTGAACATGACAACCCGGTTGCAACAAAAATCACTACAACACGCAGCACTCGCCTCGCCTAGCCCCGCACACCCGCACACCCGCACACCCGCACGTTTGACCATTTGACCAGCATTGGTGGTCATGCTGCAGCCGCTGGCCAAATTTCGTAACATTTACGGTTGGTAGTTGAGCAGTAAAACGTTGTTGCCTCTAACAGGCATTTACCCTTATGTTGATGTTGCGGTGCTTGCGGCACACTTGTCCAAACAGTACACAACTACCACACGCTAATTACAACATTGCTTATTCATTTACAATTTCGGCTCTTCGTTTCCCATTGCAGCAAACTCTTCCTCCAACTCCTCTTCCGGCAAGGACTCGAACAACAGCAATAACTCGTCGCAAACAAACGGCTGCACTGGTGCGGCTGGCAGCAGTGGGGTGAGTAACTCCAGTTCGAATTGTTCGAATCCGAACGGTAACGGAGCGCGCAGTTGCCGCACGCCCGACTCTCCGGAGAGCGCACGTGCTATAGCACCACGTTCACCTATGTCCCCACAACTGCATCACTCTAGCCTGGCACCACCACCACCACGACCGAATCGCAATGCCAGCGCCTCACCGGTAGTGAATGGCGCCACGACCACCACATCACCGCCACCGCTACCCACACCACCCACACAGGCCGCATTGGCAGCGGCCGCTGCTGCCGCTACTGCGGCTGCGGTGCATGCTGAGCAGACACGCCTACTCAGTAAGATACGTAAATTCCTTGGATCTTTGGTACAGTTGGCGCAAGAGGTGCATCCCGAAGTGAGCGATCGTGTGCGCGCTTTAGTGCTCTCATTGGTCAGTGGCAGCATAAGCATTGATGAGTTCCGGCTGACGCTGCAAGATGCCATCAATTTGCCATTGCGCCCGTACGTCATTCCATTACTTAAAAACCACATTTCACTGCTGCAGCGCGAGATCGCCGAACTAGCGCGTGCTAGTAATCAGGTAAGATTTAGCAAGATTATATATAGCAATATATGGTTATAATTACCGGATCGTCAATTCTTAGACTACACTGCAATACGTTACTACCAATGAGAATGTGGTAATGGAGTTTTCTCCACACGGCCCATCTGCCGAATATAGTGACATGTTTGTACACATAGACGCTGCGCAGGCTGCAGCAGCGGCAGCCGTTGCGCAAGCTGCAGCGTCCAACAGCGCCGGTACTACGAGTCTCGTCTTTAAACGGCGCGCTTCGGACACTCTGATGGAACATCACAATGGCATACAAGACTGGAATGATTATATGGCCGCATATCCGCCTGCCAAGCGCGCCTTGCACGCACATACGGCCCACTTAAGCGCCGCATCCGCAGATGCACGTCTCGCATTTACCAGTCAACCAACCATATTTGATTATTCGACGACATCCAGTAGCACATCGGCAGTAACTCAATCTGAGAATAATTTCAACAGTCTTATGGAAAAGGTACAGTTAGTCGGTTACTTGTGTTGAATTTGAAATGTTACTACTTGTGTGTATCTGTAACTGTAGGCAAATCACAGAGAAGATCGCGATCTGCGAGTTAATACTGGCGCGGAACCTGCAACGCAACGACATGCTCCACGCGCTGGTCCACCAAGCGCCAGCACTAGTGCGGCTGCTGCTGCTGGCAGTGTCAATGCCACACTCGGCGGCGAAGAAGAATGGAAGAATATACACACTATGCTCAACTGTATTTCAGCAATGGTGGATAAGACCAAACGCGCAATTACCATCTTGCAACAGCGCGGTGTAGAGCCCCAACAGCCCAACTACGGTGAAGTCACACCAGCAACGCTGGCCGAAATACGACGACAGACAGAAGAGAAGGTGGCTGAGTTCAAACGTAATGCCGAGGAAGCCGTCAATCAGGTAAAGGCATATTTAGACAGGTCTTCTAGCTCAAGCGTACAATAATCAATTTGTTTAGGTGAAACGACAAGCGGTGATTGAAATACAGCGCGCAGTGGTAGCAGCCGAAACACGCGCCTCAGAAGTGATGTCGCAGGAACGTTTGCGTATGGAAAAGTTTTTCGTCGAGATGAGTCGTCATTCCGGTGGCATACACAACTCCAGTGCGGCTATCGCCGGTGTAGCAGCCGCCACAGTGCCAGCCGAACGGGAATTGGACAACAAATCACCCTCGATTACATCGGGACAAAATGTAAGTTCAACGAAATGATGAAGGGGACCTTTACATTACTAATAATATTATTATTATTCATTAAGGCCTGCTGGAATTGTGGGCGTAAAGCAACCGAAACTTGTTCTGGCTGCAATTTGGCGCGATATTGTGGTGCATTCTGTCAACACAAGGATTGGGAACACCATCATCAGGTAAGCGTTCGGATATCTTACGCTGGATTCATGTAGACTAATATTACAATAAATGATTTTCTTTGTATTCTTATATTTCCGCTTGTTTAGATTTGCGGCACCACACGTTCATCTGATCTTTCTGCCAAACACAGCGTGTCTCAGGGCATCCCACTTACGGCAAATATGCGCGGTTCCATCTCCAGATCCCCGCCAAATCTACCGCTGCCAACGCAGTCGACGTCTCAAGTGCCGCAGCCGCAGAACTCAGGCAGCGGCAGTGTTGCGCCACCGAGTTCGCTGGTGGCGAATGGTGTCGGCTCCAAATGACGCATTCGCATGATGAAACCGAAGAAAAAGTACTTGTGCTAGTCAAATTAAACTAAAAATTATGCATAAATTAATTAGAATTAACTTCAATATAAACTAAACTAAACTTATTGCCACTATGTATTATATAAAAATCGGCCGAAAAGTGGAGTTGAGCCTGAGAACGGCATTGAAACGCTCAAAAAATAAAAGAATTTTAATTATATCAGCACAACAATATCAAAACCATAATCAAAATAGACTTTAAACAATTTATTATATGCTATAAAACAAAAATGATGATAGAGATACAATTTTAACGTTTGACATTCACTTAAACGCAGTTTGCAGTCTTCAAACTTCAAATGTTAATGAGACGTTTTACGCACAGATACTAAATATAACACAGTATGAGAGCACCCCTAGCGAAATGTAGCAACAGTTCACTTTGATTTCAATGGTTGAACATTTTAAATATCCTCCATCATTGATTCAAGAAAGTTAAAAATTTGTAAACCGATTCAAAATGTAGTAGAACTAATATTAAAGTAATTAATCTGAGAGTGAAAAACCAAAACTAGAAAACAAATAAACTGATATACGGTAATTTTAGTAATTTATTTATTACGTATTATACACAGATTTAAATAATCTTAAATGTATTAATTTATGTTATCGCTCAATAAAATAAATAAATATTAAAATATGAAAATATAACTAATTGAGTGAAATTACGGTATATTTTTTAACTATGCGCTGGAAGATATAACGGGTGAGTATGAACCAAAAATGAATCAAAACAAGAAAAAACGTTAACTAACGCTAATATACCCTTCACAGGTGCATTTAGTAACTATTTGTTTAAGCAAATCTAAAGACGTAAGAAAAAGTAAGTAGAACAAGTAAGGAAGGGCTAAGTTCGGGTGTAACCGAACATTTTATACTCTCGCAATTTATTTATTTGACTATATTTATATTATATAATACACAATTTGACCCACATATTCATCATATATATTGTATAAAGTCTATTGAAAGTTGGAAACCTTAATATTAGGTTAGAAGCACCGAGGTCCTCGTCTTCGATATATGGGGCCTTAAAAACCTATTGTCCGATTTCGGCGATTTTTAGAATGGGGCTGCCACACTATTAACATAGTATTTATGCAAAGTTCTGCACCGATATCCTCACTAGTGCTTACTTTATATATTGTAAAGTTAACGATTCAGATCGTCTTCAAAGTTCTGGTAAATAGGAAGTAGGCGTAGTTGTGAAGCGATTTGGCCTATTTTCACAACATATCATTGGGATGTAAGGAAACTATTACAAACCAAGTTTCATTGAAATCGGTCGAGTAGTTCCTGATATATGGTTTTTGACCCATAAGTGGGCGACGCCACGCCCATTTTCCATTTTGTAAAAAACTCTGGGTGCAGCTTTCATCTGCCAATTCTTATGTGAAATTTAGTGTTTCCGACGTTTTCCGTTAGTGAGTTAACCCACTTTTAGTAATTTTCAACCTAACTTTTGTATGGGAGGTGGGCGTGGTTATGATCCGATTTCTTTCATTTTTGGACTGTATTAGGAAGTGTCTAAAAAAAACGACTGCAGAAAGTTTGGTTTATATAGCTCTATTAGTTTGCGAGATATGTACAAAAAACTTAGTAGGGGGCGGGGCCACGCCCACTTCCCCAAACAAATTACATCCAAATTTGCCCCTTCATAGTGCGATCTTTCACACCAAATTTTATTTCTATAGCTTTATTTATGGCTTAGTTATGGCCCTTTATGTGTTTTCGGTTTTCGCCATTTTGTGGGCGTGGCAGTGGTCCGATTTTGCTCATTTTCGAAAGCAACCTTCCTATGGTGCCAAGAAATAAGTGTGCCAAGTTTCATCAAGATATCTTAATTTTTACTCAAGTTACAGCTTGCACAGACGGACGGACGGACGGACGGACGGACGGACGGACAGACAGACATTCGGATTTGAACTCCACTCTTCACCCTGATCACTTTGGTATATATAACCCTATATCTAACTCGTTCAGTTTTGGGTGTTACAAACAACCGTTATGTGAACAAAACTATAATACTCTCTTTAGCAACATTTGTTGCGAGAGTATAAAAACAAGCCCTTGATTCCGATCGTTCAGTTTGGATGGCAGCTATATGATATAGTAAACCGATCTGAACAATTTATTCGGAGATTATATTATTACCTTAAGCAGTAATCCATGTCAAATTTCGTGAAGATACCACGTCAAATGCGAAAAGTTTCCATACAAGCCATTGATTCCGATCGTTCGGTTTGTATGGCAGCTATATGCTATAGTGAACCAATCTGAACAATTTTTTCGGATATTAAATTATTTCTATGAGCAATAACTCACACCAAATATCGTGAAGATATGTAGTAAAATGCGGAAGTTTTCCATACAAGCCCACCGATCGTTCTGTTTGTATGGCAGCTATATGTGGTCTAGTGGTCCGATATCGGCAGTTCCGACAAATGAGCAGCTTCTTGAAGAGAAAATAACATCTGCAAAATTTCAAAACGATATCTTAAAAACTGAAGGACTAGTTCGTATATATACAGACAGACAGACGAACGGACATGGCTAAATCGACTCAGTTCAACATACTGATCATTTATATATGTATATACTTTATAGGGCCTCCGACGCTTCCTTCTGGGTGTTACAAACTTCGTGACAAACTTAATATACCCTGTATGTTCAGGGAATAAAAATGTCTGCAGTATCTGTTTTCAAGCTCTTCGCGCAACATTTTTCATATCGTCAAAATAAGCGAGACAGACATATGGTTATACCAGGGGTCCTGATAATAATTTTTTTAAGAAGAACGCTGGTAGAACCTACAAACGAATCACTTGTCTCAAATTTGTGGAAGAATTCGTTTAATATAAAATAAAGAAGTGGAAAATGTATTTTAGGAATTACTGCCGGATTCTGATATTCCTGTATACTAACAGACGATGACCATGCAAAATGTCCATTTTAGTATCTAGTTGCCTCGCGGATCTATACTCGTGCTGGAAGCCTTACACAATGTGGGTGTAAATTGATGAAAACAGACCTTAACTTTTTTGGGTGGCTTATACATAGTATCAGGCTACGTACGTGGTTTGTTCAAAAAATAACGGGAATTTGTCCAATAGACATCATTTGTCAAAAACTATACTGTAACGATACCCTAGCCTCCATATTCGCAAGGCATCGTCAAAAACTATACTGTAACTATACCCTAGCCTCCATATTCGCCAGTTATGGCTCCATATGAATTTATATCCAAAACTAAAGAGAACCTTAAAGATCCTGTGTTTAACAAGCATACGAGAAATCGCAGGGACAGCAAAAGGTTATCACAAAAATCCAGTTTAAGTGGTGTGCCGACGATTGGAAGAAGCGGTGGCATATATAAATATTTGTTCCTGCTTCTACAGCAATGCTTTCTCATCCGAGGCTTTCGTCGATTTTTCATTGGTACTTCGTTTTTATGTGGTGGGTCCCAAACCCTACGCACAACTGCAGAAGCGGGTTCGCCTTCTCACTTTAGCTCGCCTCCAAACGGCTGTTTGTAGGCTATCCAGAGGATACTTGGTCTAAAACCGGAAGTCGTGTGCTGCTTGAACCAGGTGGAGAAGAATCGTTTCTGGCCACTCCTAAGTGAATGACAATCAAAAACTTTCCTCACTTACGTGAACTTCTACGCATGATCCCATCATCCTCGGCTATAACCGGCTAAACGGTTTCTACGCCAACCACATCTACTACAAGGATCATAGGACCACTTTGTAATTTCTATAATCATGTGATTTATGATGGATGGCTGATTGGGCACCCGCCACCAGCGGTATTCCAGCCCGGTACGTGGGCAACAAAATTTCCTCTGTGCCGGTTGAAGAATATACCGCCTATGTGCTTGATCAATAGATACTCGTTAGCGGTAACAGCTATCACGTCTTTACGGACTGTGGGTGAGATTGTCACTTGGAAAGGATAGGTATTATATACACTTCCCTACCCCGTTAGATCCCAGTGTGCGTAAGTGCATAATATCGAATTGGGACTATTATGAAGGCGACAACCATATGGTAGATGATTGAATAATATTTTGTCAAAAAAAGGAATTTTTTTTTTCAAAAAACGAAAGTTCTCGTAAGTGTATTTGAGCTAGAACTTGGATGAAGAAAAAATTAAAAGTTTATGTTGGGCCGTGGTTTTTATTTACTAAGAAAGCTAAGAAACCAATTGTAATTGAAAAGGGGATACCTACGGTGAAGTCCCTGTTAATTGTATCTCGAAGTCTAAAATTTCATTAAGATTTGTTAAGTAATCCTCGAGAACTCTTGAACACTGACTTTGAAAGCAACCTGGAGCGCACAACTTCTGCAGACAGTATCTCCAAAACTATTATTCGGATGGACTTAGGGCAATCTTCTAGAGATGTTGTAGTCAATTAGACAATAAAGTAATTAGTATCGAGTCCAATAATTTTAATTTGGCAACAACGTTTACATTGAAGTATTTTTGCGATCATTACAGGATTCTTGAAAAAGATAAACGTAGAATTCTAATAGTACACCGAAAAAAATTAAACACATTCTAAAATATTGTTTTATAACTCATGCCCTGAAGTAGCCTCTCCGTTTAACACATATCCAATTTGCATCAAAAACGACAATAAACTTAAATATTGAAATGCTGGTGACAGCAGTTTTATCGCTCCAGCAACCAGTGTGCAGGAGTTTTACAATGGCAGTAGCAACGCCGCAGCAGCGCACAGGTAAACAAAAGGCAGTGACAACCACAGGAAAAGCACAAAACTACAACAACAAAAGCTTAAGGTACAACAACACAAACTGATGGCAGCAACTGAAAAGAGAAAAGCACACAATAAAGGACATCAGCAAACTAACACACACACACGCAGTCACACATGCATATGGACAAGGCAAATATGCAGGTTATATCACAAGTAAAAGCAGCGACAGAAACAACAACACGAACGTCAACAACAGTTCGACAACAAACTTTGTATTCATCATCTACAGGTATGTATGTACATACATACAAACATACTGCTTGCTTCTCGTGGTAAATTTGGCACAGTGGCGAGTAAAAATATTGCAGAAAGCATAAAAAGTGCTTTTAACTCGATGAAAATTCTGAGTGAATTCTGAAAGTAAAAACAAGAAAAAACGTTAACTTCGGCTGTACCGAAGCTAATATACCCTTTACAGGTGCATTTCTTTTAGTAACTATGTGTTTAAGCAAATCTAAAGACGTAAGAAAAAGTAAGTAAAAAAAAAAGAAAACATTTTACTAATTCTTTTTAGCCGGGTTGTTTGCTAGAAACATTAAGGTTATATAGTTAACCGCTCTGAACAATTTCTTCGGGGATTATATTATTACCTTAAGCAGTAATCCATGCCAAATTTCGTGAAGATACCACGTCAAATTCGAAAATTTTCCATACAAGATTCCGATCGTTCGGTTTGTATGGCAGCTATATGCTATAGTGAACCGATCTGAACAATTTTTTCGGAGATTAAATTATTTCTATGAACAATAACTCACACCAAATTTCGTGAAGATATGTGCGCGGGAAGTTTTCGATACAAGCCTTTGATTCCGATCGTTCAGTTTGTATGACAGCTATATGATATAGTGGTCCGATATCGGCAGTTCCGACAAATGAGCAGCTTCTTGAACAGAAAATAACATCTGCAAAATTTCAAAACGATATCTTAAAAACTGAAGGACTAGTTCGTATATATACAGACAGACAGACAGACAGACGGACATGGCTAAATCGACTCAGTTCAACATACTGATCATTTATATATATACTTTATAGGGCCTCCGACGCTTCCTTATGGGTGTTACAAATATCGTGACAAACTTAATATATCCTGTTCAGGGTATAAAAAAGCGATTTTATTAGATCAATTGTTGATGAAATTTTTATTGTTAAGGTATTCTCAAAAAAGTTGGTATTTTGTAGAGTCCAACCGATTAATCGGTCTCAGAAACGGCATCGGCCAGTATTGGTGGCCCAGTATTTTTCGATATATAACTAATTATTTTTTTTAAGATCAAACTTTGACCCTTCATAACATCCAGTTCCTCCATAGCACACCCCCAGAACTTCTATTAAGTCACTATCATTTCACATCATTTGTTGCCTGGAGTTGTCCTGATCGAACAGAATTTTTCTATCTTATTGGCAAAATGCTTCCTTCAGACGGTTCCTTTGTTGGGAGAACATCTTGTCATCAACAGTAACCATCCGCTTAAGTAATGTATCGATTTTGTGGCAATTCAGTTTCATGCAATTTGTTCATGAAAGAATCAACATCGGCCAAAAATTGGGAATTGGTGGGACACGAATAATTATCAACAGTTTTGCTATATCGATTTCAAACGTATCGGATGAACATTGTCATGACACTGAATTTCCAATTGTCTAGATCTATTTACATCATTCAACATTACGAAATTGTTTCTAAGAGACAGTTAAGTGAGACAATTTCAAAGAAGATTTTTGTAATGTATTGTACTAATTTAGCACTCTGCCACTATTTGAATTTTCACTGTACATACAGCATGCATTAAACCAACAGCACTTCTACTCATAACCCCGTCCCTTTAATCGTGTCTGTCGGATTTTTGGTCTGTCCGTTTGACTGCTTTTCATACCGTCTTTATATCCTTGCCTCGGGGCGATAGCATGCGATAAATGCATGTAAAACAGTGAATGAAATGACAGACGAGAGGACGACGAGAATTCAAAGCGTTGTGTGGGTTGGAAAGAGCGGCGAGTAATGTACTATTGTGAAACCTGGATAAACTTTTGAATATTCACTCAAGTGCCAAAAACCACCAAAGCAGATACTAAACATGAATACAAAAGCCACTCAGGTAGTAAATTTTCTTGTAAACGGAATGCTGAAGGTGATGTGGAATTGAAGTTTGTTCGTTTTTTTTTACAATTTGTACGTGGGCTAATATATTTACGAGTACACACATATTGTGCTAAAGAACAACAGGTTTCGAATATACTCATATACATAAGTAGTGTATATTGAATATTAATGCTTAAAAGATCGAATTCATAATCAATTACAAGATATTATTCTGTAGAAAGTATCTGATAACACCAATTTCGACGGGTAACTGGGGAATGTCATCCGTGATGTTTTGTTCCAAAGCGGAATAGTCCGCATAGACTTTAGATTTTACATATCTCTACAGGAAAAAGTCTAACGGTGTGATAGCACACGATCTTGGTGGACATTGGAGGGGCCCAAAACGTGGAATTATCTGCTCACCGAAGTTCTCCCAATAAATCCAATAATTGATGCGATGTGTGGGAAGTGGCGCCGTCTTGTTGAAACCAAATGTCGCCGAGATCACGAGCTTCAATTTCAGGCATCAAATAGTCGGTTATCATGGCGCGACAACGGTCGCCATTAACGTTTACGTTCTCACCGACATAATTTTTGAAGAAATAAAGACCGATGATTCCACCGGCCCACAAACCATACCAAATCTCTTCAGATTGCTTAAATGTGGCAATTTTGCTTGTTCACATACCCATTGAGCCAAAAATGGATCCCATCGCTGGCCCTTAAACCTAGGATCTTTTGGAACTTTCCAAGAGCCCATAGAACGTAGCGATGTCATTTTGGGAGGTCAGTTCTTGCACAAACTGTATTTGGTACGCTTTCAATTTAACAACAAAAAACAAACTCTACAAGTCCCTTATCATCCCGTTCTGCTTTATGGTGCAGAAACATGGACGATGTAAACATCCGATGAGACAGCATTAGGAGTTTTCAAAAAAAAGTTTTGCGGAAGATTTATGGTCCTTTGAACATAGGCGAATACCGCAGGCGATGGAACCATGAGCTGGAGGAGCTATACAACGAGAGAAGAAGCAGGTCCAAAAGCATAACTTCGAAGCAATTGAAAGAAGCTAAATTCGTTATTTACTTTGTGACGCGGCACAGTTAGCAAAAAGATTTTAACGACAATTTTATTGATCTAAACATAAAAAATTAGTTGCAAACATGACAAAACAATACCAAGAACAAATTTAAACTTCAGCAGCTAGTTTCAGTCTCAGTTAAACGGTCCCTGTTTCCAGCAAAACGTCCACTTACTAATTCGTCGGTGTAATCAATCCAACATACAGTGCGGCATTCCTGTCCATTGCGTATCGTTAGGCCAAATCGTGCTCGACTGTCGCTTGACTCCAACTCCTTCAAAGCTTCGTTAAAAAATCTCAACTCACACTTTCGTTTGACGGAGGGTATCAGTTGGCCACACAAGTAATCCACATCAACTTCGCGTCCTTCTAAACTCTCACTATTCATTGCACGATTCTGCAGTTCCTCAATAATCATTTCGACGTATCTTTGCACAGTCTGACGGTGTTGTACTTGAATGCGACGTATATAGCAATAAGCAAGGAAGAACAATATTATTGCAGATATCAAGAGCGTTAGATTGCCTAAGACACTTATGAATCGGTGTGCTTTGTTATATAGCTGGCATGGCAGCGACAGCTGAGGCTGTTTGAGCACAAAAAATATATTCCGATTTGGCAATGCATTGTCAACTCCATTAAAAATAACCGCTGATCCATTATCATCCACCATGTCAATCTTCCATTGCGGATTGCAAGTTATGAGATACTGAGCCGCTCGTACATTTCGAATATCCACAGAATTGCCACCTTTGAACTCTTGTCTCATAAACTCCGACACACTAATAGCATTAGTTTGTTTGGGGTCGTAACAGTAACGCTGTTCCGATGGTTTTCTTAGCTGCATCAGTAGCAGGCGCACAACTGTTAATGCTGGTTCCACGCGTTCCTTCTCGATACAGACGTATGGTGGCCGCAAGAACGGGCTTGCTGGGTTCATTTTATCACAGATTACATAATTCGTATTGCCTTCGTTGACGTACTTTGAGAAATCGGCAATTTTCGCCATATACATACAAATGATGGCTAAGAAGAATATTGTAAAGGCCCACCATACGCCATTGGTGTAATTTTCCTGCAAACCGAGAACTTTCCAGAACATACTGCTACATCCGCAGGAATTGCTGTCAGCTAAATTGCTCTGTGGATCTGTTGATTGTGTGCTATACCTTTCATTCTGCGCCCGTAAAGGATTCGGCAAAGGGAATGGTACTTGATCGGCCGGCTGAGCGTCGGTATCTGCTAAGTCATACATTTCGTGTTCGGCATTTGTTAATTCCTCCTCGCTCACTAGTGTGCTACCCTGGAGTGTGTGATGACTCCAGTCGTGGGCTTGTGTAACCAAATTGTCCAGCTCTTGTTTGGCACGCAACGTCATATATGTGCGTTTTGACACCTTTCGACTTTTCAAATTTTTTATATGATTTTTCAGCTTTTTCACAAGAAAACCGCGACTCGTTTCAGTTATGGGCACATTCGGGAAGTCATATTCAAGCAACTTATGACGCAATTCAATATCAGTTAGATCCTCAAAATTTTCCAAAGACATTTTAACAAGTTAACTGTATCAAAATTTTGAAACTTCTATAAATCGTGATTTAACAGCAAATTTAATCTAATTATTTATTTCTATATAACTACACATACAATTTTTGTGTTTTTTATTTTTTATTCTCAGAATGAAAATTTGTATTTTTTACAAGATAAAAAAGACGTTGCATTCGTTTTGAAAATATTTTTGAGACATTTGGAGTTTGAGTAAATTAAATTGTCAATGAATACTTTTCCACAAATTGTTGCAAATTCATTCCGCGCGAGAACGTACATAGATATGCCCTTACGAAGTACTACGTGTGTACGGTTTACAATCGGTATTTAGATCGTTTATTTAGTGAATATACAGCAACTCTGTGGAGCCACTAACCGTAAGTTCATTCTAAAAGTATAAAAACATATGTACATATGTATGTAACAATCTTCAGCAATGTGAGATATCGGGTGATCCAAGTAGAGGTACTTTCTTCAAACGTCTATTTTTGACAAATCACAAGTGAGTTGTGTGTTATTTTTGTTCAGTATTGTTTGGCTTTTCATCATGGAAAGCCGTACGCCTGAACAACGTTTATAAATTGTTCAACTTTACTATGAAAATTTACGTACTGTAAAGACTGTGTTTCGCGCGCTCCGCTCAACTTATGGTCAACATAATCAATCTACTGAGCGTACTATTCGCAACACCATTACCCATCTTGAGACGCAGCATTCATTATTGGATAATATTCGACCGAATAGACCACGTACAGCACGCAGTGAAGAAAATATAGCAGCCGTAGCTGAGAGTGTACCGAAGACCGTGGAAACTCGATTCTGCGCCGTTCACAGTAACTCGGACTGACGTATCGAACGACTTGGCGCATTTTATGTCGACATCTTAACTTGAAAGCAAACCAAATCAGTTTGTGCAAGAACAAAAATCCGCTCGACATTCCAAAGCGACATCGCTTCGATCTATGGGCTCTTGAAAAGTTCCAAGAAGATCCGACGTTTTCGAGCCAAATTCTGTTCAGCGATTAGTCCCATTTCTGGCTCAATGGGTATGTATACAAGCAAAATTGCCACATTTGGGACGAAGAGCAACCTGAAGAGATTCAAGAGTTGTCATTTCATCCAGAAAAAAACAACGGTTTGAAGTGGTCATCGGTCTATATTTCTTCAAAAATGATGCCGATGAGAATGTAACTTTCAATGGGCGACCGTTATCGCTATATGATAACCGACTATTTGATGCCTGAAATTGAAGCTCGTGAACCCGGAGACATTTGGTTTCAACAAGACGGCGCCTATTTCCACATATCGCATCAATCAGTGGTTATATTGAGAGAAATCTTCGGTGAGCAGACAATTTCACGTTTTGGGCCGGTCGTTTAGCCATCAATCAATCGTGTGATATCGCAACGTTAGACTCTTCCCTGTGAGGATAATGTAAAGTCTAAAGAATATGCGGACAATCCCTCTTCGATTCAGGTCTTGGAGCAAAACATCAGGCATGTCATTCGTCAGTTACCAGTCGAAATGGACCAAAGGATCGGACCATCTGAGACCGACATCTGAAAGAGATAATCTTTAAAAAATAAATGCCAAAGAATTTTCTTTCGAATGATAATAAACATTCCCCATTAAATTTGAATTACCTGTATTTTTTCTTTAAAAAAATATGGGACCTCGAAATGGATTACCCTTTATGAACTCGAGTGGAGACTCATCCCGATATAGTAATCGAGCTATTTTTGAACCATTTCGGAACTATATTTGGACCATTTCAGGGTTGCTAGTTTCATTCATCATTATTTCGGTAGAGTAAGGACGGACTTTCATTCCCACCATAAAGAAATTATATTGAAAGGTTGGAATATTGAAAGTTTTCAGTTATAATACATACCTCGTTCGATTAAATTACCGTTTAAGATGAAGTTATTTAAAGAATTAAGTTCTATTGATTACGAGAAATTTGATTAAATACGAAGTAATTGGAAGAAAATATGGGCTAAATGAGAAAAAACTGCCCGCCATAACATAATACAAGCCGTACTGAATTCTGCCGATTTTGAATTAGAGTATTTAAAAGAAGAGAACAAGAAAAGCATTTCATTAAAGTCTATAAAAAGAGGAAAAGTGTGGGTCTAGGAGTTTAAAGCAACCAACACTAGGCGCCGCAATGATTTCATTTCAATCAACATCTGTTCCTGATTTCAAAGGAACTCTTGTTGACAACACAAACAAGATGCCAACCAGGGCTCAATCACACACCACCCAGCAATAACAACAACAACAACCGTTGTACCATCACTCATTCACGGCTATTTGTCGGTGAAAGCGACCCGTTAGGAAAAATTACCCACAACTTGTATGAAACTTATGAATAGTGAGTGTGGTCCTCATACTTTATCAGCTGCGTCTTGTTTGCTTTGTTTGCGCGAAATGAATGTGGCGGTGTGGGGTTGAAAGAGTCGTCGTCATCTGGTAAATGTTAATGACAGCCGCGGTGTTTTCTGTTTATGTTTCTGTTTCTGTTTGTGGGAGTGTGAAAGTTTAGCTCACTTGTTGGGTGGCCCACGTGTGTTCATACAAGTGTGTAAGCAATGAAACCCTGCTATATACAAATAAACGCGAAAAATACCATGTTTCTTGAACGTTTCCTTTCTCACATCGTCGTCATTCTACACACAACTGTTGCTGACAGAATAAAAGTAATTTTTGCGTTTGACATTTTGGGCGATTATATGGGGCAGGTGACATGCAAAACGTAACGATCACAGGAGAGTGATAACTGAGCCAAACTTTCCTAAATTGATTATAACTTTCTTTCGTTTCCCTTCTTATTATTATTCACAACAGGGGTATTGTAACTATGTTCATAAGGTTATAATGACAACAGTATCTCTAAAACTTAGCAACTAGTTTGCGTCTAAAACCGAGTGATGGGCCTCTAGTATTTTATATATTTTAATAGTTGAATTTTGGAATTCGTTAGATAATTAACAGGATTATTTTCATACCACAGGGTTCTCTTACGGTTTTTTTTCTTTTTGTTTTGTTATTTTATTTTGCTTGAATTACTATTTTTCATCCCATCAATAATATTATGGAAAAGTTTCCCAAATATAGCTCGACCCCTCAATATTAATTATTTAAAAAAAAAATAAAAAAAAATCGAAAATTTTAAAATTTTGCCTGACCATCACCGTTCATACAAACTGCAGTCACATAATCAATTTTCCGTATATCTTTATGAAATTTTCGGTGTTAGGAAGTGTATCGCCTATAGTTTTTAAAACAAAAAAATTTAACATTTGTTCCCTTTCACAGAAATAATCAAAAGTCCGATAGTATCAAATTCGAAGAATTTCAAACTCAGTGCTTCATTGCCCATAACTCTGTAGAAATTAAAGCTACGTGACTTGAAAAGCTAGCAACTGATAGCTGCGAGTATCTACTGTAGAAATAAGATAAGTCAAATTTTTATGAAATTTTTGAAAAATTTGTAAACATTTTGTGCCTTTTAGAAATTTTCTAAAATTTTAATCTTTTTATTTTTTACTAGTTCAAAGACCAAGTTTGATTTGCAAGGAAAAATATAAACCCGACCCAAGACCACTTAAAATATAAAGTCATATGACCTCTAAAAATGTAAATAAACCTAACCTCATGAGACCCCCTAACATGTAAACAAAACTGAGCTCAAGTGATCCTTCAAAGTGTAAACAAACTTGGCCTCCCCACAAAATGTAAACAAACCCCTGGCCAAAGGTTAATGACATCGGCCTAAAATGTAAACAAACCCATTGTCAACGGTTATTGACCAAAATATAAACAAATGTAAACAAACCCCACCCAAAGGTCAATGACCTCGACCAAAATGTAAACAAACCCCGGCCAAAGGTCAATGACCTCACATCAAAATGTAAACAAACATCTGTCAAAGGTCAATGACCTCGACTAAAATGTAAACAAACCCCACCCAAAGGTCAATGACCTCGGCCAAAGGTCAATGACCTCACACCAAAATGTAAACAAACCCTTGTCAAAGGTCAATGACCTCGGTCAAAATGTAAACAATGGGGTCACGTGAAATAAAGTTTGTTTACTTTTAATGATCACGTGACATAGGGTTTGTTTACATTTACTGGTCACGTGACATAATGTTTGTTTACCTTTTGGTCGAGGTCAATGACCTTTGACAGGGGTTTGTTTACATTTTGTTGTGAGGTCATTGACCTCGACCTGGTTTGTTTACCTTTTGGCTGAGGTCATTGACCTTTGACCGGGGTTTGTTTACATTTTAGGCCGAGGTCAGTAACCTTTGGCCAGGGGTTTGTTTTGATTTGTGGAGAGGACAGGTTTGTTTACACTTAGGAGGGTGAAGTCAATTTTGTTTACATTTTAGGGGGGTTTCGTGAGGTTAGGTTTATTTGCATTTTGAGAGGACATATGAGTTCTGGTTTATTTATATTTTAAGTGGATGTGGGTTGGAATTAATTATTTTTTTCTGGAGATCAAACGTGGTCTTTATACTAGTAAAAAAATAAAATTATTGAATTTTAGAAATTTCCTGAAATGTATAAAAATTTTGCAAATTTTCCAAAAAATCTATCAAAAATTGACTTAGTTTATGTTTAAAGTAGGTTCTCGCAGCTACCATTTGCTAGCATTCCAAGCCCTGTAGCTTTAATATCTACAGAGTTTCGTTCGGTGAAATTATGATATTTTCAACAATTTCTTTACGATAATATAACAAATTTAGCTCATCTGTGGGGAGAATAAAAAATAAATCGAGAAATTTTGATAACCGACTTTGAAAACACAGTTACCCTGCAGCGCACAAATTCATCAGATTCAAATACTCGGATAGACTTGAAATTTTAATTGCATATAGTTTCTATTTTCGTATGATTTGGTTCGAACGATTGTTCAGCAATATACTACATATATGTACATCACCGTATTCCTTTGGAGAGGTAATCTGAAAAACAAGAATATCCAAAAAATTATTAAGAGATGATTTAGAATTTAAATATACTGGGAATTATTCCCTTATGTTTAACACCAAGTTTGTGGTGATATGATATAATAAATATTCCATAATAAATCTTATTGAAGCTAATTGTGCTTATGGTCTTTCGCAAACCCGTTCGTATATCTAATTGAGCGTATGAGGTGCGCAGATGGCGAGAATTTTTTATTTGCATCTACTGCTCAGATATGATATGACATCATGACGTCGCATCAAATCAACTAGTGAAAACATCACATGATGCAAAATTATTTATGGCCGGCACTGTGTACACGATCGTATCCGGTTTGTGTCTGTGCTAAGTGCTTTTACAAACTAAACACGTCGCCTTCATATGAGTGGCGCATTAAACACATCTAAATTTATCGCCCACTATTTAGCTTTTACTCAGTAAAGACATTCTAACAAGTGGTTTGGGACATAGTTCACCTTGACGCCGCTTCTAATCACAAACTAGTAATAAATTATATACTCCTACATATGTATGTATGTATAGGTTCACGCTTGGAGACGAATAAAGACTGTGTTTCGCGCGCTACGCTCAACTTATGGTCAAGGACTTTCATTCCCACCATAAAGAAATTATATTGAAAGGTTGGAATATTGAAAGTTTTCAGTTATAATACATACCTCGTTCGATTAAATTACCGTTTAAGATGAAGTTATTTAAAGAATTAAGTTCTATTGATTACGAGAAATTTGATTAAATACGAAGTAATTGGAAGAAAATATGGGCTAAATGAGAAAAAACTGCCCGCCATAACATAATACAAGCCGTACTGAATTCAGCCGATTTTGAATTAGAGTATTTAAAAGAAGAGAACAAGAAAAACATTTCATTAAAGTCTATAAAAAAAGGGAAAGTGTGGGTCTAGGGGTTTAAAGCAACCAACACTAGGCGCCGCAATGATTTCATTTCAATCAACATCTGTTCCTGATTTCAAAGGAACTCTTGTTGACAACACAAACAAGATGCCAACCAGGGCTCAATCACACTCCACCCAGCAATAACAACAACAACAACAACCGTTGTACCATCACTCATTCACGCCTATTTGTGGGTGAAAGCGACCCGTTAGGAAAAATTACCCACAACTTGTATGAAACTTATGAATAGTGAGTGTGGTCCTCATACCTTATCAGCTTCGTCTTGTTTGCTCTTTGTTTGCGCGAAATGAATGTGGCGGTGTGGGGTTGAAAGAGTCGTCGTCATCTGGTAAATGTTAATGACAGCCGCGGTGTTTTCTGTTTATGTTTCTGTTTGTGGGAGTGTGAAAGTTTGGCTCACTTGTTGGGTGGCCCACGTGTGTTCATACAAGTATGTAAGCAATGAAACGCTGCTATATACAAATTAACGCGAAAAATACCATGTTTCTTGAACATTTTCTTTCCCACATCGTCGTCATTCTACAAACAACTGTTGCTGACAAAATAAAAGTAATTTTTGCGTTTGACATTTTGGGCGATTATATGAGGCAGGTGACATGCAAAACATAACGATCACAGGAGAGCGATGACTGAGCCAAACTTTCGTAAATTGATTATAACTTTCTTTCGTTTCCCTTCTTATTATTATTCACAACAGGGGTATTGTAACTATGTTCATAAGGTTATAATGGCAACAGTATCTCTAAAAATTAGCAACTAGTTTGCCTGTAAAACCGGGTGATGGGCCTCTAGTATTTTATATATTTTAATAGTTGATTTTTTGAATTCGTTAGATAATTAACAGGATTATTTTCATACCACAGGGTTCTCTTACGGTTTTTTTTCTTTTTGTTTTGTTATTTTATTTTGCTTGAATTACTATTTTTCATCCCATCAATAATATTATGGAAAAGTTTCCCAAATATAGCTCGACCCCTCAATATTAATTATTTAAAAAAATAAAAAAATCGAAAATTTTAAAATTTTGCCTGACCATCACCGTTCATACAAACTGCAGTCACATAATCAATTTTCCGTATATCTTTATGAAATTTTCGGTGTTAGGAAGTGTATCGCCTATAGTTTTTAAAACAAAAAAATTTAACATTTGTTTCCTTTCACAGAAATAATCAAAAGTCCAATAGTATCAAATTCGAAGAATTTCAAACTCAGTGCTTCATTGCCCATAACTCTGTAGAAATTAAAGCTACGTGACTTGAAAAGCTAGCAACTGATAGCTGCGAGTATCTACTGTAGAAATAAGATAAGTCAAATTTTTATGAAATTTTTGAAAAATTTGTAAACATTTTGTACCTTTCAGAAATTTTCTAAAATTTTAATCTTTTTATTTTTTACTAGTTCAAAGACCAAGTTTGATTTGCAAGAAAAAATATAAACCCGACCCAAGGCCACTTAAAATATAAATAAATCAGAAGTCATATGACCTCTCAAAATGTAAATAAACCTAACCTCATGAGACCCCCTAACTTGTAAACAAAACTGAGCTCAAGTGATCCTTCAAAGTGTAACCAATCCTGGCCTCTCCACAAATGTAAACAAACCCCTTGTCAAAGGTTATTGACCTCGACCAAAATATAAACAAATGTAAACAAACCCCACCCAAAGGTCATTGACCTCGACCAAAATGTAAACAAACCCCGGTCAAAGGTTAATGACCTCACATCAAAATGTAAACAAACATCTGTCAAAGGTCATTGACCTCGACAAAAATGTAAACAAACCCCACCCAAAGGTCAATGACCTCGGCCAAAGGTCAATGACCTCACACCAAAATGTAAACAAACCCTTGTCAAAGGTCAATGACCTCGGTCAAAATGTAAACAATGGGGTCACGTGAAATAAAGTTTGTTTACTTTTAATGATCACGTGACATAGGGTTTGTTTACATTTACTGGTCACGTGACATAATGTTTGTTTACCTTTTGGTCGAGGTCAATGACCTTTGACAGGGGTTTGTTTACATTTTGTTGTGAGGTCATTGACCTCGACCTGGTTTGTTTACCTTTGGCTGAGGTCATTGACCTTTGACCGGGGTTTGTTTACATTTTAGGCCGAGGTCAGTAACCTTTGGCCAGGGGTTTGTTTAGATTTGTGGAGAGGACAGGTTTGTTTACACTTAGGAGGGTGAAGTCAATTTTGTTTACATTTTAGGGGGGTTTCGTGAGTTTAGGTTTATTTACATTTTGAGAGGACATATGAGTTCTGATTTATTTATATTTTAAGTGGATGTGAGTCGGAATTAATTATTTTTTTCTGGAGATCAAACGTTTACTATTTAGTAAAAAAATAAAATTATTGAATTTTAGAAATTTCTGGAAATGTATAAAAATTTTGCAAATTTTCCAAAAAAATCATCAAAATTTAACTTAGTTTATTTCTAAAGTAGATTCTCGCAGCTACCATTTGCTAGCATTTCAAACCCTGTAGCTTTAATATCTACAGAGTTATGGGCAATGAGGCATTGCGATTGAAATTCTTAATGGGTTTCGTTGGGTGAAATTATGATATTTTCAATAATTTCTTTAATATAATAAATTTAGCTCATTTGTGGGGAGAATAAAAAATAAATCGTGAAATTTTGATAACCGACATTGAAAACACAGTTATCCTGCAGCGCACAAATTCATCAGATTCAGATACTCGGGCTTGAAATTTTAATTGCACATAGTTTCTATTTTCGTATGATTTGGTGCGAACGTTTGTCAGCAATATACTACATATGTACCTCATCGTATTCCTTGGAGAGATAATCTGAAAAACAAGAATATCCAAAAAATTATTAAGAGATGATTTAGAATTTAAGTATACTGGGGATAATTCCCTAATGTTTAACACCAAGTTTGTCGTGTTATGATATAATAAATATTCTATAATAAATCTCTCAATGAAGCTAATTGTGTCTTTCGCAATCCCGGTCGTATATCTATGAGCGTATGAGATGCGCAGATGGCGTGATTTTCTTACTCGTATTTACTGCTCAGATATGACATCATGACGTCGCATGACATCAACTAGTGAAAACATCATATGATGCAAAATTATTTATGGCCGGTGTACACGATCGTATCCGGTTTGTGTCTGTGCTAAGTGCTTTTACAAACTAAACACGCCGCATTTATATGAGTGCCGCATTAAACACATCTCAATTTATCGCCCACTATTTAGCTTTTACTCAGTAAAGACATTCTAACAAGTGGTTTGGGACATAGTTCACCTTGACGCCGCTTCTAATCACAAACTAGTAATAAATTATATACTCCTACATATGTATGTATGTATAGGTGCACGCTTGGAGACGAATAGCTAGAAAGCAAATTCGTGAAACAATCAGCTGTACACGAGCAGCTGTTGTCAGTTCATTCGTGAGAGTCGTACATAACGGCTGTGAGACTTAAGTGCCGCAAAATCGATTCAATTGTGAAACGAAAAAAAAAATCACAAAAATACTAAAGAAAACAGTAGAACCCGTGTGTTATTACATACCTATTGAATAAGCAAGCAAATAAAGCTGGCGCATATGAATTGACAAAGAATATTGGGCGCGAGTGCCGGTAATAATGTTTTGAAGTGATAAATTACAATTAAAGAATATACGACATATATAGTATATATATATGAATGTACTATATATAAATAACGTAATAGAATTGGAAGCGCTCGACGGCCGTTTTATGCTTATTTGATGGCCAAAGTAGTTTGGTAGCTAGGTCATACGGTGCGTGCAACTTGCATTGTTGCGACGCTCACGAGAACGTGGGAGAGCGTATTTTGAGTTTTTCACCGTGTGTAGTGCCAACAAACACATATTATATATATCTAGTACATATATGCAAGGTATTTACAAAAGCTTTAACGCGTAAGACAAATACAAAGTGAGATAGGGATTGACAAAGTCAGCTGCGCAGTTGTAACTGATAAGAAGTGCCAGACTGTGGTGTGGATACGAGCGACGGCGTGTGGAGCAAAGGAAACAGCTGACTGAATCATACACGAAGAGGTGGGTATTAAATATTCAAGACAAAGGGTAAATGTCGGGGTTGGTGCGGGTGGTGGCGCAACTTTGTAATCACTACGTTGCGGTTTGTCGTCGTTTTATTGCTGAGATAAGCGTTTCGCTTGGTGTGAATGAACAGATACATGTATATGTGATAAAAATAAAATTTATATACATACATATATCTACTATAATGATAGGAACTACAACTCGCCAGGCTTGAACTTGTATTTAACAACAATTGGCGCTCAGTGCTAATAAGCAACAATAAAACTATAATTGCGTATAAGTGTTCATCGCACTTTTTATATATATGTATATGTACATAGATACATAATTATATACATATAAATACATTATATCCGCTATACATATTTGTGTAAATCACTGCCTGTTTAAATATTCCCTTAAAGTAAATTATTCATAAATGAATATACTTTACATAGATACATATGCATATTGTACAAACAATCGTCTGTTAGTCTATGCATATCAAATATATGTACATATCTATAAGTGGCCATTACACCTTTGCTATAAGTGTGGTAATTGCTTCTCCTCCTACTGATTACATGTGGCTTAATGATATGCGACAAATGGCTGATTGATTTTATGATGGGCTAACACAGACGTTTTACGCAACCTACCGGGAGTTGTCACTATTATATATATATATATATATATATATATACATATATACATATTTGTTGTAGGAAACGCTTTAAGCGATTATAGCCGGACGAAGTTTATATTAGAAAGAACTAAATAAAATTTATTTGGTTTGGTTTGGTTCCTTTGATAACAGCATCTAGAAAACACTTTAAGCCAAATGTTTTTTAATGAATAATAGATGATAACCTGCTTTGAACTGGTTTGAGTGATACTTTGAAATAAATTAAAGAAGTTAAATATCGAATTTTTTATATTTATCGTATTACTGCTAAGTCAGGTGAAGATTTTACTTAAGGCTTTACAGGCTTCAAAAAATCGATTTTTTTGTTTTGTTTTAAATCTCTTCCAAAACTATCCAAGAATATGTGTTTAAGATTCCAGAGGCCAATTCGACATATTTTCGAAGCGAGAGCAGTTTTAGTGGCCGAGCGTCGAGCAGGTGCGAATGCTCAGACAGACCTTTAAAGCGGGATTTATCGAGTTTTCATTTTCACAAGTGTTAGAAAACGGTGCCGGCGATAGCAAAAAGAACATATGTCCGATCGAAAAAACCAAAGTGATCTAGCTTCAGTATTAAATTATCTTCTATTTGAACTAGACAAAAGTAGTTGAAGTTGGACAAAAGTATTATTTAAACTACTTGTTTTGCAGCTTAAAGTCAATTTTTTTTCTTAAAAAGTGATTTTTTTTCAAACTTCGAAAAAATTTGGAATTTTATAACTTCTTCGGTATTTGTTTTAGGGTTCTTAAAATTATTCGATTAACCTGAAAACCGATTATTCGAATATCCGATTTGTAACCGCTCGTACGAATATTAACCGGTTAGTACTATTCGGTTAGTCGCAATGTTACGAATATTCGAATAGTCGTTTTACTGCGGTGACAGTATAACTATTCGAATAAATGAAAATTGTTTGAAATCCAAGCAACCTTTGATTTTTGTTTGTTTTTACTTGTGAAAATGTCAATTGTGCGCATTTTTCCTGTGTTTCACATTTTTCAATAAAAATAGAAATTTAATGAACTTACACTATTCAAATAGTCGACAACGAACGGTTAACCGGATAGTCGGAAATGAGCGGTTAATCGAATAGTCGATGACTGACGACTATCCGAATAGTGCACACCGAATATTATTATTCGAATAATGCCCTATTCGGTTAATTCGGTTAGTCGAATACCAAGATCTCTAATTTCTAACTTATAAAGATTAAAAAAAAAAATTTGGTTCGACTGTTTCAGATGCATCGCACGACCTCCATCACCGACACCGATTTACAAGTGCAGACTCCAGGCGCTCCAGAAAAATACTTACAACTTTGAAAAAATTTCAATATTTTTTAATAACAAATATTGTTTTTTAAGCCTTAAATATAGTACACTATCTTCTTAAAATTCCGTTTACCTCAATCATTTCCTTCCCTTTCAAAAAAAAATTGCTAAAATAGCTATTTTTTCGGCTTCTAAAGCAGACTGCTGCCTTAATTTTGTTAAAATCGTAATATGCTTTGCACATCGCAAATACTAAATTTATACAGATATTGTGACACCAAACCACATTGTAGTGCCTTTGCCTCAGGAGTGAGACTTGCAATGGTTTAATCTCATGTTAGTGAGGTCAGGTTAAGGGGTAGATCTCCGCAAATGCAGAGAATCTCACTGAGACAGATTCGACTGTCCATTGTGACACTCGGAAAAGCTGCTAACGGATAACCTTATGTTCCAACTTTTTCGTTAATAATTGGACTCAATAATAAAGTTTTTAAGTCGGCTAATGTCGATTGCAGTCACTTCGCTGGGTTCGCAGAAAATATGCCTACCGAGGTGCTTTAACCTTAAGACTGGCGAATGCTGGACATTGAAGAGGAACGATTCCTCTTCGCCTTCCTCCAAACAGCTTTGACAACTTGCGTCTGACTTGATCCCTAGCCTCACCTCGTGTGTGCCTATTAGGTTATGACCAGTAAGCACTCCAATGATCGCGGGGAGTTGAGCCTTACCTGACGACAGTAGCTGCAAAGACCGTTTTCGTTCCATTGTGGGCCAAAAGAACCTCGCTACTACGCAGGTCCTGGTTGTTTTCCAGCGCTTGGCGAGCTCACTCAAAGAACTTAATCTTTGTCTTTCGAATTCCTCTAGGAAATCACTAGATCTGTTGTGAATCACATTTAAACATAAGTATTGAGTTCTAGTAATAATGATGAGAGTAATTTGTTGCTCCTCTTCGATAAATGTAGTATTTTTACTTCTTAAGGCGACCCCCTTCAAATTCTTTCAAATTTTGACGATTTTCAATGGGCTGGTAAATGAACATAAATTATTTTTTAGGGTTGTAACTTTGCATACATTTATTTGAAGACTCGAAGAAGAAGAAACAGATTTTACATATTTTTTTGTTGTTGTTGTTGTTTTGTGTGTTCAAACAAAAGCCCTTCTTTTCGGCGGCGCATGTGATTTTCGCTCACTGGAACATCTGAAACCAAAAATTCCAACGGGATGAGAAAGAGTATAAGATTGGCTCTGATATGAACTTGGATTATTAATTTCGCACAAAAATCAACAAAATTGTGGACCTTTGAATTTTTTTAATCGCCTTTTTTCAGCCACAAATCGAGTTGAAAAGTAAAGAAGATCTTCACCTATTGGATTTATCCTAGTTCGTACCATAGTTATACATGTATATGATAACATATTAAAATTTGGAACCGCTTGGATTAATAGGTTTTGAGTAACCTCATGCGCCAGTCGTAAAAAATTCGAGAAAAATGCGTTTAAAGTTTTGAGGCGTTCTAGCCGTCGCCTGACGTTTCCACCATAAATCGGCTATATCTTCAAGAGTTTTTAAAATTTGCACTTGAAATTTTAAAGGGACATTCTTGAATTAAGTCGATTTTCAGAAACCGAGAATGGGGGCTCAATCCAATAATCCTCTTTTGATGACTTGCCTTTAAGTCAGTTGAGATCAACGACTTCCACACTGCAATCAGAAACGTATTTTAAATATATTCTTAATGACCGGCCACTGTTTGATGCACAGTAGTTTATTTACTAAATGCAAATACGTAACACATGCATGAGTTCATATATATTATATTAAATCACACACATACATATGTATATTCACAAGTGTCGGTCAAAGAATGATTGCGAATCAACTTGTCAATGATATTTTGCGCGCGATCTCGTGCGCTGCCAATTGTAAAACCTTCGTCCCTCACACCCAGCTCAATAACTTTGGCTACTTGCCGCACTGATTGACGTGAAAATCTATCAATCTATCTATACGAGTATACATACATATGTACATATATGACACCGATTGCTGAGTAAATAAATATAGTTTTTGTTGTTATTGCCATGAAGTCGATGGTTCTTCGTTGTATGTGTTTCGAATATAAATTCGTTGAACTGGTAGATTTTTCAATAGACAAGTTAGCTCAGTTTACTTACATACATACACACATATATGTATTTATGTATATATATATATATGTATTTATATTTAGGCAGAAGTACATTCCTTTACAAACCAATTTTTAACTATTTTAACTTGTCGAGTTACATACTTTATATGTGAAAGAATATCGCAAATCCAAATTTTGTATAAAGTTGATTTCAATAGCTTTCTGAACCCAGTTTCTGTGCGCCTTTTTGTAATAACTTTCAGATTACGAAATGTATGTCAATAGTATAAATGTATAAATTTATAATGAGTGCACCTCATTAGAAGCACATTACTTATAAATATGTGAATATATTTAAATAATCTATGAGATTGCCATTCGTGCGCTGTTCGTTGCACTCTTAATGGGAATATTGACTCGTAAGTCATTAAGCAGCATTACTATATCTCTGAATTAAAAACAAACATCACGTGCACTTAACGTAATCTATTAATTGAGCTTTGCGCTATAAATGCACTACTAAATACTTGCACTTTATATAATATATGAAATTTCTTACTGACTTCAATAACTGATTCATATGCGGCAAAATACATAAATACACAAAATTTCTTTTACGAAATTGTATTAAACTCTTAAATAGTAAAGTGCAAACATAGTAAATTTCGTGTTCTTACCTGAAATATAAGTTAAATTGTGGCTCTGAAATCACTTTACAAATTCAGGCATTCTCAAAATGTTTTTTAGTATACTTAATGACTTAAACATAGGTAAGTTTTTAATTTGTTCATCTCAATTAGGTATGTATTCAATAAATGCTATGCATTTTCGCATAAGCAAATTAATTTATTACATTCGGATTATAATTGAGTAACCAGATTATGCCTTTCGAACAGACGTCTACTCGATTAACGATCAGCTGTTATACATTTTTTTGTTCATAAGATTTTGGTGAGTTTCATCAGCTGATTCATATTTTATTAATGAGTACAACCAAATTTACTGCATAGACAACAGTCCACAGAACTTCATTCCATGTTTCAACACGATTTGTGTTCGATTAAAAATTAATGTATTAAAATAAGTATTTTCATTTGTAAGGTAAATCGATCTAAATCAGTGCTTTAATCTAGCAAAGGTCGGTTAATTAAATAATTAACTCCTGTGCGAAACGTATATTATGTGAATTAATTGATTTTACGTTATACGATTCTCTTAAAAAATGATCTAGAAGAATACTAAAATACAGAAAATACTGTACTCAAAACTAAAAAAATTTAAAATGAAAATGAAAACTATCTAAAATTGTGTTTGTTTTTTCCTCAAACATTTTTTTAATGGTTAAAAAAGTGACGAAGCGCTATGTTTGAAAGAATGAGCGAAATATACAGTATTATCTATATGTCTGTTATAAATCATAATGGGTATATGGGGATTAACTAAAGATATAAAAGGGGCAACCCATGTATTTTTACCAAATTTTAAGATTTGCCCAATACAATACTTTCACATTATTTAATTTAGCTATAATGAACTATTGGTTGGACCAATTATGATATTAGGTTGGCAAAAATCTCCCTTCCGCATTTTTGTCTTCTGAATTTCGCGGTTATGTATAAAGCGCTACAGGGCTCGTATCTGGCAATACTATAAATCTTTGAAAGGTCTTGACATAATCTACAAAACAACGCACAAAACGACGCTATATATGATTAGTTTGGATATTAATAGTTATAGACGTGTAAACATAGAGTTCACTAACGCCGAAATTCGCGCTATTTTAAAGCTAGAGAAACGTTCCGCGATATTAATGGTGTTTTGGGGGATGTTACTCTATCACTTCGAACTGCGGAGGAATGGTTTCGACGATTCAGAACGGGTGAAAACGACACTATGGATAAGCCAGCCGGCGGAAGACCTGTGACGACGAATGCCGATTAAATCATGGAAAACATCGAGTTAGACCGGCATATGGCACCTCGTGACATCGCCCAGGAGATGAGAGCTAGTCACCAAACAATTTTAAGCCATCTGCAGAAGGCTGGATGTTTGGGTGACGCATGATTTGACGCAAAAAAAAAACCTTCTGGACCGAATCAACGTCTGCGATATGCTGCTGAAACGGAACGAATTCGATCCATTTTTGAAGCGGATGGTGACTGGCGACGAAAAATGGATCACATACGACAATATCAAGCGAAAACGGTTGTGGTCGAAGGCCGGTGAATCGTCCCAAACAGTGGCCAAGCCGGGATTGACGGCTGCTGTGTGTTTAATGGGATTGGAAGGGAATCATCCATATGAACTGGACCGCTTGAAACAGGCGATCGACCAGAAGCGTCCACTATTGGCCAACAGGAAGGGTTAGTGTTTCACCAGGACAACGCCGGACCACACACTTCGTTGATGACTCGTCAGAAGCTGCGGGAGCTCGGATGGGAGGTTTTATCGCATCCACCATATAGCGCGGACATAGCGCCAAGTGATTACCACCTGTTCCTGTCCATGGCGAACGCCCTTGGTGGTGTAAAGTTGAACTCAAAAGAGGCTTGTGAAAAGTGGCTGTCCGAGTTCTTCGCAAATAAGGAGGGAGGCTTCTACGAGGGGGTATTATGAAGTTGCCGTTTAGATAGAAACAGATTATTGAACGAAATGGCGCATATTTAAACTAAATCCGGAAGGGAGATATTTGCCAACCCAATATTATAATCTTATTGTTTATATAGTGGCTAAGAGAAGGTCTACTGGTATAATGTGCCATAATAATAATTTAATAAAAATACGGTTCAGAAATTACTAATCTAGTATTCGTATGATTAGTTTCATTGATTTCTTGGTTGATCTGACCTCACTTGGAGGCCTTTTAAACTGAGTATACTAGTGGCAACATACTATAATTACAGCTCCTAAGCTCTTTGTATAGAAATGATTCATAGATTCGAATTTGGAGTTTCTTACCTCGTGCGCTATTATGCTTACCTATGAATCTACATTCCAGTCCATATAAATACAATTTTTTTGCCGTTACGTATGTAGTATTCAAGAAAAACGCTTTTGTAGATAATACTTTATAACTATACCCACCAAAAAAAGACTACATTTGTTATCTTTTAAGAGTGATTCAACATACCTTTTTTTAATCGCTGTGTATAGTTAGCCTTTGACAAAATATGTATACCTAACTCCATGTCTCGATAAGCAATAAGTTCTTTCTTCCTATATGTTTTTCAGAATTTTATAATGAAAAATTTTTATTAACCAAATATATTATTTTTGCCACTTTCAACAGACTATAAATCGAACAATATGCAAATATTGTTGGAGTTGAATTTTAGACAACGTAACTCCACCCGTGTGGTCATACTTATTTTGGGGCTGCTGTCATTCATCTTATTCAAAGACAGTACAAAAGGATGTTTGTTCTTGGGCGCTGCATTGGCATTAATGCTCAGGAATCCGACTTATGTGTACGCTTTCGGTACCACAATTAAGCGGGACATCGTGTAAGTTTGACTTTTGAATTTCAAAAAAAAAATTATAACTTTGTGTGATGAATACTTGCAGAGCTGGCTATCGCTTCCTCAAGTTGAACATTTTCATAATGCTTTTGGAGCGAAAACAATGGACAGTAGCGCGCATATTCCAAGAGCGAGTTGAGAAACACCCGAAGAAGACTTGCTTTATAATGGATGATCGATCGTTGAGTTTTCAATGTGTCGAGAATTATACAAACAAAGTGGGTGCATATTTCAAGGCGCGAGGCTTGAACAATGGCGATTGTGTAGCACTAGTCATGGAGACCAGACCCGAGTTTGTATGCTTGTGGCTTGGACTCTCCAAGATCGGTGTCGTTACAGCGTTAATCAATTCGCATTTGCGACGCGATAACTTACTACATTCCATCAAAGTGGCAAATGCCAACGCTATTATTGTTGGTACAGAACTTAGCAAAGCTTTGGAGGAAATTCAGAATGAGGCGGAGGTCCAGACATTGCCAATTTATCAATTCAGCGATGAAGCACAACGTGACAATGATAATTTTCAGCTTTTGAATGGTAAAGGCTTCTAAGTACAGTTTAGTTTTGTAACCACCAATTAATAAGACTGGTCTTATAACAGGTGCTATTGATCTCACCGCCGCACTTGAGTTACAAGCAATAGAGGATCTTAGCGCGGACATTGCCGCTTGCAGCCCAAAGGATAAATTGTTATTCGTATATACCTCCGGCACGACGGGCTTACCAAAGGCAGCTGTCATAAATAATTTAAGGTGTGTTAAATTATGAGTACCTTAGCCTTGTATAACAACGAGAACTGAATATTTTTAGATACTTATTCATGGCTAGCGGAATTCACCATATGCTCGCGCTCAACAATGACGATGTTATTTATAATGCGTTGCCGTTGTATCACACAGCTGGAGGTATTATCGGTGTGGGCAATGCCTTGCTGCATGGTTGCACGGTTGTCTTGCGAACGAAGTTTTCAGCCTCGAATTTCTGGAAGGATTGCGTTAAGTACAACTGCACTGTAGCGCAATATATTGGCGAATTGTGTCGATATCTGTTGTCCACGACGCCAAAGCCAGAGGACACACAGCACCAGCTACGCCTGATGTACGGCAACGGTTTGCGTCCACAAATTTGGTCACAATTCGTATCCCGGTTTAATATTCCACATATTGGTGAGGTCTATGGTTCAACGGAGGGCAATTCCAATCTTGGTATTATTTTTTACTTCAATTGGTTAAGACTTTTAACGAATACGCTTTACCGCTTTCAGCCAATGTCACCAATCAAGTGGGAGCTGTGGGTTTTGTGCCACTAATCGGACGTTACTTTTACCCAGTACAGATTATTAAATGTGACGAGGAAACTGGCGAGCCCATACGTAATGAGAGTGGGTTTTGCCAAAGATGTTCGCCGGGAGAGACAGGTTTGCTCGTGGGCAAAGTGAATCCTAAACGCGCGGTGACTGCCTTCAATGGCTATGCAGACAAGGAAGCTTCCGAGAAGAAGCTGCTACGAAATGTATACAGTGTGGGGGATCTCTTCTTCAATTCGGGCGATATGGTGGTTATGGACATACTCGGCTATTTCTACTTCAAAGATCGCACTGGCGACACATTCCGTTGGCGTGGCGAAAATGTCGCAACACAAGAAGTAGAAGCGAATATTACCAACGTAATTGGTCTAAAGGATTGCGTTGTTTATGGTGTCGAAGTAAGTTTTCGCTATGCAAATTGTGGAGTATATTAACTCATTATTTGTACAATTGTTTCAAGATCCCCTATGTGGAGGGCAAAGCCGGTATGGCAGCTATAGTTGATCCAGATCGTAAAGTTGACTTGCAACATCTATCAGCTGGCGTACGTGGTAGCTTGCCAGCCTATGCTCGCCCACTGTTCGTTAGATTAATGAACGATATACCACGCACTGCTACCTTTAAACTAAAGAAAATAGAGCTTTCACGAGAAGCTTTCGATATTCGTCGCATCAAAGATCCAATATATTACTTGAATAAGGATGGCATATATCGTTTATTATCTGAGGAACACTTTGAAGATCTAATGCATGGCAAAGCCGGACTGTAACATGGATATTGAGTAGTGAGCTCACATCTCCACAATATATACAAGAATGCGTATATCATATATAAGTATATATAGTCGACGAAGTGGCTTTGGTGAAGAATTTAATAAGTGATTACAAGCATCAAACTAAGTATAAGTAATTATAAACGAATGTAGGCTGTATTTTTATATAATTCCGAACCATGACTTGAGCAGTTCAATGCAATGATACAATAATAATGTTTGAAAGTGGTTTTCGCTCGTGACGCATATATAAATTTCATAGTCGTATAATTTTTATGAATATTACAGATGGATTCTTTAGTTAATTACGAGAATAACGAACAAATATTGAAACCACATAACAGTTACTAAATACTGTATATAAGGTTATAGAGAGTTTCATCATCGCTTCATTGTTGTTCATTACTCAAAACTGAGAGTGTGCTGATGCAGGAATGTAATGTCATAGAATTTAAAATAATTATTAGCTAGATTCCCTTTGTAGTTTGATAATGCATGAAAATTTTCAACGAATATTTTCGTAAATCTAAATTCTAAATGGTCGATAATAATAATAGTTTTTACCAAATCATCTTAGTACAAGTTTATAATGCAATATTTAATATAAATGACGTTTAAAATAATCAATAATATTATCATTCACCACTGCAAACCTCTAACAAAACAAGTGATATATACATGTAATACATATATAAATACAAATTTGTTACTTTATACCAGTGAAAGCTTAAGCCATTCTTTGTAGTATTTTTTATTGAAATAAATAAAGACAAACAAATAATTTACATCTGTAGTTGGAATTATTTCAAAAAAATCTAATCGGATGGAAATATGAATATTACTTTTAAAGTGGGACTTCTTTATTAGAACCAGATATTGGCTTATCTAGAGATTAACTAGAGCACACAATGAGTCAAATTGGTTCAAAAGCTGCCACTTGCAGTCAATCTTCTTTTGATTTTTTGTAGTACCTTAATATAATTTACATATTGACCAATATGTTAGGTCTATTATGCCGTCTATTATATCTCCTGTCATCAAGCAAACAGTCGGCGCATTCGCGTCTTGGCTCCCACGTCACTGTTGACAGTCATAACTTCGAAGTTGTAGATAATTTCGTTTATCTGGGAACCAGCATTAACAACACCAACAATGTCAGACTCGAAATCCAACGCAGAATCAATCTTGCCAACAGGAGCTACTTTGGACTGAGTAGGCAATTGAACAGTAAAGTCCTCTCTCGACGAACCAAAATCAAACTCTACAAGTCGCTTATCATTCCCGTTCTGCTTCATGGTGCAGAAGCTTGGACGATGTCAACATCAGATGAGACGACACTAGGAGTTTTCGAGAGGAAAATTTTGCGCAAGATTTATGGTCCTAAGAACATTGGCAACGGCGAATACCGCAGACGATGGAACGATGAGCTGTACGAGTTATACGACGACATTGACATAGTTCAGCGAATAAAAAGACGGCGGCCTACGCTGGCTAGGTCATGTTGTCCGAATGGACGAAAACACTACAGCTCTGAAAGTGTTCGATGCAGTACCCGCCGGAGGAAGCCGAGGAAGGGGAAGGCCTCCACTCCATTGGAGGGACCAGGTGGAGAGTGACCTGGTTACACTTGGAATCTCCAACTGGCGCCGAACAGCGAAGGAAATAGAGGAGTGGCGCGCTCTCATCGATTCGGCTATAACCGGCTAAACGATTCATCGCCAATTACATACATACTTTATGCCGTGTTTTACAATATTTCTTCGATAAAGGCATCTAAAAACTGGAATAGAGTTTAGAACCAATCAATCGTATTTCGATTTCGTTGATTCTGTTCAGGTATTTTGATGTCTAGGATGCATCATGGTCTGGGCAATTGGTCAGTTGTCGAAAATATATATAGTAGTGGGATGAAAGGTAATCATCGCCTGTTGTTGTGTCCCATGAAGTCATCGCTAAGCCGCACACATCGATAGTGAATCGCAGAAGCTCTGGGAGATTGTTTGGGAGGTTTTTATAGTTCGGACCTGAGAATAGGTGTTTACTACCGATATCTTTCTAAGGTAAATGATTTTGTTGTTGAAAAATTCGATTAAATGGAAGCTATTGTAAATCGAATATCCCTTTATTTTACCAATAGGGACAAGGGTCTCAATGAAAGCGGCAGTATGAAAATATCTTCAAAATGCTAATAACTAATCGAATATATATAATATGATAAAACCTTAAAATTTTACTAAAATATAGGATTTATGTTTATTACACCAAGTAATATGGTATAAAGTCAACTGTAAATACAGTCATATACAGTCCTCATATGACTTTATAAACTTTTCACACAGGAGATAATTGATCAATTAATCGATTAAAAAATAAAATTCATATTTTTCTACATTAATTTTTAAACGAATACAAATCGAGTTCAAACTGGAATGCAGCTCTACGCTGGAAATGTAATTGTGGTTAATCGAGTATGCGGCTGTGCGAAAGACAAAAACTGGTTTATCAATTATTTTAATGTATTAAATTAATTTGGCTGTGTGAAAAGGCTATTAATCCTCTGACATAATTAGTTAGATAATTATCGCTTGCTAGGCTGTTTCGAACATAACATCGAACTTAGTGCGAGTCAAATATCAATAATATTACTTATTGGAGGACGGACGAACTTTGCTTTTAAAAATGTTTTGGGAAACAGTCGCCAATATAGGTCGCCGCATTAGATGATGGGCTATTCTAAATTTCTATAAATGGGCACTCAAGCAACACTAGACGCTTGGCAAACAACAAGCAGACTTTACATATACATCTTCTATCAAAAAATATTAAAGTCTCATATCCAATATATCACCATATACAACCACTCATTACCTTTAAGGAATGGAGTTCCGCAAATTAACAAAGAGTGGTTGAGTAAACTGCATACTTTGCATTTGTGTTTTATCAACTTTTCTTGATTGATGCTAATAGTTTTGTTAGAAAATTTAAAATATTTAAAATGCTTTTATCCACTTACAAGCGTTGCCATAAAATATAAAGAAGTTTACGTAACCCAAAAAAGAAAAAAAAAATAAACAAAACAAGAAAGGAGTGAATAAAATCTTCAAGTTGTATATCAGAAGCCACGAAACGACGCCGGCAACCAGCTGTCGAACTGCAATAAATGTTTATCCTCCTACTTAGAAAAATATCGACGAAGCAGGCAAAATGAGATTCATGAAAAATGCAGGAAAACTGCATATTCGTGCGTTCGGAAAATTCGCCCCCGTAAAGTATCGGTAACAGCGCAGAGCTAAACCGATAATGGATTCAATATATTTTTTCTTCAAAAAACCATAAAACTATGGTAGCAACATAAACGCAACAAGCGCATACACAAACATACATACTCAATACAACCACCCAGCAACGGCGTCAATAAGCCAGTGCGTTACGCGGCAGTTAAACTCAACTAGTGAGATAAGTAACTGGAAGTAGACTAGTTCGTTAATGTGTGATAAGTGTGGGGGAATTCTCGCAAGAGCTCTGTGCACCACCAACTTTGAATCCGAGGATTAGTCCTATGCAATCAATAAGCAAGTCCTAATGCCACTACTTCCTAGTTGTAGAATTCCTCATTTATTGTAAGGTTTCATATAAAAGAAAATATTAATGTTCTTTTCTCTCGAGATCTTTTTAATCTCGAGATCATCTTGAGCCATTAAGCCTAGGCACTCATTACACTGATTGGTATAGTTCAAAGTTCAAAGCCAACTAAGTAGATATATGAAATTCGAAGCCAGGTGCTGACTTCTTTAGCTCTTTCCTCCTTTCAGAATTCCTGATTCATTGTTAAGGTTTATCTAAAAAGAGGAGTTTTGGTTTCAATGTTCTTTTCTCTCGAGATCATCTTGAGCCATTAAGCCTAGGCGCTCATTACACTGATTGGTATATATCTGAAAAATCTCCGTGTTAAAAATAGTTGGAAAACTGCCAGTCGGCACAAAGAGACTTGGATGTGAATCCACTAAGTCCACGTCAAATATTTCAGCAGTTTTAGAAACCTTGAGGATTCTTAAGCATATGTTAATACTGATTTCTAGCCTAAAAAAATCATAAATAATTCGTGGAAGAACGAATGGAATGCAACTAGTTATGGTACTGAAAGTACTGAAACGAAAACCAGTTCGTGGTAGCAACTACTACCCACAGGGTTGCCTATGAATGTTTCGGAGTGTACAAACATTACAAATAGTGCGGCGGCGGCAGCGTTGAAAAAAGCGAAATATTTGCTCCCAAGATATATTGGAAAGTGTTAAATCCCAAGAAGATTAAGTTTTATTTCATTGGCAACACAGCGTAAGGAAAAGCATTGGAATCAGTGGCAGCAGCAGAGTATCACCAACGATGCAACATTAACGCCATTTCCGACACAACCAACAGCTGAGCGCGTTCCCACAAAGCTAGCAAAAGCAACAACAGCAACGGCGGCAACTAGGCGCGCTTGGGGTTGCTGTGGGTGTTGGACGATGGGTGTCGGAAAAAAATGTAAAAAAAATTGCGAGCGCAAAATTTCCAAATAAAAGAGAGAAGCGTTGTAAAGACCTGATAGAGCGAGTTTAAGCGGAGCGACGAAGGGCGACTACTACGAGCAGCGAGCAGCAAGCCAAAATAACAGAACAATATGCGAGCTAGTAGAGAAAAAATACGATACAGACAACAACAACAACAACAATAGGCAAGCAGTACAAATAAAACCGTTGTGTGCAGTCGGGAGTTTGTTGCGCTAGGCGCCCAACGCTACAAAAATCATTGTTTGTAGAACCCAAAAGCCGGAACCGGAAATGTGAGCTGCCAATTTGTGTTAAACAAAGCACAAAGTAAATGCAGAATTTGGCGTGGCAGCAAGCCGCTCGCTGTGTACGCCAGCAGAGTAGGGCAGGTGACGCTTACGCGCGCAACTTTTTTCCGCACGGAGCATTACTCGCAAATTGTTTTGTTGCTTTAATGCCATTGTGGGTGCGGTGTTTTGTTGTATTTATTAATATTTGTTTTTGTATTGCTGGCAAACAAACACGCATGGGAAAAATTAAATTTTCCAATAATTCGAAAGCTTTGCCAGTTGGCGACAACTGCTGCTGCTGTGGCGGCTCGGTTGTTGGCTGGCGTATGACGCAGCTGTTGGGCGCCTGCCGTTGAGATTAAATCGTTCCAAAGTGCCCGCAAGCCAGCGGCGCCTGTGTTGTTGGACGCGCGAAATGCTTGCGCAAATTCCCAACGCATGTATGTGTGTATGTATGTATGCATATGTATAACAATGATTTCCTTTATATTTTTCCCCCACTGTTGTTGTGTTTGGCGCATATGCATTGTATGCATCCCAGTCTCTCTCTCGGCTTGCATTTGTCAGTGTTTTTCCACTGCAACTTGTAAAAATATTAGTTTGCATGTGCGAAGTTTGCCATTTTCGTTTATTTGCTATGTTTCGCATAAGCATATAAGCCATTGATTGCACATATATCCACATGCCACCATGTATATACATATGTATTTGTGCGTATCTCTAATGCAGTGACACCTTCCTTACAGGTAACACTCCGTAGAAAAAATATTGCGCAGTATTTCAGCTTCTGTTTATATTACACCAACTTTTAGGAGAATTCCTTGAAGCAACTGACTTTATGAGAAATTAAAAATAATATTTCACCTCATTATTAAACTGAAATTCTAAACATTCAGAAAAAAGCTGCATTCAGATAAAAAAAAATAAAAAATGGCCCACTTTTGGGTCAAAGCCCATACCTCAGGAACTATTTGATGGATTTCAATGAAATTTGGTGCATCATAATTTTTTGTAATCCTGTTATTAACAATGGAAAATGGTCGAAATCGGTTCACAACCACGTCTACTTTCCTTATATCACAATTTTGAAGCCCAGCTGATTCGTTCACTTTATCTATACTACTATTACAAAGAGAAAAGATTTGTATGTATGTTTGTAATGAATACGAGGGCTGCTATATATATTTCTGGCCTAATAATGAAAATAGGAATATTTATCAACGAAAATGGTTTTATTGTTTTTCAAAATATTCTCCATCAAGATTTATACACTTTTGCATGCGCTCAAACCAATTTTCGAAGCACTTTTTTTGAGCCTTTTTTTGAGCGATTGTCAAATTGTGCGGGATCCAACGAGAACAAACCTTTTTTACGGCCAGGTTTTCATGCAATATCGAATGTATGCTGGTGGGAGAAATGCATAGGCATGCCTCTATCTGAAGGTATGTTACATGACGGTCTTGCATTATCAGTTCACGTACGGCATCGATGTTTTCTGGCACAACGGCTGTTTTTGGACGACCTTCACGGAATTCGTCTTTGAGCGAGCGTCGACCACGATTGAATTCGTTGTACCAGTTTTTCAAAGTGCTATAGGATGGTGCTGCATAGCCATACAAAGATTTTAGTTCATCGATGCACTCTTTTCGCGATAATCCACGTCGAAAGTTGTGAAAAATGATCGCACGAAAATGTTCACGAGTTAATTCCATTTTTTGGCCGAGATGAATTTTTTAATTCCCTGTAAATAAAACAATTCACGATTAAATGACAAAACGTTCTGAGTGTTGTTATGCTAAAAAATGTCAAACTTTACAATGGAAATGTCAGATTGCACCTGGCAACACTTAGTGTTGCCTAGCCAGAAATATATATAGCAGCCCTCGTAAACTCAAAAACTACTGTGCCGATTTCAAAAATTCTCTCACCATTGGACAGCTACATTCATCCCGAGTAACATAAGCTACATTTTTTGCAAGATAGTGGGAAATAGTTCCCAGGTGAGGGCATCAAAAAGACTCCGTGATGGAGAATCTTAACCAGAAACTGAAAATCGTCTTGTAAGTCATTATCTTCGCATCGCAATCGCGTGCCAGAGAGTCGAGTAAAGAGCGCTCGCAGCTGCTTGCTGAATAAAACTTCAAAACCTCTCAAATACGTGCTTGAGTGTCGAGTACGGAGCGTGTGCAGCGGCTTGAAGAACAAAATATTGAAAATATACAAGCTCGCACTAGGGCGTCGAACTCCAGGTTTCCCAATGCCTTCATAATCAGAGAGAAAGACATCGGTCACCAAAGGCTAGAGGTCGTAATCAAGTTTTAGCTCATTGCAGGTCTGCTAGTAATATATAAATCAAGAACCAATGATATAGCGAAATAAAACTTTACACAAGTACTGTATTTGAGGTGTGGCATCACTTACGGGAAAATTGTCAAAAACGGACTATAACCTTTCAAGACCCCGCTTTTGAACATGAAGAACTCAGTGCCTAAGGGTAATTTTTTACCGAAAACATCGGAAAATATATCAGATAATTTAATGTTTCTATTATATCATTCTAATAGTATGTCTCTGTACAAAAAAAAATTAAAAATCGGGTAATAACTTTCTCTAGCTACCTAATCATATGTTTTTCAAAAATACGGAGGGCTTTGTACCTTTTTAATCGGTTAATAAGTGAAATATCTTAGTCATATTAAGTGAGCGTATAGTCTTTGATAAAATGAGTGAAATCGGCTCAGGAATAACCTCGGCACTCACTTACTATATATGATGATTTTGGTTATTCTAGTGGACTTTATTCCGAATATCTGAGTCGAATTGTGTATAATTTTAATAACATTGAAAAATAACTTGCGACAGTATAAAATGTTTGGTTACATCCGAATTTAAACCTTCGTTATTTGTTATTTTTATGTTATTAGAGATTTTTGTTGTTTAAATTTGAGTATATACATATGCCATTCAAATGACACCAACAATAGTTGAAGCATTTATTTACACATTGCATACTTTTAAGCGCATCTTATTGCTGACTGCTCACACTTTTGAACGCCTACTTACAGTGTTGCTCAAATATTCTGCGTTTCAGTACCACTGTAAAAAGTTACAAACGAACAAACATAGGAATGATGCTTATGAAAGCGTAATAAAAAAGAGTTTGGTTATTTAAAAAATTAGTTGATTAAATTTCAATTCAACCAAGTCTCGTGAGCGTGAGATAGAGTGAAGATAGCTGACAGAGCCATTTCGATATTTTTTAAGTTCTTATAAGTCTTGTCAGAGACCTGAGGTTGCCAAATTAAGAAAATATCACGATCGTCTAAGTGTTATTATAACACTTTTTATATGTTGACTACTTACTTTACTTATATAAACTTATCTAAACAGAAGTGTAAGATTCATACTACAGCTCAACGTTTTCTTTCCTCACCGAAATTGTTCGTCACCCATGTCTTTTCTACTTACTATACATATAGAAAATGCATTTGGTATGGAATTCATTTATACAAACAGTTAGAATCTGTCGTTGTCGTGTTTCATTTCTGCTTTCCCTGTTGTTCATGCTGTAGTTGCTCTTGTTCTCGACGAAGCCCATTGCTGTTACCCGTTGTTCTGCGGTTGACATCATTTATTTGCGAAAAAAAGCTAAACAAACTGCCGCAGCTACAACAGCAATAAGAACAACAAATGCTGCTTTACAAGCAACAGGAAATTTTAATACATTTTTTTTTTCGGTTTGCGTTAGGAACAGATGAATTTTGGAAAAATTGAGAATTCCGCTCAGAATCAATTGCATGCTGGCAACAAAAGCAATCAAAAAACCAAAACAAAACATTCAAAAACAAATTGCAAAAGGCGCACGCCAAATGTATACCACTACATAACTACAACAACAAGTAAACCTATACAAACATACATACAGACACACCGGAAAGGAAGGTGAGCTACGGCTTCACGCGTGTACATTATGAGTGAGTGTGTGTGTGGGTGTGCGAAATCCTTCATGTAGGAGCAACTGGACGCCGCTTGTATGCCGTTGTGTGAGAACTTGGTGTTCTGGCGGTGAGTTTTGCATTTGACAGCTTCGTAATTAACTGCTGCATTGTCGACGCGTTTTCAGAGGCATTTCCATGTATGTATGTATATCCATAGGTCTGTATGTGAGCACACACAATTGTGCTCATAATAATAGCAGTGCTTACAGCGAAAGGGAAAATCCCGCATAAACACTAAATGAATTGAGTTAGATATTGGTAATTCTTTGTTATTATATAAATGGAAATATTAGAGCAGAGTTCGTTATTTCACCTTTTAAAAACACAAATTGTTTTATGTTATTAAATTATTAGGCAAATACTTTTATGCTCCACGCTAGCAGCAACATAAGAAAGGTAAGACACATTAAGTTTGAGCGCAACCAAACAGATTTGCTTTGAGAACCCATTTGTTGTCCAATATACGCCCAAGTGCGGCCTCCTTCAGAGAGGTGTGCATTCACTCCGACAGCGGAGCAGCAATACTGGTCTTGGATTTGATGACCATCGTTACCAGTATCCCCGAACTACTTTGCAAGCCGACTTATGTGGAAGCCGGTCACCGCTGGAAACTGCAAAGCGGACCAGCTTGAACGAAAGGGTACCAGTATCGTCGAACTACTTTGCAAGGGTACTCTAGCAACATTGACGTCGGAGTGGAAGTGGTTGGGTAGTCCGTGGTCCACTTGCGCTAGAGCGCTGCATACACTCACTTCGAGTGAGCTCGCCAACAAACCGCTGGACAACAACCAGTACCTATGCAGTAGCGATGTCTTACTGGCTCGCGTTGGACCGAAAACCGTCCTTCCAGCTGTCGTCGCTTAGGAAGTCTCATCTCGCCGCAATCATTGGTCACGGTTCAATAGACACACATGTGGTGAGATTAGTGACCAAACCAGACGCTAGTTCTCAAAGCTGCTTGGAGGAAGGGAAAGGAGGAATCATCTAAGCACTTTCCCCTTCAATGTCAGCATTCGCCCGATAATAGTTAAATACCTCGGTAGACATGCCTTCGGTGAACTCAGCGAAGTGACTGGAGTCGCCGACTTAAGAACTTTATAATAGCATCCAAGCGGTTCGTCAAATCATAACGGTCTTGGCGATCCGTCAGAAGTATTTGGGTGGCACAAAGGGCAGTCGAAGCTGTCTAAGAGAGAGAGAGAGACTATAATCAGCTGCAGAGATATACCCCTTGACCTAACCTAACCTAACCTAATTTCTTCTTGAGAGGCAAAAAATTAACTAACACCTAGGACGATATTATTTAGAGATATTTTTATTAACGATTTTTCTTTGGTTGAAGTATTCGGTTCATAAACTTTTACAACATTTATCAACATTTTATTTTTCTTTAATGGTCTTATATAACTTGAAAACCGAACTGGTCAACAGGAGTATTGAAATATTTTTTAGAATTCGATTTCTTTTGCAGACGCTGAACCCAATTTTCGACGGTTTTCAAGCATAGATCGACCGATACTGGTGCAATTTCACGTTCGATATTCCACGAAGCTCATCAATCGTCGCTGGCTTGTTGGCATAGACCATAGACTCTACGTAGCCCCACAAGAAATAGTCCAACGGTGTCAAATCCCACGACCGAGGTGGTCAATTGACTGGGCCAATTCGTGAGATAACACGTTCACCAAATTTGGTTTTCAATAAATCGTTTGTGACATTCGCTGTGTGGCCTGTGGCGCCGTCCTGTTGGAACCACATATTGTCCAAGTCCATATCATCCAATTTGGGCCAAAAATATTCGGTTATCATTAAGCGGTAGCGATTCCAATTCACAGTAAAGTGCCGGTCTTGATCATCACGGAAGAAGTACGGCCCAATGACTCCGCTGACCTATAAACAGCACCAAATGGTAATTATTTCGAGATGCAATGGTGACTCATCGAGTACGTGTGGATTGCTGCCTGACCAATACTGAATATTTTACTTATTGACGAAGCCATTCAGCCAGAAATGAGCCTCATCATAAATTGGACGTAGCACTCTTAAAGTTGAGGACACTGACTCCGTATTTCGGTATAAAATTTTTAAAATTTCGACTCGTTGTTGGATCGTATATCTTTCTATGATGAAATGGCAAGCCATACTGAAGAGAAATGTCAAAAGAACAGGGAAAAATGTGGCGTCGTTTACTGTCGCTTCATTCTACTTTTCAGCGTCCCTATTGAAAAAACCCTTTATTTCTGGATTTTTATTATTGGAAATATCTATTATTGGCATAACTGGTTTGGAATGTTGGGAAATTAGATATGTGACTCTCTTCACAGAACGGTACTTTGTCATTCGTACTACTTGTTGCAAAAAGTACATTGAATTATGAATTCCTTTTTCCAAACTGAAATGGGGTAAAGTGTAACAATTTATCAGTTTCGCTGTTAATCCTTGTTTGCAAAAAAATGTTGGATTCGATCTGCCACTTTTCACTGCACGAAACCAATTCACATAAATCTTGCCCGCAAAATATGTGGTGTAATAAAAATCGCGCAATGAAATACACGAAAAAAAACACACAAAAAACGGATGACACACAGCGCAGGAGACAAGCCAAAAGCCAGAAGCCACAGCCGTAGGGTCAGTTTCCAAATTGTTTCAATTTGCCAAAATTTCCATACGCAACAGCATTTAGAGTGCCATCAAGTAAAACAGAATTACAATAACAACTGTCACCGAAACAAAAAGAAAGCAATGAAAATGGGTGATGCGAGACGGGGGAGGGGGAATGCTTATTGGCACATGTCGCTGGTACAGCGCGTTTTATTGTGTTCACACGCTTGTCCGCACAGCCAGATTACGCCACACAGTTAAACACAGCAAAGCGGAAAAAGTTCCAAGGAGCTCGTCCTTTATTTGTCACCCAGCAGCCGTGGGTGGCAGTGAGCTGTGAACATCGAAATTGCTTAATAATTTTTATGTAACGCCTTCCGAAATCGATTAGCAATAAAAATTCAAATTTTCCCAAAATGCTAGAGTGTGTGCGCTTTGTTGGTGGCAGCAGCCAGGTCCTCGCAGGCACGCAAGGCACACCGCCACCATGACGGTGCGAGGCATTCACATGCATACGCACACACATGCGGCGGGAGAAATATGGGTTTTTGGCCTAAATGCGTGGTGTGTTGTTCTGTGCTTACGGCCATTCGGAACACGTTGCCAATATGGAGCCATAAAGCATTACGGTCGCTCCAACACTTGCGCGCAGAGCCACAGTGCCACAGCGCCAGGCCACATTGCCAAAGTAATGCGACACAGGCGGTTGCGACAGCTAATATTGTACAAGTATTAGCAATTGTTTGGCCGAATGCTGCTAAATCGCGGCTACTCAAACTTCCCGTAAGGAGCCAATATATTCCTGGCTACTGTTGTTGCTGCTGTTGAGGAAATAGCGCCGCAGTACGGTGGTGCTTTGATCATAAATAACGACACTTTTGTCATTTATTCACATAAATTGCAGCAGACGCACCGAACATTACACCAAATCCGCCACACCACCAAATCATATACCCCGCACCCATGCGAAACCGCCCAAAACTTAGCAGATAGCCAACTGGGCCACGCAACAACGCGGCATTGAGAAGCCACAGCGCTGCGTAAAAAGTCGAAATGACCTCAAGAAAAGTAGTGGTACGTACAAGTGGAAAAATGTGCGAAATTATTTAAATTTATACCGACTGGTGGGGCTGTAAGTACCGCGGAGTGTCGGCGTGTGCAGATGTCATGTCATTGCCGTTTGTCCAACACGCGTAATTACTTCGAACCGATTGCCCGTCCTCTGTCAGCCGCGAGCTGAATGTTGCGTTTCACCTGCCAGTTGCACACGAATCAGAGCGCCCGTACGCAAATGACAAACGCAATCAGCGCGAAAATCAAAAAAGAAAAAGATTGGAGAAAGAGAAAAACGTTTGATTTGTGCGCCAACACTTTTATATGAAAGGCAGCGGAAATCTGCCATAAATTTAACTACCGCAACGAGCTTTTCGCGCCTGAATTCCTAAATATCCGTGCTGAGGACATGGCATGGTCGCATTCGTTGTGCATATTAATTCTCACCTGCCGCCCGGGCATTGCTGCGCATAGCTGTGGATCTACAAATATGCATGGTCGGCAATACTTGTCAACAATTAAAATAATAATTTTAGCTACAGAAGTATTTGAGTATAAATCGATCACTGTAAAGTGCCGTTATAGGCATATGTTGCAATAGTTCGTGATGATTTGGTACAAATGAAAATGGTGCAAAATAAACTGTGCATTGACCCACATTTGGTGTGATAAACAAATTCACAAATTTTCGAAAATAAATTTTCACATCAAGAATACTAAGTGTTTGTTTCAAACTAGAGATATGCGTATAAAAATTTAAAATTTCACTAGTTTGAAGAGCCCCTGAAGTAGGATACAATTTTCAACTGTATTCATTGCTTACTTTGTCTATAGCAACCCTAAGGTTAGACTTTTTTTATGAGCTTGACGATTTTCGTTTATTAAGGGGTTATATACAGTTAGACGGCCGAAAAAAAGTGAATTTTCCAGAATTTTTTCTGAGAAAACTTTTTAATTTATTGATCCAAAAATTTATACACATATTATGGTATCTTTTAACTGTATTTTAAGACTTAGTTTTAGAAAAAATATTTATTTGAAAAAGAGCTACAGCTGATCTCCAGGAGCTCCTCTCAAAAAAGACGTTTTGCGGTGACCACTATATCTCGGAACTGGATCATCCGAAATTAAAAAACCAAACAGATTTCGTTAAAATAATGTTAAATCTAGTAATTAATCGAAGGAATAAGCAAAATAAAATTTTTTGACAAAATGGCGGTTTCTCAAAAAAAAAATCGATTTTTCACCGAAATTTCGGCCTTAAATTGTTTATAAAAAAAAAATATTTATCGGAGAGAAAAAATCTACGATTAATTACTAAAAAATATATTTAAGAAGGTCGTGTTAAAATTTGAGACTAATCGGTCTAGCCGTTTTCGCGTAATCTTGGTCACCGACTTTGAAAACACCATTTTGAGAAAAACGCGTTTAAAGTTTGGACCTTGTACTTAAAAGCACTCTGAAACGCCTTTTCAAATTTTTCATTTGCCTGTAACTTTGAAAATATTCACCGGAACGATATGAAATTTTCTGTGTGTATTCTTAAATATATGTACATTAAGAAAATGAAATAAAAAAAATCTTTTTTTTGAAAATTCTAACTGTATATAACCCCTTAAGAGCTGAAAGTTGATTGCTTGATCTTGTCCAAATCAATACTGTAACGTTGCCCCAACCTCCATATTCGCCCGACATAATTCCGTGTGATTTTTTTCTATGTCCAAAAATAAAGAGAATCTTGAAGGACCCACGTTTTACAAGCATATAATAAAGCGCTGGTAGAGCCAAAGGCTATCTCAAACATCGATTGAAAGATGGTATAAGTATCGTAATATCGAATTGTGACTACAGTGGAATTTCCATAACTCAAACTTCCTTAACTCAAAGTTCTTCATAAATCGAACTTTTGAATTGGCAATAGCGTTTAGAAATCAAATTTCATATAAATTTTCTTCCATAACTAAAAATTCCTTAACTCAAAGTTCTTCATAATTCGAACTCTTAAATTGCCAAGTGAAGTCAAATTTCATACAATTTTCCCTCCATAAATCGAACTTTTCGACCAGGGCATAATACAAAATTCAAAATTGTACTAACGAGACAGAATTTTAAAAGAGTCCCTTTATATCGTATAGATGCGAACAAAAAATATGATATTACACTTATGGATTGCATAAATCATGTAAGAAAGGAATGGGATACAGACGTCAAGAGCCAAAGAATAGCAAACTGCAACATACAAGATTAGAGGATATATGTTTTAAGGTTATATACATAAAACTTTATGCCAAGTTACTCTTCGGTTTGTCCAACTCAATTTTATTTCCAAAGCTCAGCTCGCGTGTTTTAAAGAGTAAAGTGGTTTTCAAAAGCAGAGTTGCTAAGGCCGTATTTGTGATTTGCACATATTTATATTTAAATATATAATTATACCGAAGTTAACGAATTATTATTCTAAGGTTGGGTTAGTCCGGTAGGCCATGTAGCCACACATAGACCAGTTTTGGTTTTTCGGGTTACCAGATGGAGTGCCGTTACGTAGTCAATGAGGAGTAGTCATGCTTTAGGATGCCTGTTCCAGATTACGATACCTATTCCAAATTATCTGTCGAGATTATCGTACTGTCAGACATCTAAATGCTGAAGCCGTTGTCTTGACATTGATAGGATAAACAGATGCCATTTTTCTTTGCGTCATTCAGAGGTTTCTTAATAATTTTTATATGATTAAGTGGTTTTGCATTTCTGACGGTTGAATGGCTTGCTCCGGCTAATTCACTGATTTTAGATGCCAAATTAGTAGCAACTTGATGATCCACTTGAGAAGTTAGTGCTTCGTTCTTTAATGTTTTTTCTATATGCCTCTGGGTCTTATAAATATCTATCAAGATTTCAAGGATAACCCCTTTTAAAAACATTTACTGCAAGTAAGGTCTTTTTGTTAATTTTTTGTATCTTTCCGCACACTTGCACTCGTAACACAAAACAAAACATTTTGTGTGCGAATGGAATTCTCAAAAACTCCAAAATTGTTGGCGATAAAGGCAGTTTATCATGCCTATTCTCTCTGATAGCTGCATATATTTATGGAGGAGTTTGTGTGCGCTAATCCAAATTTATGGTTGTGGCATGTAGGCATACATTTTTCATTCACCCCAGATTTGCATTAAATAAGGCAGTAAATACGAGAGTTACCGACTTTTTTATAAATATATAATATCACGTACATATCTTTTATATGCATGTATATATATATATACGTATGTATATGAATATGTAAATACATCTATATTTAAAAAATCTGACATCCATTACACCTGCAAAACTTTCGACAATTCAAATAAACTCCATTGTCCTTTAATCTACAACTGTCAAAATTGCGCGAAGAATATAAATTGGAATTTCATATTTTCCACAAATCAAACTCCTGGCAGAGTTTTCATTTCAATATCTGACCGTTGCGTTCTTTTTATTCTTGAAAGTTTTTTATTATTATTTATTTATAGAAAACGTTTATTAGCTACAGGAAAGACGACAGAACCCCTGCTCTAAAGTGCACAACAACTTGAAATCAATTATAAATAAACCAATTATTTGTCAAGTTGGCTAAAGTTGTACGTACTTTTTAAGATCCCAGCTGATGCTAATACAGAATTTAGTGACGTGTAAGTTAGACGTTTTGTTGGTGGCTATCTTTTGTTTGAATATAACTAAATGTATACATTAAATGGTTAATTTGTAGCTAAAAAAAATTTAAAATTTAAAATTTTCGGTACATCCGTATACATCCACATGACCATATTCGGTTTAAGGCCCCAATTCCTACTAACTATTCCCTTACAAATATAACAGGCCATATGAGCTTTTTTACATTCTTTTTTCAATTTTCATTTTCCAGTTTACTATCGACTACAAATATTTTGGTATTTAGCTATGGCAGAGAACTCGTTGTACCGCTGAGGGAGAGAAGTTGAAATTGACGTATTTTGGTTCTATTTGAATAACATCTGACCTTTGTAGGACTCTTACCACAATCTCAGTGATTGAAACAAACCTAATACCATCAACACTATGTCTTCTATATATATATGTATGTTACTGATTTCACTCCTCCACCGTTGAGTTCAAGTAGTATTTCGTTCAGCGCCACCATCCATCATTATGTTCATGTGCATCTACTGTATCCATCTGCAAACCATGGTGTCTATGCCGCCAAGTGACGGAGAATCACTGATTGTGCTTGATTCTATATAACTAAAGGTCTCCTCTATAACAAGAAAGACAGCCATTGTATACTGTTTGTAATGTAATGAATTTCATTTACGTTTTATCATCTCGTGTAAGGAGATTTCTTTTGATTTTTCTTTTATGTATGTATGTTGGGACGTCGAGAAGATATCCGCTTCGAATATTCTTATATGTATCTATTATATATATATCTGTTTGCTAGGACCTTCAGCTTGGAGGAGGTGAGGCTAATGGGATTGAAGTGTTTAGCATTATGGTTATGTTCTTCTACCTGGTTTTGGTTTTCAAAAGAAGATATTTTTATGCCTTAGAATTATTGGTTGATTCTGCTTCTGTAGCATTATCGGAATAATCCCATTCAGTCCCGCTGATTTGAATGCTAAGAAACTGTTAATAGCAAATTTGACGTTACTTTTCAAAAATTCAAAATGGCGAACCAATATGGTGGACACATTATGAAAATTCGCCATATTGCAATCGCCATTTTGATTTTAGTAAAATCAACACCGGATTCGTAATCAGCGACCCCGAAAACCCCCGTGTAACGAGTTTCGAGCGATTCTGATGAATTTTTCAGATTAGCGACCGCCATATTGTATCCGCCATTTTGAATTTTGAAAAATTGGTACCGGATTTGTTATCAGTTTTAAAACCGCTGTCCGCCATATTGGTTAATTTGTTTTCTGGGTTATGGCAAAGCCCTGAGCTGATGGGATTAAATGGACGGATTCAGCGACCCCAAAAACATAAGGCACACATTGTAAGACCCTCAGGTAATGACATTTTTTTGTATGTGGCTGTGCTATCTTAAACGAGTTTGAGACGTGTTTCGACAATTGGAAGATGCGCCTTGCGTAATCATTACAAAATTAACACTTTCTAAGTATTATTTGTCTATCTAAACAGTCTCCAGTTGGGTTCCAGCGTGGTCTGCGCCATTGCTTTTGACTAGACAATAGCTTGCGAATTGCACTTATTATGTATTGATCGAGGTTTTGAACAGCTCCTAAATCTGGCAGCACATATTATGCTCCCACTGGTATGGATAAATGAATAGATTAGTTTTAGGGAGTGCAAACACGATTAAAAACACACGCCCATGCAAAAATATGAGAACATTGAAGAGGGTAAAAGCTGCACTATGCTACAAAGAAAACATAGAAGCAAAGCTGCAGACCGGCGAGGTGAAATTCAGATTTCCAATTTATTTGCTAAATATATGTACATATGTACATATATGCTCGTAGAGGGAGGTGGGGGATGCAACGAAATGCCGAGCAACGTAAAATTAGCACGCGCAAGAGACAGGATTTGCAACTGAAAAAACAATCGCAATGCCAACAGTAATATCAACACTGTGAGGTAACAGCGTTTGTTTACACACACACACACCCACACACACACATGTGCTTTTGCGGCGGCACGTGCAAAGTGCGGTTGAATGTCTGTGTGTGTATGTGAAACGCAAGCGTATTTGCAGTGTTCGGCTGGCGTGCGATTTATAGTCCTTTACGCTCCCGCTCGCCTTATCACACGTACGCATGCACTCCTGGTTCGGAACGGTCTGGCAGCACGGCAGCATGGCAGCAATGCGAGAACGTGCACATGGTTTACACCGAGTGCTACGGATTAAAGGCGACAATATGTGTGTATAAACAAATGAAATGATAGGCTAATAATGGCATGTGTGCGGCAGGAGGGGGCTGTTTGTAAACATCAACAAACCCGCAGAGCGTTTTAAAACAAAGCAAAAACAACAACAACACTCCACCGGACCAACTGACTGTTAACGGTGAATCGGTAAGCGCTTTGCGGAAATTCCAAAACAAATCTGATGGCATTTCCCAGCAGCGCGCTTGCTGAGGGCCATTAAATACGTATATATGTACATACATATGTATAAATGGACATATTGTGGGCGCGCTCACCAGGCAAATCAAGCGAAACGAATTTTTAAGTTATTCGGAATGAGAAAATCTAAATTCATTTGCCAAATTTGTGTGTGACAAAAGCATTATTGTTAAAACACAACAACAGCGCTTGAAAATATGTAAATATCTAAAGCATTCGCATTGTGAAAACTAATTTGGATTGTGTTAATTACACTTTAAGAACAAGCAAAGCTATCAACTGGGTTCTACTTGAACGGTTTTTCCCATAAAATCGAAAATCAATTGGGTGGTTTGCGGAAATTATGTCAAATTCGATGAAAACACGCATTTTTGTATATTAATTACTCCTATAGTAAGTCAGAGTTAGGTCTATTAGCATATATATTTTGTGGAGCTTCTAATAATAATAATAAGACTTTCGCAGACATAGATTAGGTTAGGTTCAATGACGGTTCCCCCAACAGCGGACACACACTTAGACTATTAAAGGCAGTCCTTGATGTCAAAAATTAACACACTCACTTCAATTTAAGAATCGTCAAAGCGTCTACCACAAATCTACAGAGATTTTTAACTTCTATATCCGCTATTTCGCGATGATGTACAAAGTGAGATCCAAGCCTAGATCTCGTAAAGGCGGGGCGTTTCGTTGGACTTACTAAGGGTTTAGTTATTTACCCAATAATTGGCCAGCGCCTGCTCTGTTCTGCTGAGGCACACCCATCCAGAAGTAAATTACAAGAGGATAGTGGTGCTCCTACTTGTTCCTATGCCACTGCAGGTGAGACTGACGTACCTAGCCAAGCATGCTCATAAACCTTGCAATTTATTGCGTTTTCGTTGTAGACAGGGAGTCAAACCAGTCTGTTTGCGAAATGGTCCCATGCCACTAATACTGAAGACAAACATTCCTTCACCAGCCTGGAACACACAGTCAGCGAAGTATCGCCGCTCTACTATCAGAGTGCATAGTCACTTCTATAAAAGATGCTGAGCTTCGCAGCAATAAAAGCACTGCAACCTTTATGGCAGTCACTTCAGCTTGAAAAAGGTTACAATAGTCCGTAATCCTGGAGTTAGAATTGATGAGAAGTTCCCGACAATAAACCCCCCCGGCCCGCCAACATTTTCTGCTACTAGTCAACCGTAAACTAGCTCAGCGCGCTCTTCTCCAGCGACTCCTAACCATTTAAACCTCTCTTGAAAGTATAAGGCTCTCTTTCTGCCTGAATCCTTGACTTCTATATAAAGATTTTTTCAATAAGAGCGTTACAAAATTTTTTTTTTAATACTTGATTTCTTTTGCATGGTCACCACGTCAGAAGTCCAGATGCTGAACCTTACCAATTATCGACGGTTTTCAAGCATAAATCGGCCGATACTGCTGCAATTTCACGTTCGATATTCGTATGAAGTTCATCAAACGTCGCTGGCTTGTTGGCATAGACCATAGATTTGTCGTAACCCCACAGGAAATAGTCTCATGGCGTCAAATCGCACGACCGAGGCGGCCAATTGACTGGGCCATTTCGTGAGACAACACGTTCATCAAACTTGGTTTCCAATAAATCGATTGTGATACTGTTGGAACTACATATTGTCCAAGTCCATATCATCAAATCTTGGCCTAAAACATTCGGTTATCATTGAGCGCTATCGATTCCCATTCACAGTAACGTCACGGAAGAATACGCCGCCGGCCCATAAACCGAGTACGTGTGGATTGCTGCCTAAGCAATAACGCTTATTGACGAAGTCATTCATCCAGAAATGAGCCTCATCGCTACGTAGGACCTAGCGCTTTTAATGTTGAGGCCACTGACTCCGAAGTTCAGTAGTAAATTTTAATAATTTCGTTTTGTGGTTGGATCGTATATCTTTCCATGATGAAATGGCAAACCCTACTGAAGAGAAATGTTGAAAGATCGAGAAAAAATATGGCGTCATTTGCTGTCCCTATCGGTCTACATTTGTAGCGTCTCTATTGAAAATACCTTTACTAACAGGAGTACTCAGATAAACAAAACAAAACGCAATAAAATTAAAACATGTATTTAGTAACAGCCATTTCGCACAGCCAAATTAACTTAATAAATTAAGATTATACTTGAGAAACCAGTTTTTGCCTTTCGCATAGTCGGCTTCTCGATTAAAGATCAGCTGTTATACATTTTTTTTATGCTGTTCATGAGTAGTTGGTAAGTTTCATCAGCTGATTGCTATTTTATAAATAACCATAACTAAATTTCCAGCGTGAACAGCAACCCCCAGTGGTGCATTTCAATTTAAACTCGATTTGTATTCGATTAAAAATGAATGTATTATTATATTTTTATTTTGTCTGGAATTAAATTAGCAATTCAATCGAGCAAAGTCCGGTTAATAATTGATCAATTAACTCCTGTGATTTTAAGTAATTAAGGGGACCCCCATTTTCGATTTCAAATTTTGACGATTTTCAATGGGTTGGTAAATGAACATAAATTATTTTTTAGGGTTGTAACTTTGCATACATTTATTTGAAGATTTAAAATCGAAGAAAAAAATTTTGCTTAATTTGTTTTTGTTGTTGTTGTTTGTTTGTGATCAAACAAAAGCCCTTCTTTACGGCGGCGCATCTGATTTCCGCTCACTGGAACAGCTGAAACCCAAAATTCCAACGGGATTAGAATGAATACAAGTTTGGCTCTGGTATCAACTAGGATTATTAATTTCGCACAAAAATTAACAAAATGGCGAACCTTTGAACATTTTTTTTTTTAAAATCGCATTTTTTTTCAGCCACAAACCAATTTTAAAAGTAAAGAAGATCTTTAAGGTTTTGATGAACAAATTCTTGGATATAAAACTTACCTACCCTTCCACCATAAATCGGCTATATCTTCAACAGTTTTTGAAATTTTCACTTGAAAATTTAAAGGAACATTCTTGAATAGTTCGAATTAAATCGATTTTTTTAAACCGAGAATGGGGGTCCCCTTAGGTTAGGTTAGGTTAGGTTGCAAGGCTGTTTCCCAAATGGAGAAACACACGTAGACTTTAAAATGTAGTCCTTTGTGAAGCCTGGATCCCCCTTAGATTAACAAAATTAGGAGTCGACAAAGCGCCCTGAACCTACTACAAATCTGCAGAGATTCTTAACCTCTATATTCGCTATTTCGCGAGCCTGCTCCAAAAAGTGAGAGCCAAGAAATCTCTTTCTTGATCTCGCAAAGGCGGGACATTCCAGAAGAAAGTGATGAGACGATTCCATCTCATCCTCCTCCATGCAGCTTCTACAGCTAGCATCCGGTAAGATTTTTAACCTTACAGCGTGGATCCCAATGGGGCAATGGCCAGTAAGAACCCCTACGACTAAGGAGAGGTGAGGTTTACTTAGGGCGAAAAGTTCAGCAGACCTACCGCGGTTAACCTTAGGCCAGAAGGATCTTGCGACTAAGCATGTGTTGGCAGCTGACCAGCGCCTACCCAGCTCAGCCGAAGCCCATCTGTCCAATAGCAGACCGCAGTAGGACAATGGTGCTCCTACATGCTTCCATGCTTCCAATAGTGAGTCCGTCGTCCCTGACCTTGCAAGCTCATCAGCCTTACAATTCCCCGCGATTCCGCAGTGGCCAGGAACCCAGAATAGTCTGATTGAAAAGTATAGCGATGCCACCGATAGTGAGGATAGGCATTCCTTAACCAACCCTGAGCGCATGTTCATTGAACTCAGAGCTAGTATCGCCGCTCTACTATCCGAGTGGATCACCACCTCCCTAAAGGTTGTTGCACTTTCGCCGTCGCTGCTTTAATAGCAGCCACTTCCGCTTGAAAAACGCTGCAGTAACCAGGAAGCCTGAAACTAAGGTTGATGCGGAGCTCACGACAGTGAACTCCCCCACCAACCTTTCCCGCCAACCCATCCGTGAAGAAGCTCACCGCGCCACGCCTCCAGCGACTCCTTCCCGCCCAAACGTCCCTTGAGGGAATAAGAGCAGTGAAATTGTTGCCCGGGCTGAGCTCGGTGGCATGGAGGTGATCCAAAGATCTCGGAATGAAGCTGAAGTGTGTGAGGATACTTGAGTGCCCAGGCACGCACTCGCCTGAAAACTCGGATTCCCCAAGTCTAGCAGCCGCTTTCGCAGCCAAGTACCGTCCAGCTATATCTACGGGTACTATGTGCAGTAAGGCGTTAAGTGCCAAGGTTGGTGTCGTACGGAGCGCGCCACTCATACTTACGAGAGCCGCTCGTTGAACACTTACTAGTCTTTTGACTAGTGAAGTCTTTTCCAAAGATTTCCACCACACGAGTATCCCATAGAACATTATTGGTTTGACTATAGTTTCATATAGCCAAAGAACCACCTTAGGTGAGAGACCCCATCTTTTTCCGATGGCGCCTCTGCAGCAATATAAGGCAACCGAGGCCTTCTTAGCTCTCTCCTCTATATTAGCTTTCCATGAGAGCTTTCTATCCAGGATGAGCCCCAGGTACTTGACTCTATCCGCTGGACGGAGACAAGTTCCACCCATCGATGGCAAGGGCGCTTCCGGTATTTTGTACCGTCTTGTGAACAGAACCATTTCAGTTTTGCTTGGATTTACTGAAAGGCCACATTCCGCAGCCCATTTCGATACCACGCCAAGATAACTTTGTGTAAGTTCGTACACAGTGCCTAGGAATTTCCCCTCGACCATGAGAGCTACGTTGTCAGCGTAGGCTACCACCCGGCAGCCCCTCTCTGCAAGCTTCTCTAGCAGGTCGTTAACGACCATGATCCAGAGAAGAGGCGAGAGAACTCCTCCTTGGGGGGTTCCCCTGTTAACGGCACGGTGTACACGCGCGTTGCCCCAGTCCGCTACGATCGTTCTTTCGCAGAGCAGACTGAAAACGAGATGCTTAAGGTTGGATTCAACCCCGAACCTATTCAGGGCTCCAATTACCGCTTCCGGCAGAACATTATTGAAAGCCCCCTCGATATCAAGAAAGGTTCCCACGGCAAAGTGTTTGTGTGCGATAGACTTTTCTATCCAAGTAACCACAGTGTGTAGGGCGGTGTCTACTGACCTGCCTTTACAGTAAGCGTGCTGCGCGCTAGATAAGAGATCTACTGGTATCCTTCCCCTGATATACCGATCAATCAGCCTCTCCAAAGTTTTCAATAAGAAAGAGGAGAGACTGATGGGCCTGAAATCCTTGGCCGCGACATGCGAGCTCTTTCCAGCCTTGCGAATGAACGTAACTCTAACCTGCCTCCAAGCCCCCGGAATGTGACCCAATCTAATGCAGTTCGCATAGATAGGGGTCAACCAGCTGCATGATGTTTTGATTGCATGCTGCAGCTGCGCTGGAATGATACCATCCAGCCCAGGGGACTTGAATGGTTTAAATGAGTTTATCGCCCATACGAGATTCCGTTAACTCATAAGGTCCGGAAAGGCTGCATGGTCAGTGAGGAGCACTCCAAGGTGCGCTCCACCAGGGGAAGGGTTGCTCGGAAAGTGAGCGTCAAGTAGCAGATTGAGGGTTTCCTCGCTGCTCAGAGTCCACCTTCCATTGCCGTCCTTAAGATACCCCAAAGGGACGGGTTTCTTTGCGAGAATGGTCCTAAACCTAGAAGATTCCCGACAACCTTCGACCTTTTGACAAAAGGCTCTCCAGGAGGACGTTTTAGCCTTCCTAATCTCGGACTTGTAAATCGCGAGTCCGCTCTTATACAATATCCAGTCGCCTGCAAACCCGCTTCTGCGAGCTTTGTTGAATAACCTTCGGCTAGATGCCCTAATTTCAGACAGCTCCGAGGTCCACCAGAAGGGTTTCCCTCTGCCTTTCGGTGTCACCATTGGACAGGAGCCCTCCAGGGCATAATTACACGCGGAACTAAAGACTCCGACGTATTCATCCACCGCATCCGTCGTGAGCAGGGATTCCCGCTTCGGCGCTACTGGTAGAGCACGTCGGAGTCTCCTGCCGTAGAGTTCCCAGTTCGTCCTCCTAAAATTCCTGTAGCTTTTGCTGGGCGGAATTTCTTCATCAAGACTAAACGCGATGTATGTATGGTCCGAGAAAGAGTGGTTCTCTAGAACCCTCCAACCCGAGATCATAGGTCCAATCGTATTTGAGGCAAGGGTGAGGTCAAGGACCTCCTCCCTGCCCGCAGTCACAAAGGTAGGGGTGTTTCCCCTATTACAGACAAAAAGATCTACGTCTACAATGAATTCAAAAAGTGACTCACCCCTTTTATTCGTATCCGAGCTGTCCCAGATTTGATGTCGCGCGTTCGCGTCACATTCTGTGATGACCCCGATTCCGGCTTTGTCCGCCTCCTCTAGGGCCTTTCTAAGTAACAGGGGAGGTGGTTCCACCTCATCCTCGTGAAGCATGTAGGCTGATATCAGCCAAAGTTCATCTTCACCGCTCTCTAGCTTAGCCGTCACAACGTCTCCATTGCTGTAATTAGGCAAGAGGAACACTTTTAGTTCGTTTCGTACTAGCATGCAGGCTCTGATTCTACCTGGTTCAAATACCGCTAGCAGCTTATGACTCTTCGTCCTCAATCCAGAAATGCCGTTACTGCTCAGCCACGGTTCCTGGATGAGGACGACATCGACTCCGTCCTGTTCCAGACGGAGTAACAGTTCTGCGGAAGCCGCCTTTGCATGTTGGAAGTTAATCTGGAGAAACTTCATTCTCCGGACTCTCCTCCAAGAGCGCTAGTTCAGCGCTCGGGCTGATTTCGTCCTGCTCCGCGACGAATAGCCGGTCCAGACCGAAGACAGACTCATCAGCCGACGAGCCGCCCCCGATGCTGGCCAGGTCTGATGATGCGTGCTCCACTTCCATGGTCGTTTGACCATCCGCTTCCTCCTTCTTCTCCGCACTAGGAGGTTGTAGGCCATCCGCCTTGGGTTCCAAAGTGAGGACCCTTAGAGCCACTCTCTCAAACCCATAGGTTATGACACCCTTGGCTTCTTTTAGAGGACCGATGGACTCCGCATTTAGCAGAATCAGCGCTTGCCGATAAGGTTCCTCGGTCTTCTCGACCCGCACTACCTTCCAGTCGTGCGTTGGCAGCGAGGGATTACAGTATCGGATAATCTCCTCGATTTCACCCGGGGATGAGGGTTCGGCAGGTAGCCATACGCGAGCCTTAGGTCGTAGTGGCAGATCTGCCTTACCCACGGCCTCCAGCTCAGCTCCCTTCCAAACCTCCCCCACTCGAGAGACTGCCTCCTTATAAAGCGCTGCCGATCGTTCATCAGCACACCTTATCAATTTGTGCATACCGTGGTGCCAGCCGGCACTTTTACACATAGGTGGTGGTCCAGGGTTCCCTCTGACCACCTTCATAAAAACGGCGGAGATGGCCGCCGCCACCCTTTTCCATTCGTCCCGGGAGATGGATCCATCTTCCCTACTTCGGTCGAATACGCCGAGTTCTATCGAACCCGCTAGTTTAGCGATTTCACTAAACGATGGAGCTGCGCCCGTTCGCGGCCTTTTTCCAAGGGAGGATTCTCCCTCCTGCGATCTTTGCCGCTTTACTGTTGGGGCCGCCTTCCGCCCTGACGCCTCCTTCGCTCAGCACTTTCTTGGCCCATTCGAGCGTGCCGGCATGATGCTCTGACGACGGAGCCTCCTTGCCCCCGTAACGCTCCACAATCTTGGTGGCCAGACGTCGGTCCGATTTCAGTTTCCTAGCCGGAGTTTTCCGGTTTCTCTTCGGCCCTTTCGCTCCTGTGGAAGCTGCCATGAGTCTAGCAGAGGTTCCTTTGCTAGTGCTGGCGATCTCGCCAAGCAACTCAGACTTGTTGTGGTCAGCAATCGGCTGGACTCCGCCGACACCTCCCGTCCGTCCGTCAGTTGTTTTCCCGGAGATAGGGACCGCCCTATTCTTGTTGGGCAATCTGGGAGGGGACGATTTCGTCCTCGCCTCAGGTGCCGAGCTCCCACCCGAGACCAGGATGAATCCAGGTGTCGGTTCCGACTTCCTTTCACCTTCCAATGTACTCCTGTCGTTCTTGTTTTCGTTAGTTGTGTTGTATTTGTTGTTGTTCGATTCAGTGTTCATGCTAAACGGGTCCCCACTCAGAGCCGCTATCCACCCCCCGAGAGGTAGTCGCCTTTGATGGTCCCAAGGTTATCTCGTAAACGAGGCCAAGGCGAGGGTTGACGCACTCCCTTATGAGCCTATGCGTTCCGAGCCGACCAGCGCAAAGAGGGAGTCTTCTCAACCAACACCTACCACACCAACTGAATGGTGACGGGGGGGGAACGTACTCCGAGGCCTGCCATGGTTTTAACGGGACGGAGGCGGTTGCGACATTAACCCACCAGCCATTTCTGATGTGTGTCACCACATCATACTCAGGTGACAGAATGCCGCACCCACCAGCCCAGGGTTCAACCAATTCATAAAAGTTGTTCCTACTCGTTGTCCGAATACGTGCCTAAGGTCGTCAATCAAGGGGGGGTTGGTAAGGCCGTGAAGGCCGCAGGTCATTTAGCGTTACCCAGGGTGCACCACTCGGAGGCGACCTGCACTACACCCCTTAATATTGATGCTAAAAAAATACGAGCTGCAGATCTAAACAGAGAAGGTGCAAACTTCTATAAGAGTGTACAGCTGTTGGCCCCTTTATATTAGATAGACGTCTGCCTACTGCCAGAGTTAAAGAGATGAATTGTAAACTATCTGAGCCATCTATACTTATTAGTTGATATTCAATGATATTTTACTAATTAAGAATATTGGTTTTGCCTACGCAGTGATTTCATATTTTCTTGACTCTAGGGTATTAGTCGATAATTTTATTCGCAAAGTGGAACTTTCGATAGTCCCTTCAAGTTATACAAGTATCATAACTACATTTAATGCTATGACATCATAGCTTTTATAATAAAATGACTAGAATTATATATAAAAAACTAGCTGTTACCCTGTGCGCTTCGCTACGCCTAAATCGATTAAAACTCTTAAGGGTTTTTTACTTTGTGTTTTATTTATTGTTGTAAAAATGTTACTTATTTATAAAACATATTGGTATATAACATTTTTGGTTTTTCAACCTGGCGCGTAAATGAATAAGTACCTTGGTGTTCCCACTCTCGAGCATTCGACGAACAATTGGCCGTGGGAGAAGCACGGTTCTTCCAAATTGACGTCGCACACTTGAAACGTTTGCCCTTGCGATTTGTTGATGGTCATCGCACTGGGAACTGCAAGCGCTTAAATTCAAACGGCATGTCCGTTGGAATCATGGGAATGCGTGGTAAGAGTACAACTTCACCTGCTCCCTTGCCATTTAGTATTGTTGCTTCAATCAAATTTCGCCACAATTTTTTGACTGAAAGTCTTGTTCCATTACACAAAGTCGGTGGCTTCAGATTTCGTAGAAGTATAATGGGTAGCCGGCTATAACCGGCTAAACGGTTGAACGCCAAACACATACATAATGGGTGAACCGACTTTCAGGACTAAACGATGCGGAGGCAGACCGGGGGGGATCCAAAGAATTCAAGAATTCAGTTGGATAATTGACTATTTTATCTTGATTCAAAACGCTATCAATCGATGTACATGTTGTATATGTTGTAGCTTAACCTGGCAGTTTTTCTTGAATGGCAAAATTGATTTCCTTGACGTGTACATTTTTCGGTGCCAATATTGCGCGTTCACTTAAATAATCGTGGCGTTGATAGCGTTGAACAATATTCGGAAATACACTTTCAATCAATTCTTCTTTCGATTGTAAAAGTGTACAAAAGTTGTTCGGCAATGTGATCAAACCGGTACCATCGATTGGTATTTTGCCTTCGCCAATGTCCAACAACTGCTTCGAAACTCGCATGTTGATGGTAAGAGTCAGCCTTTGAACATGTCTCCACAAAACTGACGATTTTAAACATGCGTTTATTTCGTCGGCAGGAGTTGATCGAGGAATGACTGGCAAAGTTTGCCAAAAATCGCCGGATAATAAGACTAATGCTCCCCAAAAAAGTTGTTGCTTTTGGCGTAAATCTTGCATTGTTCTATTGAAAGCTTCTAATGACTTTTTGTTAGCCATTTCGCACTCATCCCATAGAACTATTCCAGCTCCTCGCAAAACTTTTGCCACTGCTGAATTCCTCGATATGTTGCACGTTGATGTTTCAACGACTTGGATGTTCAACGGTAATTTCAACGCAGAATGTGCTGTTCGGCCGCCATCAAGTAGCGATGCCTGACAAAGCAATTGCCAGCGCAATTTTCTGCTGTGACCGTAAGCAAGAATCAAAGAGATCAGAAACGTTTTCCCTGTACCACCGGGCGCATCCAGTAAGTAGAATCCACCGGCGTTATTGTCAACCGCTCGTATAATCTTATAATTTTTCTGCTGAATATTCAATTTGGTAATGTTAGCTTGTATGAAAGCACGCAATTCATTGCAATCGTATTGTTGTTCACGTTGAAGCTCATGGTCAAGCATATCAATCGCTGAACGATTGGGCGCAGTTATGCCAAGTTGCGCTAATGCCTTATTTGCAATTGTAAGGCACAGATCTTCAACCATTATCAAAGCATCATTATACATTTGTAATGTATATTGCAAGTCTGCGTCCGATGCTCAATTACGCGCCAAAATTAATAATTCCTCGGTCATGCAGTCTTTGTACTTATTCCACAGTTCTTGCGGATTTGACGGAAGGCATGTAGATATTATTATGGCGAATAGTACGCGTATTTGGTTTGGATGAGATGTGAGTGATGCGTCATGAAGTGCGGTGTCTCAATGCATATCATCTTCTAACAAATTCAATCGCTGACATTCTTCACGATACGTCGCACACAACAGATCGTCAACAGTTTTCATAGTAAAAGGCATTTGACAGGACTGCCAATCTTGCGGCAAAACATTATTTCATCAGAATTTGTATATGCGGGAAGTATCATTTTTTTTTTTTTTGCAAAACGTGCAATGATACACACATTAAATTTCTTATGTGCACCCTCCACACAGACCCCACTCACCCCTGAAAATTTCATTGAAATCGGGTAAGCCGTCTAGGAGGAGTATGCGAACAGGAAGTTTTGCCACTTAATTTTATATATATAGATAAATTGAAAAAATAACTACCGCACTTTTATTTCTCTCTCTGCAATGAAATTGATCTGGCTTGACTTATCGCACTTTTAGTGTAAGCAATAAATGTGAACAATAAACGATTATCGCACTCAAAACAGATCAAATTGTGAATACGTATGCAAACTAGCAACTACTTTGTGTCATAAATGCAATATGCCAGTTTGTTTTTATGCAAATTTTTTAAAAAATATTGCATTGAAATCATTTTGCACTGATGGATTTGCAAATTAATGTCGACAAATGATCCATAGGCATACGCTGCTGAGTGTGTGTGTGCCACTATGCGTATACGTAATTATAATTACAAAATCGCCACACACGCACACACACGTCGAAATGGCAAAAAAGTAAACATTGCAAAAATAACAAATTCAACAAAAATTAAACATAGTGTGAAAATGAAATATATAGAAGTATAAATATTATTTTTCAATCAGCAATCAGCGACAGCAACAGCAACTGCATCAGTGGCAATTAAAGTTTATAATAACCCGAGGATAGGCGCCAACTTTAAAATGTCACGCATAGCGATTGATGCTTACACAAAATTAAATTAAAATCAAAAATTTCATTACAGCAACACGATTTATAGCTGACTCACACCCAAACGAAAGGTCACCTACAAGCGCTGGCAGGAGTTGCCGTACACTGGCGTGATGCAACACATATACGAGTATATATGTATGTGTGTGTGTGGTCGGTGAACACTCCCTGCGAATTAAAGTGAATTTTACATTGGCGAAAATGGCCAAGCGGATTAGTTTCGGTCGCAAATGAAACAATAAAGCTTTGCGCCACTCTATGTACATATGCTCTGATTGGTAGCTGAGGGCGCAGAGCTTTTTGTGTCGTAGCACAGCGCTAGGGACACGTATTACACTATGTTAGTATGCATGGTAAACAGTGTTGCATTTTTCAGTCAGCTCAATAACATTTTCACAAGTGGTCAAATTCTCAAAATACAACACAACACACAGCCACCAGTTTTCGCTTCGCAATAAATACGTGGCGGTTGTGATTGCAATGTGTGCAGGTGTTTTGTTTTAAAACTTGCAAATTGCAATCCAATGTTTGCATTTCCATTCGCATTTGCATACCGTCGTCATACGGTATTTGTTTGCTTTAAAAGTGTTCATTTGCGCCTGTGTAAGTGTGTCGGCTTACAATACTTGCATACATTAATGCACTCATGTGAGTGGGTGTGTGTGTGTGTGTGTGTGGGCGTGCATATCCATTAGTGTGGGTGTGAATGCTAACGGTTGTGCCAGGGAATTAATTTTATCTGCTGTCCAACTTTTTGGTATTTGATTGGGTTTCAACTCAATCAAACAGCGTTCATTTTAGTACTTTTCGCTGAGATTAGGTTAGGCTCCGTTATTTGTTCACCAAAAAAATACTTGAATTTGGAACTCATGTATACACATTGTCCTAGAACCCAGGATAAATGTTAATTCCCTTGCAAGCTCATCAGCTTCAGAATAGCCTGCAATTTGAATGAGCAACTCGATGCCATTGATAGCGAGGCTGGATAATCCTTAACTAATCTCGTGCACACGATCAGTGTGTTCAATACTAGCAACGTCAGCCCGCTTTCGACGTGGATGGTCCCATCTCAGACAGAGTTTGTGCTGAGAAGGTCTACTTCCATTTTTATGACAGTCAGTCAACTTAGAAATCACTTCAGTGTTCTGGTAGTCTGAAACTGAAGAGTTGATGAAGAGTTCTCGGCAAAAAGCTCAGCACAACTTTGGCCCATCTAAAAAAACTCATAGATATAAGTGAAAAAGGCTTGGAACGTTGTAGTCCAGGTAACCTGTAGTAAAGTCTAAGAATGCAAAGATAATAAAGCTACCGAGTCAAGGCTAGCAACGTCAGCCCGCTTTCGACGTAGATCATCCCATCTCAGAAAGAGTTTGTGCTGAGGAGAACTACTTCCATTTTAATGACAGTTAGTCCACTTAGAAATCACTTCAGTGTTCTGGTAGTCTGAAACTGAAGAGTTGATGAAGAGTTCTCGGCAATAAGCTTAGCTCAACTTTGGCCCATCTTAAAAAAAAACTCATAGATATAAGTGAAAACGGCTTGGAACATTGTAGTCCAGGTAACCTGTAGTAAAGTCTAAAAATGCAAAGATTATGAAGCTACCGCGTATATAGTCGTCTAGGTACGCAACTACTCTGAGTAGTGAGAGATTCTTTTAATATAAATATGAATATATATTGTCGTCTAGATACCCAAGTGCTCTAAGTAGTGAGAGATCATTTCCATAATTGTTCTAGAGCCTTCGTTAGTCCCTCTACAACGCTTGGCCTCGACGATAGCTTCCTTTCTGGCAAGAGCCCGAGTAACTTTATATGATCCGTAAGCTGGAAGCGAATACTTACTATAAAATGGAAAATTTTATGAAATTTACATTTCACTGTCCCACGCCTCTCAAAGTTGAGGCCACTGATTCCGAATTTCGATTGTAAATTTTAATAATTTCGACTCGTTGTGTGATAGTATATCATTCCATGATGAAATGGCAAACCTTACTGAAGAGAAATGTCAAAAGAGCCGGAAAAAAATATATTTTTTTTAGCGTGCCTATTGAAAAAACATTTACTAACAGGAGTTGTCTTTGAAAAGCTCCTTCTGTAGTTAAGTTTTGAGAACGTGATAATTCAAATAATTCATTCGTTAGATTTTTACCTGCTGCCCGTATGTAAAATTGTCAAAAATTTCAACTAAAATGTGAATATGAATTTACGACACGTTCATTATCAACAAAGCAACGAAGCCACTGAGCCGTGAATAGACTCACTGACACATATGTCTACTAACTTGTGCTGTGCAACATTTTCAAATTCAAATAGTACTACAATTTTGAAATTCTATGTAAACATTACTAGTTACAGTAGTAGCCAATATTACCCAGCGAATAATTGTGAGAGTAAGCTTTAAAAAGAGTACGCCTGGAGGAACACTGTTTTGTAGAGTGTAATATGGACTTAATTAGTCCAAATATGTTTAAGGTATGATTGGAGCTTGATTAGTTGTAAAATAGAGCTGATAGGGTTGATTTAAAAAATATATTATTTTTATTTAACAACTGTAATTAAAATATTACTTATATAAATAATATATGTTCTCTAAACTAGCATTAATAGTAGAATTATGTATTTTATAAACATAAACTCGATATAGATAGGAATCTTTTCGTAGCATTTTGAATATAAAAGAGCACAATTAGTCACTTTATACCACAAAAAGAAAACATATTCTTTCTATGAGGCTGGTCGCGAACTCTTCCCGGACTTGCAGCACTTTTCTGGATAGCTATTACAAACCTTATTTTTTGTATATATGCATGTGTATGTATGTTTCCATGTCGTATTTTATTTTTAGCGGAATTTTAGTGGGAAATTTTGCAGGCTTTTAGACTAAAATAAATATTTGCCATAACACAGTATTTTCTGAACACGCTATTTTATTATTTTTGTGTGTTTTCATTTAGCGAAATGTGAACATTTTTGAATATATTCGTTATTTCATCAGTTATTGTACATTTATACTTTGTAGATTTGACGAGCAATACATATTATAATGGAAATAATAGTGGACATAACAACGTTTTATATTAAACTCCTCTCCGACAGAGATGTATGGTTAGAACTTTATTTTAGATCTTTGGTCTTATTTCATTAATATTTACATATAACTACAAGTAAAGTGTGTTAATGGCTGAAATCGATTAATAGACACGACCACCCTACTTATTAGACACATAATAAGGGCTATACCAGTGTAACCCATGAAAAATTAGGCGATTTTAGTGAATTTTTTTAAAAGAAAGTACTCGATCGATTGTTTCGAAGTTTTTTGCACATAATAAGGTATACTTTCAGCTACCTTTCAAATTTTTTTCTTTACAAAAATATTGAAAAATACAAAATATGCTGTATTCGGAGGTGCCAAAAAAAAAGTTCCCTAACTGCTGACATGATTCCGGCCGAATGAGTTGCTGGAAAAAAAAACAAAAAAATTATTAAAGTAGTAGTATATCCCTTACTTAAGATTTTTGAAAAATATAAAAAATTAACAAAATGGTCCAAAATAGTCCAAAATAGTCCTGAAAAAATTTTGTTTTTTTAGGTAAAAAAATTTTCTATTTTTATTTTTAATGTTAAATTTTCAACTAATCAAAAAGTTCGTAGGTCATTGTATAGTAAACTAGCTTTTACCCGCGACTTCGTCCGGAACATGATAGAGCAAAACTCCCACCAAAAACCATAAAAAAAATCACTAACTTAATTCAGTTTTCTGCCTACTTCCTACCCCCTAAGGACGATGACGTGGTCATTTTGATCTTAGCCGTTCAGCCGTTTAGACGTGAAAGAACAAAAGCCCCAACAAAAACGACTAAAAATCTGAATTTAGTTATCTGCCTACCCCCTAAGAACGATGGCGTGATTATTTATAGCCTATGACCATTTCTAGGTTATCATCTATGACCATACCAAATTTCATCAAAATCCGTTCAGCCGTTTAGGCGTGAAAGAGTAACAGACAGACAGAGTTACTTTCGCATTTATAATATTAATATGGATATATTCAAAAGTACTCAGCTTCAATTTGAAGTCGATCGGTAAATTTTTCGATGAGTTATTATAATGTCAGCAATATTAAAAATGTCGTTTCGAGAAAAACACGTTTGAAGTTTCGACTATAGCGGCATACATATACCTACGAGCGGTCGCTCTTTAGAACGCTGCCATTCAAAAACTATTCCAGATACGATCTTACCGCTTTCACAGGATATTTTTGAAAGTATAAACTATCGAATAAGCAAAAAAAAATAATCGATTTGTTGTCATACTGGTATAGCCCCTTAAAAACTAGACGATAGTCGTTAGAGGCATGTATTTTAATCTTAAATATAGTACGAGAGTATCCGTAAAAAAATTAGACATTTCATCTTGCTCATCTCAGCAATTTCTATACCGATTTGCACGAATAATATATACCAATGACGTATATACCAACATTTTATATTTCATCAACTTATTAAGGGATTGTACTCGGTTGCATTCCATGCGACAAGGATGTGTCTTGTCCCATTACTCTTTATAGAGTCCGACCGATCAATCGGCTTTGGCATCGGTATCGGCCAGTATCGACCAAAAATTTTAGCATCGGCATCGACCATATTTGGCCGATTCTTAGTCGATTCTTTTTTACTTCTTTCGAATATCACTTAAATCAGTATTTTTTTCTACTTTTTGGATTTCTTTAAAGCTTCGAATATGAATTCTTCTGTTCATCTTATAAAATACAATTTAATTCATATTTGACTGAACCAATCATGCTTAGGGATGCAAACGATGTATCGATGTTTTTGAAACATCGATGTTTTCGTCAAAAAGCATCGATGTTAGCCATCGATGTCTCGAATCTAAAAACATCGATGCATCGATGTCGCTTTCAACGATGTTTTATGTCGATGTTTTATATAAAAATTTGACTTCACACCTTCACACTTTTTCGGGTATTAACTCGAAACCCTCTATTTGGATACGCTTTATTCCATTGGAATTCGACTTTTGTAAAATACGGAAAATTCGTTAAGGGAATGTGCGCTTGGACAATACTGCGGTTACTTTTATGATTTATTCGTACAATTTAATTCTGGCGTAGGCAACTGCGTTAGATCAGAGATTCAAATTACTGCATTTCAAAGATGCTATGGCTAAAAGAAATACTTTTTCTTTGTTTCATAAAAAATTCAAAGAATCGCGCTTTTACAACGGAATCTTCGGATGAGTGTGAAACAGAATACTCGTTTAATATTTGGAACCAGAATAAACATTTGGTGAAATGTAAGCTGTCAAATTTATCTACAATTAAAGGTACGGAAGGTTGGTTGGAAAGTGTATCTCGGCTGTTACCCCTACCAATCAGAAGCCAATAGAGTTTGGGTTGACATGAATACTGTGTTTCCGGAGTTGTATAAATAGGCTTATTAATATTTACACATTGTGGCCACTTCAGTGCCGAGTAAACGAGCGTTTTCTAAACCCAGGGCAACTATCACGCAGAAGTAAAATCTAAAAGAAATGACAGTGAAAAAACTTTCCGTGTCGTTGTTTTGAAATTCTGTTACTTATTGAGAAAAAACTTTAACAGACATATAATGCTAAATGAAATAAAATGTATCAACTTAAGGCGTACTACATTTCATTTATTTATGCTTCTGCTTCTGTATCCCTTAGCTTTTCACACTATATTTAAAATAAGTTAAAAAAGTTCAAAAATACATCGATGTTTCGATGTTTTAATGGCCGATGTTTTTGATTTCGATGGGTTTTGAAGAAACATCGATACATCGAACCATCGATGTTTCATTTCACGATGTTTGCATCCCTAATCATGCTGCGCGATAATTATATAAAGTCTAGTATAAGGAAATGCAAGAAATGCGGTCGATCCATTTGTCGTTAAAGGAAAAAATACTTGGCATCGAAAAGAAATTAGAAATCGGTCGAAAACTAACTCTTTAAAATATTTCTACATTTTTGTTGAGAGATGCAACATGTGATGGTAGAAGAACAATTATGTAGTTATCCGTTTCAGGCGGTTCCTCTGAGGATATAAGTAAACTCATCGGAAAAGCAAAAGAACTATTTGAAATGCTCAAAAACATACGAAACTCACCACAGTTATACATTTGAAGAAAATCACGTTTCTTTAACTGTAACATACATTTTTTATATAAGGCTGTGAGACTTGGAATCTCACCAGCCATGGTGAGATTTCGCCAATACTAAAAAATGTTATTGAAGAATATGAAGATCATTCTTGCTCTCAGTGGAAATTTTCGAGTATGGTAAACTCGCTCCCAAACAAATTTGTTTTCTTTTGATACTGGAAGAAGTTCTCAGACTATATGTTCTGTAAAATGAGTTCCAGAGTCTAAAAATTAGCAAACATTTTATCTGGAATTCTTCATGGGAGATACAATTATTTAACTTTTTTCTGGTTTAATAAAAAAATATTTCTGTAGTTTTGTAACACAAATTCGTTAGGAAACAAGAGTTATTATCTGTTCTAAAATTGCTACAGCTGTTAAAAGAAATGCTTATTTCTCTCGCTATTTTAATTTGAGATAAGTATGTATGGAGGTTTCTTCTCCGAGGCTTTGGGATTAGTATATAAATTACAAAAGCATATAATTTTTTAAGTACCAAATAACAATCCAATTCAAAAATCTCTCTTATTAATTTCTTGGAAATTTATTTACTTATTTCTCGATATGTGCTCAAATGAATGCATGTATGGACATATACAATGTATGTATTTTATTTTCGAAAATCTCTACGCCAAACAATCAATTTACCTTTGACTTGGCGCGTAATGTCTTACAAATCCCCACGATGCTTTGAACTCAGAGCCACCTCAAGTTTTGGTACGTCCATATGCTTGTTTTGCTTCTAATTTTGGCTAGGCGTGAGGCGACAACTTTGATACTTTATTTTCCTAAAAGATCAGTTCAGCTTTCGACTTTTTCATTAGAAGTAAGGAAAGTTGCTATTTATGTACCTTCGGTGACAACACATGCAAATAGCTATTTAACCATGTGTGCGTGCGTACGAGAAGCCATTCTGCTATTCAGGCTGAAAATGTTGCATGACATCAAATGTGCGTATGTATTCACAAGTACTTAGAGGCCTTAAGTTATTTTTGAAAACTACGATTCATGTATGTAGATGTACTTACATAATTAATAATGTACATAAGTATAAATGCATTAAGGTGGAGCATGTTAAAAGTTGCAGTTTTAATGAAGTTTAGAGAATTTTTTGGAAATAGGAGCAAGACGTATATAGAACCTATAAGTCCATATTAGTGTTTCAGACTCTTAACTAGCATTTATCCCATATTTTCAGAAACACATTTTGACATTTTTACAAGAAACCCCTGATCAAATTAGCTTTTACATATAAAGAAAATTTCCATTTTGAGATATTTGTTTCTTTCTTTAATTATGCTGGAGCCTATAGATTGCGATATACAGTTTTAATTTCACCTCTTTTTCTACTTCCGAGGGGTGACAAATGCTTATTATCTAGACTTCTGAATACAGATTATAATCTGCGATCTAACGAGTATAAGTCAAGTATTATCAGAGGTAACGAAATAATTTAAGGGCCTCATCCCATTTGATGGTCTCAAAAAACGATTTTTTTTAATCAAAAATTGCTTTCTTAACTTGTCTAGAATACGGTGGAAGTGGTTTTAAAAATTCGAAGTCGAAAACTCAATACTGTGTTTTTCAAAATTTCCTACATTCGTGGTAGGGTTGTTCAGAACGCTTGTAACTCATGTGCCAGATTAAAATTTATATTTTATACTGTCGAAATATATGTAAATAAATGATAATAAATTCTCTCTATCATTTACTGGTCGTTGAAAAAGTCTAAAAACCCCTTAAAAACAGGCCATTAGATCGGATGACCCACTACTACCAGTTTTACCTCAGAATTTCTTGAAAATATGAGTATTATCACGACTTTTTTGAGTATATTTCTTTAGAACAAACTATATGGGTATGAATATCGTTACTTTTCCGGATTGTTCAACCTCACAGCATGCTTCTAAGACACTAGCCTACCTTCACAACTAGCTACAGAAGAACTTAGTGCCTACAGAATTTCAACTCAATTTTTCTCAGTGTTAACGTCAGTATTGTACGATCGTCGATCGCTCATTGCATCTCGTGCAATATTCTCACTCATTCTTTTGCTTGCGAGTATTCGCTCAACTTCAATTACTCGCGCTGTGCGGCATATCTGCAGCGCTCAATGGGTACAAAGCGACCACGAAGTGAGCTCATCTCCACCACCCAACCCAGCGCACACCCATATGCATTTATATGTATAACACGCACACGAAGACCGTGGAATATACACAGATAGGCGTATGTGTGTGTGTGTGTATAGCAATGTACACTCGCCCATTATATGACGCATGTGGCGTGCGGCGAACTCCGTCTGCGCGTATTTACTTTTGCCGGCAACCGGCGAATGCTACATGCTGGCACAGCGCATTCCACACACGATCAGTTCAGTTTCGTACGTCGAGTTGTCACCAAGTGCTTTGCCCACAACTGTGCCGTGCTCTGTTCCAACAATTTTTATATTAAAGTATTACCGGAATTTATTCTTTGTGCGCAGGATATACCAACAACAATATCCACATATTGAAAATATACCAAAAGGGTGTGTGATTCGAAAATCAAAAATCAATTAAAATTACAAACGAAAATCACGCAAGGAACGCGTAGGATATTCACAGACGCACACAAAGCCAAAACAGCCAACACTTTCGAACTCCTTTGAAAGCTCAACAAATCCACTTTTTTTTTGCAAAATGAGGGAAATCGTGCACTTGCAAGCCGGTCAATGTGGCAACCAAATCGGTGCTAAGGTAAGTGGGAATTTCTCGAAAGTCGATCGACGATCATTCGACTGTTGTTCCAAAGCCCAACTGCGGTCAGCTCGCTCGAACACTCGAGCGAGTTTCCTTTTTTCGCATTGTCAGCGGCGTTCGAAATACGAGCAGCAAAAAAGTTGAAAAATGCACTGCATTTTAATTTCAATTTCGGTCAGTCAAAGTTTAGTTGTATTTATTTCTTTTCGCAAATTTTCGTTGCATTTTAGGCGCGCGCACTTTGTGGCAGGCTGCAGTGCGTACTGCAATTGTTTTTGTTGGATGTATTGCGTTTTATGTTGTTGTTGTTATGTTTTTTTGTTTTTTCTCTTTGTTACAATTGCTTTTGCTGCTTGCTTTATTTTCGTGTTGTTGTACTATTTGCGTTAAGTTTTCGGTGCGTGTTGTGCTTTTGCGGCGCGTATGGTAGAATTTCTGTGGCAAAAGCGCGTTTGCGCACTTTTTGGTAATTTGGTAAAAATCCAGTTTTGTCAGCGGGTTTCCTTAGCAATTTTTTAAATTGTCAGTAGGCAATAAAAAGTCAAGCATTCGTATGTGGCAAGCTATACATTTTCAGTTGTACGTGCGCAAACGCCTTTGCAATATTGTTCAAGAGGCTGCACGATGATCTCAACACTGCTGAAAATCAATGTCAGGGATTCCTGTACATAATTGAAAAATCGCAAAGCAGCATTTTTGAAATTCCACAGAAAATTAAATGTAATTGCATTCGAATTGTAATATTCATAGTAATAATGTTTATAATAATAAGGTGGATATATATAGTTTTGTTTGATTTAATATTTGACTAATCACACATTCAAGTATTTGAAAGAATGTGGAACAGCCACTTTCGGTTAAAGATTTATTTTCGAAATTCTTACATAATTTTTTTTTCTATTTTTCACTGTTGAAAAATTTAGAAGTAAAATTATTTTTAAATTAAATTTTTATTTACAATTTTAAAAAAATTATTTTTAATTATATTTTTGTTTTAAAATTATTAAAAAAATTATTTTTAGTTATATTTTTGATTTAAATTGATTATAAACTTATATTTTTGTTTTAAAATTATTTAAAAAAAAATATATTTAATTATATTTTTGTTTTAAAATTATAAAAAAAATTATTTTTAATTATATTTTTTATTTAAATTGTTTAAAAAATTATATTTCTGTTTCAAAATTTAAAAAAAATTATATTTAATTATATTTCTTATTTTTAAATTGTTTAAAAAATTATATTTATTTATATTTTTTATTTTTAAATTATTTAAAACATTATAATTAATTATATTTTGGTTTTAAAATTATTATAAAAAATTATATTTAATTATATTTTCTATTTTTGAATTTTTTAATTATATTTTTGATTATATTTTTTTAAATTATATTTAATTATATTTTTGTTTTAAAGTTATTAAAAAATTATATTTAAGTATATTTTCTATTTTTGAATTTTTTTAAAATTATATTTAATTATATTTTTATTTAAATTTTTTTAAAAATTATATTTAATTATATTTTCTATTTTTGAATTTTTTTAAATTATATTTAATTATATTTCTTATTTTTAAATTGTTTAAAAAATTATATTTATTTATATTTTTTATTTTTAAATTATTTAAAACATTATAATTAATTATATTTCTTATTTAAATTGTTTCAAAAATAATATTTAATTAAATTTTTTATTTTTAAAATTTTTAAAAAATTTTATTTAATTATATTTTTGTTTTATAATTATTAAAAAATTATATTTTATTATATTTTTTATTTAAAATTAAAAAAAAATATATATATATAATAATTATATTTTTGTTTCAAAATTATTAAAAACAATTATATTTATTGCTATATTTATATATATTGCTTTACTATAAATTCCATAAGTGCTATAATTTAATTATATGTACATACATATTTATGTTTCTATATTAATAGATTATCTGATAGTGCCTCATCATTTCACTTTTAAAGTCCAAACGAGTGCCGAAAAGGCAAATATTTTGTTTGCCAATTAAAGGCCTCAAATTGAATTTAACTGTTGCTTACTTGCGATAAACAGCTTCTCTAACAACAAATAAATAAACTGATCTCTTAGCACATCGCCGAATTATAAACATACAAACATAAGATACACAAACAAAACACACAGAATTCGTGTGATCTTTAAAGATTTTTGTGTTTTTACCCCCCACACATGTGAGTGAAAGGCCTGTGACGGCGGCTGTCTGGAAAGCAAATATGTAGACATACATACATATATATACATATGGATACATAAGTACACTTATATGGATGAACATAGGCAGGAAACAGCTTATCGTTATAGTACTAAAGTATATATGTAATATGCAATATGACTTACAAATGTACATATGTGATTGTGTTATATATATAAATGTAATATATAGTCATGCTTCTTTCTGTGCGTAAATCCTTTAAAACCCACTTATGCATATTGCCATTTATATAGTATATATTTACAAATTTGCCTTTATCAATATGTGAAGTCATATACGATATATTTCGACATTGTCGCTTAATTTTCATTTTTTTCGTGTTTAATTCTCTAAATCAAAAGTGTAGCGAAAATGACGAGTGTTTACAGAAGAGTCTACATTATTCACTAATTACACTTATCACTCAGTTCTCAGCAGGTTTACAATTATATTCGTTTTGATAAGGCCTGCAGAAGTGAGTAATTTCCAGCGCTCCTCTATACAGTTTCACTTAAATCATTTTTCTGCGGAAAATTTCACCGCTTATTTACATATAATAAATATAAATATTATTGTTCTTACTTTTTACGCGGAATTAAATGATTCACATATTAGTGAATCGTAAAAAAATAACAATAGAAATATACTTGATTATTAAGTGAAACAATAGTGGATCTCGAAATTCTTATCTGTCACTTGAAAAACAAATTTGAGCAAAAATTTACAATCTTAATATTCTTTTTGCCAGAGTTTAGTAACATAATAAATATTCAATTCAAGTTTTCAGAAACCACAAACATTAAAATGATTTTCGAAAAATCTGATTTTGGAAAATTTATTTCAAAATTTTTAAGATTTTTAAATGGCGTTCGAATCGAATACTTAGACTCAATGTATCTATAGTTTTGGTCCAGCCAGTTAATTATACTGGGATACGGGAAAGTCGAGAAACCATTTATTATTATTTTTTAAATTATATATTGGAAAAAATTATGCGAAAAACATTGGGTCTAATCATTGAATTGCATTTGTCGATGTCCGCATTGAATTGGGTCTAATCACTGATATCGACAAATGCCACAAATTTGATAAAGTGTCTGTGATTTTTGCTTTTAAAAAAAAAAGTAAAACTGACCCTTAACTATTGTGAAATTTCTTCCAAAAATATTTAATTCGCCTGAGGCTTTTTGAGAAAATTGTTTCGCTATTTTGAGTGGGTAACTTTATATGGCTTTTAAACATCTTTAATTTATTTTTGTTAGTTCGTTTTTGTTTCTTGCCTCTAAAATACCCCTTCTAAATATAGTTTAGTCCGTCATCAGTAATTGTTTTAATAAAAACTTCCAAATGATTCACTTCTTTTAAATTTCCGCAACGATTTCGACCAAAATTTTCGATTTTGCGGATTCCACGATTTCGTAATTAGCGACATCTATTAGCCGCGAAATGTATTTTTTCGAGTCGCTAAGTGAGTTCAATGTGATCGTAAATTTTATTTTCGATTTCAATTGTTATTGATTTCAATGATTTCGACGTAAAATTTTTCGATCGAATCGAAGCATTTTTCGATCGATACGGATGCAATAATTAGGCCCATTATTTTGTCGAACGAAAAATACTGAAAATAACACTTACATATATATTGATTGGAATTAATATGAATATTTGCTTATGGGCGATTGATACTTAAGTAATTCTGTTTATTCAAATATTCGGTGTAAATCAAATATAATTGGTGTGGTCAATAATCAATTTTCGGGTTTCGGTTGACTTTCAAAGTCTATATAGTATGTAGATCTAATTTATTGCCTATATAATTGTTGAAATATTGATTAAAGTCCAACTAAATAAGTGATTTCTTACAGCTACCGATATCAAATTTCATTGATAATTTCCACTAACTGTATATATATTTGCATATATATAGTAGCACTGTGATTTATTTATCAATTCCATATTATTTATTCATTTTCAAAGACTCAATGCATCAGCATGTCTCAAACGACTACTATATATTTGTCTGGCAAACAGTCTCACATTTCTTTATCTAACAAATGCAATCAACACATACATATTTACATATGCAAGCCGGTATGTATATATGTACATATGTGAGCAAGTAAGTGAGCGCTGTCATATGTTAAAAGTTAGTTGCCTAAAAACCATATTTTGATGTACAGCAACGTAATCGGAAACGGCTTGCCATTTGAGAAACCATATCGCCGAACAAAACGAGCTATATACATAGATACAGATATAAACACATGTGCAGTTGCATATATGTATATTGTATATACATATATCATATATTAAGTACATAATGCACGCCAACTCTTCGGTTTCAAATTACCACAACAGCGCAAGAGCGAAGAACACTCGAGGTCTGGGTTCGAAGTATTTCAAGTTTGAACCTTAACTCCAGCGATTTTTTTTTTGTAAGAATTTGGGTGTTAAGTGTGCAGTAGGGAAATCAAGAACTCATACACATAATATACATGCATATGTATGGCACATGTTATGCACCCAAGCACATATGTGTGTGTGTGTGGGTGCAGTTAACCACAATCACAAAACATGTACATGCAAATCTTCATATACTTATAGGAATATATATATATTTACAATTCGTATGAACACACATGGCAATGCAAATTCTTAATAACCTTGTGCAATGACACGCAAAGATAAGAATATTCCATTTGGCACAATAAAATGCAGACAATAATAACCCAAGTAGACACGACATAGCAAGTGCAATAAAAGTATTTAGCTACATATACATATACATATATAGATATATTATATATATTTTGACACATGCATGTAACTGTATATAATGAAATGATCCATTGGCAAGAAGAGAAATGTGTCAGCATGACTCAACGGCCAGTAGGTGACATGCGGAAGTATTGTCCATACAAACAATTGGTATTCTTCGTTGCACAGGACGAGCTCAAATTACAGGAAGTTTGAACATGATGATACTAACAAATATGCATCCAAATATACAGGAAATAAGTGTTTTGGGTTCATGCTTCAATTTATAGGTCTTCTTCACAAAGTTACGCTTTAATTGTGAAAATATATTATTAATTAGTGGTAAGCCACAAGATGAGCTGTCAGTTCTGTTCTGAAGTTGAAGAGAGTTAAACAAAAGATAAGGAGTTACGTGAAGCCAACAGTGGAACTTTTCTAACTCGAATCACCATACTCCACAAAACAAAACTTCGAGTTGGAGAGACTTCCGAGTTACAGAAGGTAATTTGTATGAATTTTGACTTCTATTGCCAATTCAATAGTACGAATTATGGAGAACTTCGAGAGCAGTTCGAGTTATGGAAGTTCAACTGTAATTTGAAAAGTAACAATAGGTGGGTCAACAGACCCCACATAGACCAGTTATGGTCCTTAGCGATACCAGATGGAGTGCCGTCACGTATTTCCTGAGTAGTAGTCATCGTTTAAGATGCCAGCGCTTGACGCAAGTTTTGAGAGATTTTGAGGCCTTACTGACGATATCTCATCTAACCTATCGTACTGTGGGATCCCTAGGTAAATGAATCGTTGTATTGCTAGCGCAGTACAATTTCCAGGTAACCATATAATTTCATTATGACTTCTCATATATGTATCTGGAAACAAAAATATTTTTTCCTTAAAGTAAAAATAAATCGAGTCCCTAAAATAGTTATCATCTATAACTTACTTATTTTTGATTTGATTTGACAGATGAAAAGCAGATACTAAAATAGTTATTTTTGATTTTTTCTAACCAACCAAAATTTTATAAAAATTGACGTAATACGATAGAAAAGAATGTCCAAAAGTTGTAACGAAGCCCCTTTATAACTCGTTTATGTTTAGGTTTTTAATTACTAAAATATATACTGCTGGTAATCTGAGCAAAGAATCGGATTATGTATTAGTAATTCAAAGAGAGTTGCAGAACACAAATGTTTTAAATTCTTCTTAAGTTTACTTTGACAAATTATCATTCTTACATTAAATATATCAAAAGGTTATTGCTAAAACAATGCTGAAAATACTCGACAGGCGCCCTATCATCTAGAAAAGTTATTGCCTAGTGGAGTTTATATGCTCCAGCAAGAAATGGGCCTGAAGACTGTTCACCAGGGTTCACAGATTTGCCAATGCTACACTACCTGTTATAGTATATGTCAAGTCTATGATCTATGTATGGCGACAAACCATCCACTGAACTACAATAGGCGCGATTAGATCGGCAATACTGAAAAATATATGTAAAATTTAATTGATAGGACATTGCTGGTTCTCGTTGAGCATAGCTTTGAAGGCCATATGTTTTGTTGAAACACTGAAAGCCAACAATTTTTTTGAATAATCTTTTCATTCATATATCTGTCTTTTATTTGAAATAAAAGTTAAATACCTGTAAAAGCACTATATAGTCAGTGTTTATTTGATTTCATATGCAACATTAACCCTGCTCCAGATCGGAGGCATAAACAAATTGCTGCTATTAATGAGCTTTGCGTGCTTCTTTCGAGTTCATTGTCATTGCCATGAAATATGGTTGTAACGTATGAAACGTATTCTTTTCATTGCATGTAAATAATTATCTGCGACTCCAATAACGATTATCGCTGAAACAAGAACATAAGGAATACATTTAAAGTTGCATACATACATATATATTTACATAGTATATAGCATATGGTCCAAGTTACAAAACAAAGTTTACGAACAGATGACGTCCAGTTTTAACATGTAAAAATGCAACATTGTAAAAACCGCAAATTATATTCGGAACAAGGCAGTGTAATATGAAGCAAAGTTTTGAGAGAGTAATCGATCGATCGTCCATAATACAGTATCCACTTTGATGGATATATATTTTTTTAATTTATTAGCGATTGGACTCATATGGTCACTTTCTGGGGTCGTCCTTTTATTGATTTGCATCGAATAATAAATTTTGCAGATTTCTAAGAGTTAAACCTTTCTCACTTATTCACTAGTTTATGCGTGATTTTGTTTGAGTTAGTCCTCATATAGCCTTAATTATTGCATTATAGCCTTTTCACACAGCGAAATTTATTTAATACGTTAAGATTATAATTGAGAAACCAGTATTTGTCTTTCGCACAGCAGGCTACTCGATTAACGATCAGCTGTTATACATTATTCTACTTGCTGTTCCTAAGAAGTTAGTAAGTTTCATCAGCTGATTGCTATTTTAACAATAATCACAGCCAAATTTACAGTGTGGATAACAACTCGCAGAGTAAAATAAGTTTAATTATTCAATTAACTCCTGTGCGAAAAGCTACTATAGAAATATACGAGTATATTTCGTCTGTGCGTTTAAATTTTGTACAATTGCAGTTCACGGCGGCTGGATATATGTTAGTATGACATATCACAGTGAAACGTATTTTACGGCGCTACAATTGGCATCAGGTAATTGCGCCTGCATTGTTTTTTTTTCATAATTCCGACTTGAAAGAATTTCTAATCTGGCGCGGATATTTCCAGCTGAGGAGTTTTCGAGGTTACTTGCAGTCGACCGCGCTATTTCTTTCGTTTTTATATTGGCACAGTTGCATTACCAAAGCAATTCGAATGCCAGTCGCGCATACATAAATACACCCGTGGCTGTGCGCAGCGCAGATAAGAGTGCATTTACGTGTATGGGCGCAATATTTTTGCAGCAGTGTCGGACTGCAAGTATCATACATTGTGCAGTGATTTGGAAATATTTCATGTCGATGTTGAAAGAAAAGATTGCAATGCAAGGCATACCATCTCAAACAGATGCAGATAATGATTGTCTTTGTTTTTGTTTTTGTGAGAAAGTAGTTAGTTGGAGAGGAAAGTGGAGGGAGTAAATACAAAATTATCAGCCAAAACAATTAATTAAAGCTAATTAAAATTGAAGGACTGTTAAGTTTATATCAAGTGGGGAATGACTGCAGATGTAGAAATGTGAGTAAATGAAGATCACTGTAGCGCAGAAATATTTTTGCTTCCAAGTTGGATTGTGAAAATTGAATGATCAATAAGGCAAAACCACGAAAAGTTATCACAGTTTTATACTTAGAAGCTTTGTCGCCATAAAGGTTGGGTTTTTCATATGTTCAAATAGAATCCTTTTGATCACTTTTGTGGTTATCAGCCCCGCAACTACAGCTAGTTAGCAGGGTATATTAAGTTTGTCACGAAGTTTGTAACACCCAGAAGGAGGCGTCGGAGGCCCTATAAAGTATATATATAAATGATCAGTATGTTGAACTGAGTTGATTTAGCCATGTCCATCTGTCTGTCCGTCTGTCTGTATAGTCCTTCAGTTTTTAAGATATCGTTTTGAAATTTTGCCGGAATTGCCGATATCGGACCACTATATCATATAGCTGCCATACAAACTGAACGATCGGAATCAAGGGGTTGTATGGAAAATTTTCGTATTTGACGTGGTATCTTCACGAAATTTGACATGGATTACTGCTTAAGGTAATAATATAATCTCCGAAGAAATTGTTCAGATCGGTTAACTATATAACCTTAATGTTTCTAGCAAACAACCCGGCTAAAAAGAATTAGTAAAATGTTTTCTTTTTTTTTACTTACTTTTTCTTACGTCTTTAGATTTGCTTAAACACATAGTTACTGAAAGAAATGAACCTGTGAAGAGTATATTAGCTTCGGTACAGGCGAAGTTAATGTTTTTTCTTGTTTTTTATTTAATAAAAATAAATATATTTTTCCGTTGAGAGAGATTTTTTCCTGTTCTTAAGCAATTAAGCGGTCTTCATTAGACTTTTTATACTATCGAAAGGGTGGATTTTGCCTTTATATGGTAGGAAGTGTGGGTATAGTCAAGAGTTAGAACAATTAAAAGCAATAATTTGAGTACTACATTCAGCTTATATTTTTTATGACTCTGTTATGAGTGTCCGTTGCAATTTCAGCTCGCATCTTATACAGTATATATAGCATTTCTTAATGTACATTCATATATATTCTCTATAGACAGGCGTATGAAAAATGCATATCTTCAGTATTAGCACTCTACTGTTATGATATGCTTTCCAGACGTCTGCTAACGAGAGGGCTCTTCTGACATTAAAAAGTGATCCCATCATATTAATTTAAAAAAATGCACATTCGGGTGGTACTTAAGTATTAAAATTAAATTTGTTCATCAGCCTTAACACTCACTATGGAATATCAAAACTATCAAATATAAGTATATACATACGTGAAGCGAAGAGTTCAGATGAAAAATAAGTTGATATATTAGTTTCGGTCTGGTGGATAATTTGGGTGGGTTTCGAAATTTCATTTGAAAATTTTAAGGTCCGCCCTAATGTAATCCTCTTTTGATATCATACTGAGTAATGATCTTTTGTTGCATATTGTTTACTTCAGAGTTAAGTTAAGTGAGACGGCATCCCCACTTGACAAGAACACACATACAATGTTGCATGCAACAAACAGCATTTACCGCAAATAATAATATTTTTGTATTAAACAAACAACTGTTTAATGCACTTTCTAGCATTAGCTTGACATGAACAATAATGAAGAAAGAATAATGAGTTATAAACAAAATTTCAAGACTTTCAATTTACACTTGTACTCTTCAAAAGGGTGAAATTTCCAATAACCAAATATTAAAACAATGGCTGATGGCGGCAAATACAAGGCAGTGCCGGTCGTCAATTGCATATTTAATGCTTCAATACACACTTCAGTACTGCTGCATGCACATACTTACATATAAAAAAATACACACACACACACATACATTTGTATGTTTATATATTTGTACGGCATGCGGTTATCGCACTTAAGAAACCGGCCGATACTATCTACCGCCGTTCTTTCCGCTACTTAACGCCACTTGAGTGCGATCATTTTGGGTGGGAAATCTCTACCACACACACACACATGTGTATGCTTAGTTGGTGTATGTTCATTATTTGAGGGCCTTTCTAAAGTACAGTGGGCGCATTTTCTTTATTTTACGCTTCACTGTTCCCTCTAATTAAAATTAACACAGCGGCGGGTGCTGGTGTGGCGAGCGCAAGACACTCAAGCCACCAAGCCAGCGCAGCAGACAACGCCAAACAGCGACCAGCAGCAACCAGCAACCGAAGACAACGGCCAATGACCGGCTGTGGCAAAAAGGTCTATCCACATACATACACTTGCGCCGGCATGCTTGTGTATTGCCTACATACTTACATACTTACATACTTGTATATGCCGCCTGGCATGCAACGTGAATGTAAATTTGTGCAAGTAGCGAAAAGTTGGAAGAAATCAAAAATTCAAGTAAAACACAGTAAAATGCGAGAGAAACTAAAAATACACGCATTTTTAACATGGCAATTCTACAAGAAGTATGCTGTAAATAGCGCGCTGGCTGTAGAGTTGGCCAACAGCAAGTGTCTAGCAGCAAATGCAACTGCTTCATAATATCATTTGTAAGTTAATGAGTACTACTTTAATATACTTAAAGACATCGTAGGCGGTTCAATTAATAAGGAGACATCAGTGGTGAGGACTAGAGGAACATGTGACTTGACATGTAGACTTGAAACATAAATACTTGAAACATTGGAACCGCATCTCCCATGACGTTTAAAAAAGAAAGCTCTTGCCGTAGACATCATAACTCATGATTGGTTCATCTAAAAGCAAGAAACTAAAAATATTTCGATAGTACATGTATGAATCTAGTTAATGAATAAAGAAATAAAAGAAAATATTAAAATTTTTATTTTTTAAAGATGTTTTATAAAAAAAACTCACTTTTTTGCTAAAATTTTCGGCATATATTGGCTCGATAAAAATAGTAGCAAAAAAAATAAAAAAAATTTTTTGCTCATTAACTAGTTAATATTATTCCAAATATGTGTGCAAAATTTGAACAAAATCACTTCATAACTTTTAGAGATAATGTCCACTGAATTAAAAAGCAATAGTTTTGCGATAAAGTTTTAGATTCAAACTGACGTGACCTGATGGGCGTAACTTCCAAAGTGTATATCTCTTAAAATTTTACTCGGATCGATATATGACATATTGTACTATTTAATAAGACAAGAAAAAATTGCAATTTTAGAAATTGTGAAACCCACCTAACCCCTTAATAAGTTATAAGTAGATTCCTTAATAAAACAAGTAAGGAAAGGCTAAGTTCGGGTGTAACCGAACATTTTATACTCTCGCAATTTATTGAAGAAATTTTATTAAGATAACGCACAAATTTACCCATAAATTCGGCATAAAGTTTAATAGAATAACGAAAATCGTCCTATATAGTGTATGAGGGCTGAGGTAATTCCTGAACCGATTTCATTCAATTTCACCAGCAAGGTACACTATATCCAATACTATACGCTCACTTAATTTTGCTAAGATATATCACATATTAACCAATACATATATGCGTAATAAAGCCCAACGAATTTTTGAAAAACCTTTAATTAGGTATATGGGAGCTAGGGGATGATATTTTTGCAAAACCTATAATTATGTATATGGGAGCTAAGAGATGTTGTGACCCGATTTTAATAATTTTTGGAACAGAGACACACTATTGGAAGAAAACAATTTCCTCTGAATTACATTAAATTAGTTGAGAGATTTACCCATATTTTCGGTTAAAATTTAACCTTAGGCGCTGAGTTCAACATGTTCGATATGTGGGGCCTTGAAAAGTTATAGTCCGTTTTCGATAATTTTTTCACAAGTGATGCCACAGATCATATACTGTATTTGTGTAAAGTTTTATTTCGCTATCATCATTGGTTCCTAATGTATATGTTATAAAGTGAAGGATTCAGATGGAATTCAAAAAGTGAGTTATAAAGAAAGTAGTCGTGGTTGTAAACCGATTTCATCCATTTTCCACACATGTCATCAGGGTGTCAATAAAATATTATATGCCGAATTTCATTGAAATCTGTCGAGTAGTTCCTGAGATATGGTTTTTGACCCATAAGTGGGCAATGCCACGCCCATTTCCCATTTTGTAAAAAGATCTGAGTGCAGCTTCCTTCTGCTATCATTTATGTGAAATTTTGTGTTTCTGACGTTTCTCGTTAGTGAGTTAACGCACTTTTAGTCATTTTCAACCTAACCTTTGTATGGGAGGTGGGCGTGGTTATTATCCGATTTCTTTCATTTTTGAACTGTACTAAGAAGTGGCTTAAAAAAACGACTGTAGAAAGTTTGGTTTATATAGCTTTATTGGTTTGCAAGATATATATAAAAAACCTATTTGGGGGCGGGGTCACGCCCACTTTTCCAAAAAAATTACATTCAAATATGCCCCTCCCTAATGCGATCCTATGTTCCAAATTTTATTTTCATAACTTTATTTATGGCTTAGTTATAGCTCATTATGTGTTTTTGGTTATCGCCATTTTGTGGGCGTGGCAGTGGTCCGATTCCGCCCATTTTCGAACTTGACCTTCTTATGGTGCCAAGGAACACGTGTTCCAAGTTTCATTAAGATATCTCAATTTTTACTCAAGTTACAGCTTGCACGGACGGACAGACGGACAGACGGACAGACGGACAGACGGACGGACGGACAGACAGACATCCGGATTTGAACTTTACTCGTCACCCTGATCACTTTGGTATATATAACCCTATATCTAACTCGTTTAGTTTTAGGACTTACAAACAACCGTTATGTGGACAAAACTATTATACTCTGTTTAGCAACTTTTGTTGCGAGAGTATAAAAATATGAGCATTTATTGCCTACATTATGTAAATTCTTATTGAGGACCTTATGACTCAGACTGGTAGAACAAATTTGTTGAATTCTTACATAACCTAACTTCAGTGTATTTATTTGTTTCAAAAATGGGATCGGTATTAAGATTGGAATGTGCGAATTTGTATAAAGAAAACATATCATGTTCTATTAGGTCTACAACTTTGCTTCCGCCGTTTTTTTGTAAATTTAAGGTTTTAACTTAGGACAGCCTCACCGTACGTATCCGAAAGCATTCGATGAGTCTCAGCCGCACTTTCCTTGGAATTAAAAAAGAAAAGCAAAATTTGCCGCAGATGTCGAGAATTCGGCTCAAGTGACATTTCAGTTGAGAATAAGTTTGGGATGCAAACAGATCTCTACAAATATTTTGTTGGGTTAATGTTGACACAAATGTCCAAGATCGATATAAAAAATAAAATTGATTTAATCGACCAGTGGGTCAAGCACTAGAGACATCTATTGGAAAACGGCGGAAGCAAAGTTGGAGACCTAATATAAGGCTACTGGTTATACTCACAGTTTAACTCGCAAATATAGAATTGTTTTAAATAAAACAATAAAAGGCTATGAGAGTGGTAAAACTAATGTTAACAAGTAAGGAAGGGCTAAGTTCGGGTGTAACCGAACATTTCATACTCTCGCAATTTATTTATTTACTTTATTAATATAATACACAATTTGACCCACATATTCGTCATATGTATTGTATAAAGCCCATTGAAAGTTGGAAACCATAATATTAGGTTAGAAGCACCGAGGTCCTCGTGTTCGATATATGGGGCCTTAAAAACCTATGGACCGATTTCGCCGATTTTTAGAATGGGGCTGCCACACTATTAACATAGTATTTGTGCAAAGTTCTGCACCGATATCTTCACTAGTACTTACTTTATATATTGTAAAGTAAACGATTCAGATTGTCTTCAAAGTTCTGGTATATAGGAAGTAGGCGTGGTTGTAAAGCGATTTAGCTTATCTTCACAACATATCATTGGGATGTAAGGAAACTATTACAAACCAAGTTTCATTGAAATCGGTCGACTAGTTCCTGAGATATGGTTTTTGACCCATAAGTGGGCGATGCCACGCCCATTTTCCATTTTGTAAAAAAATCTGAGTGTAGCTTCCATGTACCATTTCTTATGTGAAATTTAGTGTTTCTGGCGTTTTTCGTTAGTGAGTTAACCCACTTTTAGTAGTTTTTAACATAACCTTTGTATGGGAGGTGGGCGTGGTTACTACCTGTATAAGGTAGTACCTAAAATAAACGACTCTAGAAAGTTTCCTTGATACAGCTTTAGTAGTTTGCGAGATATGTACAAAAAACTTAGTGCGATCCTTCATACCAAATTTCACTTCCATAGCTTTATTTATAGCTTAGTTATGGCACTTTAAGTGTTTTCGGTTTTCGCCATTTTGTGGGCGTGGCAGTGGTCCGATTACGCCCATTATAACCTTCTAATGGTGCCAAGAAATACGTCTTCCAAGTTTCATCAAGATATCTAAACTTTTACTCAAATTACAGCTTGCACAGACGGACGGACGGACAGACAGACATTCGGATTTGAACTCTACTCTTCACCCTGATCACTTTGGTATATATAACCCTATATCTAACTCGTTTAGTTTTGGGTGTTACAAACAACCGTTGTGTGAACAAAACTATAATACTCTCTTTAGCAACATTTGTTGCGAGAGTATAATAATGAAATGGTCATCGGAATCTTTGAGGGCTTTAGAGACCATTCAAATGTTGTTGCAAAATTTTCGTTCATTTACTAAACTTTTTTGTTGTTTTCCGAATAATTTTTTCTAATAATTTAAGCCTTATTTGAATAAAAAAATTATGACAAACATACTGAGCTTTATACATTTTGAAGCAGTTGAGTAAATGATATTATGTAGTTGTATATAAAGAGTAGGCAGTAAACCTTTGCTCATTGCCAGCGTTGTTAATTTGTTTTAATTGCGGCAATAAACACTTTCTCCAAAAAACAAAAAAAAAACATTTGCACACAAAAAGCCGTGCGCTGTAGACACAAGTTGTAGACTTGTATAATATCTTATAATTAGTTGGGTAGGTATCTATGTATCTACATACATATGTACGAGTATGAACCATATACGTGATACATGTTTTTTGTATTTTTTTTTTTGGGTCGTAAGCAGCCTACTTGACAACAATGCACGATTTCGGAAATTATTTGGCAGAAAAAGATGAGCTCTGCTAAGTAATTAATTTAGCTGACGCCCAATTAGAGACAAAGCGCAGACTGCAAGCTTCTTTAAGAAATTGTAATAATAATAACAGTTCAACAGATCATTGAGCTTATAAAATTTGAAGAAATGTGTTTGACATGATTTATATACATACAGATGTATTATATTTGAAAATTATGTAGCCAAAATTAGATATCAAAATCATTCGAATGTTGAAAACAAACGGCATTTTCACATTTTCGTGAATCAATTGACTGGAAAATGGCTTCCGCAATTAGTAAACATATAGTCATAAGGTTCATACTCATTGTTTACTTAAGTATGTACCCACCCAAATTAGTATTAAGTAAGCTTAATTGCATAGTTTTGAATTTCAACTTACTTTTTCAATCTTTCTCAATACAAAGCTACTCATTATGAAAAATTAGATGCTACGCCTTTTAAATTAAATTTTCATTATTTTAACGTTAATTTCTGAGTATAAATTGATTCACAGTTATATAGGCTGTAAAGCAAAATTCAAAACAAAAAATACTTGCTGTTTCGAAGATAATGCAATGGGCTGATTAGAGCTACAAAAACTAAAACTAACTCCTCTCCCCTTTGGACCACTTATGTATAAATATAGAAAATATTTACGGCATTTGATTGCTTCTTTCTCATTATATGAACATAAATCTTTCAATTCCAAAGCACTTGAACACTGCAGCCACTATATTTTCTCCAACGCTTTCAATGACTACTAAATAGTATACAAAATAAAATCATAATCTCTATGGTGTAATGCGCAAAACATTCAACTGCAACAAATTAGTTTAGAAACCCTGCAATTGCTGATTCATATCTGTTTTCTAAAGAATGAGATGCGTTACACTCGCACACTCATACAGCGGCAAAGTGAGTACTTCATCCAGCTGTGAACGTGTACCCACTCAGAACGGGGTAAGTGCATTTAATGTAGCGATACTGACAAAGACATCGTCACAGCATACTTTAAAGTCGCTTAATTGCCATTGGAAATTAACTCACTCAAAAGCGCTGTTATCTGCAGCGATAAATGAAATGATGTTTTAGAAAAGTCATTTACCACGAATATTACTTTTCTTATATGTTGCGGTATCAGCATGCTAGCTAATTGCTTACTTCCGTTATAGCGTTTCGTTAATTGTGGTAATTATAGCCGTATCATATCGGATAACCGAAATTGTACAAATTGTACCTGCTATACGGCTTGCAGCTCGCTGCATCTTCAATGATATTGAAAAGATTTTAGAATCAACTTAGTGCTATAAATGATTATGACAATCATTATATAGTAAGATATTGTAAACTATTTAGTTAGGGTGACATGAAACAATTATGGGGTTCTCTTTTAATAATATGATTTGATCATAAATTTGATAATAATAATATAATATAATCTTCACATTTAAACCTTTGGATTATTTTCTTAAATTGTTGGATTCGACTTGCTGACATGTTATTTGTAGAGTAGCTTCGGGTATTATGGTACACCTGCTTTTCTCCTAATCTAGGTTCTCTGTGGGAACGCCGATTACGACAAAAGCTGTGAAATTTGGAATGTGGAGTATATGATAAAAGCCATAGCAGCTGTAAGAAATGGGGAAGTTGGTATTCTACTGGCCTCAAAAATATACGAGGTTCCACATATCACAGCGTATGGCTTGAAGCAGCGAATCATCAGAGGAATTGCTTGCAAAACAAAACTTTGTCAGAAAACCATTTTTTAGCAGAAATAGAAATAGAGAGTGACATTGTAAGGTACTCTTTGAAGATGGAGTCACCCTTGCATTCCAAATTGACTTAAAAAACAATATTCCTAATAAATACAAAGTTTTGGCAAAATCTGCATGTGAAGACTGGTTATAGGGATTTTGTAAACGACATCGGGAAATATTGAGCTTGCATTCACCAACCGGCACTTCTTTCGACCGTGCAAAAGGATTCACACGACAAAATATGTTTTCGTTTTTCAACTTGCTGGCAACTCGTATTTGGAACGATGACGAAACAGGGCTGTCAGTAGTGCCAACGATTATTGCGCAAAAAGGAAAAAGACAGTCTTCTTCTTCTTATTCTTTTAGCCACTATTTCAGTGATGATGTGTTTCGAATTTCGAAAGTTTCGGAATCATACCTTCATAGTTATGAATAAAAAAATAGTCCATATTATAGGAACTTACTCTATGAGTATATATGAGAGATGTTTGAAAGCGACCGACTATCGGGAACATAGTGACAGAATGACGAAATTTCTAGAACTCATGTCAATGTTGAACGTAAATGGCTGCGAAGTACTGTAGAACTTCGATTCTTCAAAACCGACAATCATGTGACCTTTCAACTTAAATGGAGGAACATAGTAGTTCTAAACATAAAGTTCTCCCCTTTTATATAGAATCATATAAATCTCTAATCGTCCTATAATTATAAATAATCTTTCTATTCAAGTCATGAATTTGCAACTGTTTCATTAGAAATTCTAGAAGAAGCATATATATTCGAATTTAATTCTGATAAAGTTTTGGAAAACCACAAACAAAAATTTGTGTGTACATAAATATTACCATTTATTGACTTTTTTTGGAAAGTATAAGTATATACTCTGCAGTGCATAAATGACTCATGCCAACCACAAGTAATTATAGCACCAAAAACCACATTTTCGAATATGTAAAATATGCTTTGTAACCAAATTTTCTAGATGTTGCGTCAGCCGCCGTGCACTTATATCCAAATCTCCTCAAATGTGTTTGTTGCACACCCAGAACGCATTGCATGAGTTGACTCGCAGTGTTGCACCGTGCTGTGATATTTTTGAAATTATGTATCTACATATAATTTGTCAGCCAGAAATGTTCCCCAGGAGCGCAGTGTTGCTTTTTTAGCCTCTACCATATAGATCGCTACGCTGGTCGTCTAAAAAAGAGGCGACAACAAATGCATTTCACATTTCGCAGCTATTTTCGGAAAAGACACATGCAATGCAATGAGGAAAGTTGGCGCGTTCCCAGTTTAAAGTGTCTTGGGGGAAGGCGCCGTTGTGCCCAAGTGGTAGGCTGTGGAAACTCCACTCCATCGCAACCGGAAAGCATTTTTAGCTGACAACCAACACACAAACACACACAATTGAGTATATTTGTGTTGATATGGGCAGATACCGTTAGTTTATATTTAGCTCTAAATCAGGGCAACGCAGTGTTTCGTACATGACTATGTGTGTGGTGGAGACTTAGGGAGGCGATAAACTGTCATTTCAACTATAAATACAAATGTATGTAAGTGTGTGTATTCGAGAGTCATAAATCATGAATCTTTCAATGTTTTATTTTTTTTGGACTTTGTATGGATTTATTATGTAGGATCAAGTCAAATATTGCATTGCAGTCTATTGAGTCATAATGTCTTTCCATTTTGTCACCATAATAATCTAAACAAATTGTAATTTGTATCAATCAACCTCTCATGTTTCGAAACTGTAGGTTTATAAATAACTCTAAAAGTTTTTTGACTTTAAAGTGTTGCGTGTATTCCTTCACTTTCTATTATGATGTAATATATAATGCTTATACCAGGTTAACTTCTATTTTCGAAATTTCAAATAATTAAATACATTTTAAGTTCTCGAAAAATTGTCTAAGACTTTTTTTTTTGCAATGATATCAGCAAAGACGTTCTAGTTATACGCAAGTGAAGCAATGAGTGACGTCAGCCGTATTCATTTGCTGTATAGGGTACGTGTGTAATTTATGCCCAAATATGGTTGCAGCCTAAAATGCATAGACTCAGCACAGACGACAGATAAGTTAACATTATACGAGTATAAGTATAGTACGCTAAAATCAAGACGCACAAACACGCACACGCACTTAAATCTAGTGAATGAGCTCTGAAGCTTAAGTCCAAATATATTCAATACAGCTCAATGAGTTAAATACAAGCTTTTGCTAATTGCTACAATCTCGTTGACAGATGACAGATTAGAATTTGTAAAATATATTTTTTCTAGCTATTTGAGTGAAATCTTTAATGAAACAAAATCAGAGAATATATCCTAGATAGATTATTTTTGCAACAAAAATGTTTTCACTGTGAGTTACCAACGAACTTGCAACAACAAGCTTATAGATCTCTTAAATAATGAATTTATATTTTACTGTTCCTTCTAGTTCAGAAGAGGTTGTTTCGAAGGGTCTTAACACCTCTTTTTGTAACACTACCTCTTTTTATAACACTACCACGAACTGATGGTTTAAAGCAGAGCTCAAATTTCATAGATCAGAATCTATGAGCCCAATCGACACTTATAGTAGTGGACTTCACATAATGGAACGAATCCGAATCGTGAAAATGATTTCTTGTTTTCTGAAAATTTACTAAAAGAAAGCATTATTGGATCTCTTCAAGTCAAAATCTTGAAAAAAAGAAGACAAGGCAATGCAATCGCTCAAAACAGTAAGGCAGAGCACAAAATTCATAGATTAGAATCTAGGCGCCCAATCGGCAGTTATAGTAGTGGACTTCATATGATGAAACGAATTCGAATCGTGTTAATGCTTTCTGGTTTTTTGAAAATTGCCTCAAAGAAAGCATTATTGGATCTTTTTAAAGTCCAAATCTTGAAAAAATACTAATTTCATCAAGAGAAGACAATGCATCGTTTCTTAAATCGTAAGAAGTTTAAAAAAATCTGCTTCAAATTGGTTTTGCATCCACCGTTTCCTACAAATTTGGTGCCAGCGACTATTTTCTGTTTTTAGAACTGAACAGAACACTCATTGCAAGAGCCATAATGAAGAGGTAATCATTTGAGGCTTATAGCCTTTTCGCATAGCCAAATTAATGTAATACATTAAGCTTATTATTGGGAAACCAGTTTCTGACTTTCGCACAGCAGGCTACTCGATTAACAAACATACATTTTTATTTTTACTGTTCATAAGAAGTTGATAAATATCATCAGCAGATTGCTATTTTATCAAAAACCACAATCAAATTTCCAGCGTGACAACTACCATAAAGTTGCGTGCCATTTTCAACTCGATTTGTATTCGATTAAAAATTAATGTAGATTAAAATTTATGGTACATAAGTTGAGCCACATCAGCGCTTTAATCGACCAAAACGCGGTTAATTGAACAATTAACTCCTATGCGAAAGGGCTATTATTGTGAAGCTAAATGCTAGGGTATTGAAAGTTGGAAGATCTTTATAATGGATATCTCTCTCTCTTGTTAGAAACTATGTTGAATAATAAAATCGAGTGTTTCTCTTTAAAATGATGCGAACTCCAAGGGCCGCCTGTTTTATCCAATTATATTTGTATACGTTTATGATCTTATGGATTATAATTCTCAATTTTCTTTCTATTACAGTTTTGGGAGATCATCTCGGAAGAGCATGGAATTGACAGCAATGGTATTTACAATGGCGACAGCGATTTACAATTGGAGCGAGTCAGTGTTTACTACAATGAAGCTTCGGGTAAGAGATAAAAAACATTAAATAATTAAAATGAGCTTTGAGCTCTTCAGGTGAAAAAATCTGATATAATGGGAATAGAAAAAGAAAAATAAATGATATTTTCATACAGAATATTTGCAACTACGAGTACTTTGACAATATATGTAGATAGGGTATTCCATTTCTACCTTTAGCCTTTATGGAAATATGACATTTTTAAAGTTCAGTTTTACTATTTGTTGTCGTAGAGACAGTCAGATTCATTATGTAGACATCACAATAATCGTATAAATAATGAAAAACCCTTGCTTTTGTATATGCTTCCATTGGGTATATGCCGGCCTTTAACTTTAAGTAGTGACTATCAATACCAGTGGCAACTTTAATGGGAATTGGCATCGAAATTGTGACTAAGAAAGCGGCGATACCCTCAATCGCTGTCATTGTCCCCTCAATTTTGTCGCACACTTCCTTTTTTGGCCAACGCTGAGCATGTTTCCTACCGCTTTGGTTGCAGTGGCACGCATGCGCAGAAATGAGGTATGCGCACGTGCCATGCATTTTGATAATTTCAATTGTGATTTATAGCATAGGCTCGAACAAAACGAAATTAATTTAATATTCACACGTCACCAATGTCAAAGCAACATAGGGGAGACTATGCGGTACATAATTGGGTTTAACAATTTCCAATGCCGTTGGCACATATTTCTGCACAATTCCATACGCTACCGAACTATTTGAGACAGTGTCTACTGCCATGCACCTTTCATTTTCTATCCATATAAATAGTTATTATTTCCATGTGTTTAACTTACTCTCACTCTATTGTTTTCTTCACTTCTTTATTATTTATCTTCCAAATTATTTGTTTTCCTTTCTAGCTGTGACGCGTTCCTCTGGCGGCAAATATGTGCCGCGTGCCATTCTACTCGATCTCGAGCCGGGTACCATGGAATCGGTGCGCTCCGGCCCCTATGGACAACTTTTCCGTCCAGACAACTTCGTATTCGGCCAGTCGGGTGCTGGTAATAATTGGGCTAAAGGGCATTACACCGAAGGTGCGGAATTGGTGGATAATGTTTTGGATGTGGTGCGCAAGGAATGCGAGAACTGTGACTGCTTGCAGGTAAGTTTCAACCACAATGTGTTTCAACATATAATATATTAATTATGGTTACTCAACACAGGGCTTTCAATTGACGCACTCATTGGGTGGCGGTACTGGCTCTGGTATGGGCACTTTACTCATCTCAAAAATACGCGAAGAGTATCCCGATCGCATAATGAACACTTACTCGGTGGTGCCTTCACCCAAGGTCTCTGACACTGTCGTCGAGCCATATAATGCCACGCTCTCCATACATCAATTGGTGGAGAACACTGATGAGACCTATTGCATTGACAACGAGGCACTGTACGACATTTGTTTCCGCACACTGAAGGTATCCAACCCCAGCTATGGCGATCTCAATCATCTCGTATCGCTTACTATGTCTGGTGTGACCACTTGTTTGCGCTTCCCTGGTCAACTGAACGCCGATCTGCGTAAGCTAGCTGTGAACATGGTACCCTTCCCACGTCTGCACTTCTTTATGCCCGGCTTTGCGCCGCTCACTTCACGGGGTTCGCAACAATACCGTGCGCTGACCGTACCCGAATTGACACAGCAAATGTTCGATGCCAAAAACATGATGGCCGCATGTGATCCTCGACATGGTCGTTACTTGACTGTCGCTGCTGTGTTCCGCGGTCGTATGTCCATGAAGGAGGTTGACGAACAAATGTTGGCTGTACAAAATAAGAATAGCTCCTACTTTGTAGAATGGATACCGAATAATGTGAAGACGGCCGTGTGTGACATCCCACCCAAGGGATTGAAGATGTCCTCCACCTTTATTGGTAATACAACCGCCATACAAGAGCTCTTCAAGCGTATTTCCGAACAATTTTCGGCGATGTTCAGGCGCAAAGCTTTCTTGCATTGGTACACGGGCGAGGGTATGGACGAGATGGAATTCACCGAGGCAGAGAGCAATATGAACGATTTGGTGTCCGAGTATCAACAATACCAAGAGGCTACCGCTGACGATGAATTCGATCAGGATGTGAATCAGGAGGAGGTAGAGGGCGATTGTATTTAATGTAAGCAACAGAGGAATGGGGAGCGTGCGTAGTGCGGCGGGAAGGAGAGGCATAACAAATTTAGCGCTACGAGAACGCTTGTGGCTATCGGGTATGCATTTCGACGACTGGCGAGACAAATATGTTAGCTGTGAGATTCTTTGAGGCACTCTTTTCCGCCGCCTACACGTCCAAAACTGTAAACGTTACAATTACAAGACAAAGAGATAAAATCAAATTTAAATTAGTATTTCGCACGTAAAAAAAAGAAACAAATGTTCCATTTTCAATATAGTTTATTATATAACGCGTATGTAGTTGAAAATATCGGCACCAACCTACTCAGGCATGCTTGCATACATGCACAGGTGTATGTGTGTCTTAATTAGAAAAAAAACTTATTTGTAACTCTCATTCGACAATGTTATTTAACAAATCTAGGGCACGTCTATCGCATTTCTCTGCTAGTGGTATGGAGCTTTTCATGGAACCATCAAAATATCATTCACTATTCACATACACGTAATCGTTCTATCTTTAATACTATTAATTTTTGTAATAGTTCATCCTTAAATGCATATCATTACCTTAAATGTCCACACCATTTCAAGCGTTTCATGCCAACTTCATTCAATTTTCACATGTATTTTAACATTTGCTATTTTTCGAAAGAAAGTCTCATATAGTTTTAGAACTTTAAGTATTAACCGGAAAGGAATTCGAATATACTTGGGTATTTACGAAAAACAAAAAAAAAACAATTGCATTGTCAGTTATAAATCCTTAATTCGACATAATTTCTATCAGTAAATTCAATTACATAATTTTTTACTTAATTACATAACAAAATAAAGTAGTCAAGCGCTATGCTCTATCTATATACATAAATATGTAAACTCGCCTTTATTTTATTAAGACTTCACAAACACATTTTACTAACTAACACTCAATTTGTTACCATATATACTATATGTAGTTTCCTATAAAATTAAGTAATGGGGCAATATAAATTTATCTAAATACATACATATATACGAAAACAAATATCCGAATTTAATAACTTAAATAAAATTGAAAAACAAAAAAAATATTATAGCATTTTAAAAACTCATTTCACGAAACATGCATAACTAAAAATGGTATTCTTTTTAATATTTAAGAGTTTTCTATGACTTATGTATCTTAATTTGTCTGTTCGCATAAACATCAAAATTTTAATTTGTTATTCAAATAAAATTTAACTAAATTATATATATCAAGTGTTTTTGTTCTTCAAATTAGCGGTTTTACTACAAATTAGGTTGATTTTGTACGAGGTGGAAAACTCCTCTCTTTCCTTCGCTGTTCGGCGCCAGTTGGAGATTCCAAGTGTAACCAGGTCTGGAGAACGACCTGGTCCCTTCAACGGAGTGGAGGCCTTCCCCTTCCTCGGCTTCCTCCGGCGGGTACTGCATCGAACACTTTCAGAGCTGGAGTGTTTTCGTCCATTCGGACAACATGACCTATCCAGCGTAGCCGCTGTCTTTTTATTCGCAGAACTATGTCAATGTCGTCGTATAACTCATACAGCTCATCGTTCTATCGTCTGCGGTATTCGCCGTTGCCAATGTTCTGAGGACCAAAAATTTGCCTCTCGAAAACTCCTAGTGTCGTCTCATCTGATGTTGACATCGTTCTGCACCATAAAGCAGGACGGGAATGATAAGCGACTTGTAGAGCTTGATTTTGGTTCGTCGAGAGAGGACTTTACTGTTCAATTGCCTACTCAGTCCAAAGTAACACATGCTGGCAAGAGTGATTTTGCGCTGGATTTCGAGGTTGACATTGTTGGTGTTGGTCATCTTGGTGGAGTCACCTTGTTTAAAACCTCATTTGGTATCGAACGGCCCGGAGAAGTCCTTCCCAATCATGATGGAGCTGTTGGTGTTGCTCAACGCCAACTTGCACAGCCGTATTAGTTTTACGGGAATACCAAATTCAGACATCGCGGCGTAAAGGCAGCTCCATTTCGTGCTGTCGAAGGTAGCTTTAAAATCCACAAAGATATGATGTGTGTGGATCCTCTTTTCACGGGTCTTCTCCAAGATTTGGCGCATGGTGAATATCTGGTCAGTTGTTGATTTTCCAGGTCTAAAGCCACACTGATAAGGCCGAACCAGTTTGTTGGCGGTGGGCTTTAGTCTTTCACCTTATAGGCGATAGTAGAACCTTATAGGCGATATTTAGGAGGCTTATCCCACGGTAATTGGCACAGATTGTGGGATCTCACTTTTTATGGATTGGGCAGAGCACACTGAGATTCCAATCGTCAGACATGCTTTCTTCCGACCACATTCTGCAAAGAAGCTGATGCATGGACCTTATCAGTTCTTCGCCGCCGTATTTGAAAAGCCCGGTCGATAATATATCGGTTCTCGCCGCTTTGTTGTTCTTCAAGCGGGTAATTGCTATTCGAATTTCTTCATGGTCGGGTAATTTTGTGGTATTACCGTTGACAACACTGTGCCGGTGCGGTTGACGGTAGTACGAAAAATATACAACTGCTATCACCCGAGCATGAGGAATCGATAGGACCTACAACTCCCATAAATGTAAAAAAGTAAGGTAAAAATTTAATTATGAATCGGTTGGCTCCTCTTCAGTTAATCTTCCTTCATGTAGTCAGTTCTCCAGTCTAACGTTAAAATCATTCTTACTGGATTTGTGATAATAATCGTCAGCAAAAAAAACGGAGAGTGGCACATACATACATAATTTAAGGCGCTATATCAGTGTAACCCATGAATAATTGGCGATTTTCGTGATTTCTTTTTTAAAAACACTTTCAACTATATTTTTAACTTTTTTTACAAAAATATTGAAAATTAACGGAGTTTTGTGCTGCCTTGGGAGGTATCAAAAAAACTGGTGACATGATTCGGGCGAATGAGTAGCTGAAACAATAAAATTCAAAAAGGTTATTAAAGTTTCCTATACAATGACTTACGATTTTTGAAAAATAAATAATATAAATTAACAAAATGATGTAGTCCTAAAAAAATCGTTTTTTTAGGTAAAAAAATTGTCGTTTCTTTAATGCCAATGCCAAATGGAAAATTTTCAACAAATCAAAAATATTGTAGGCCATTGTATAGTAAATATAATAATTCAAGAATACTCAGTTTAAACTTGAATTTTTGAGTCGATCAATCAATATCTCGTTGAGTTGTGAAGTCAGCAATTTTGAAAAATGTCGTTTCGAGAAAAATGCGTCTAAAGTTTCGATTGTGGCGGCTTATACCTAGGAGCTCTTTAGAACGCTGCCATTCAAAAAATATTCATGATACGACCTTACCGCTTTCACAGGCTATTTTTGAAAGTATAAGCTATCGAATAAGCAAAAAATAAATCGTTTTTTTATACTCTCGCAACAAATGTTGCTAAAGAGAGTATTATAGTTTTGTTCACATAACGGTTGTTTGTAACACCCAAAACTAAACGAGTTAAATATAGGGTTATATATACCAAAGTGATCAGGGTGAAGAGTGGAGTTCAAATCCGAATGTCTGTCTGTCCGTCCGTCCGTCTGTGCAAGCTGTAACTTGAGTAAAAATTAAGATATCTTGATGAAACTTGGCACACTCATTTCTTGGCCCCATAGGAAGGTTGCTTTCGAAAATGAGCAAAATCGGACCACTGCCACGCCCACAAAATGGCGAAAACCGAAAACACATAAAGTGCCATAACTAAGCCATAAATAAAGCTATGGAAATAAAATTTGGTATGAAGGATCGCACTATGAAGGGGCATATCTGGATGTAATTTTTTTGGGGAAGTGGGCGTGGCCCCGCCCCCTATTAAGTTTTTTGTACATATCTCGCAAACCAATAGAGCTATATAAACCAAACTTTCTGCAGTCGTTTTTTTTAGCCACCTCCAAATACAGTCCAAAAATGAAAGAAATCGGATCATAACCACGCCCACCTCCCATACAAAAGTTAGGTTGAAAATTACTGAAAGTGGTTTAACTCACTAACGAAAAACGTCAGAAACACTAAATTTCACATAAGAAATGGCAGATGAAAGCTGCACTCAGATTTTTTTACAAAATGTAAAATGGGCGTGGCGTCGCCCACTTATGGGCCAAAAACCATATCTCAGGAACTACTCGACCGATTTCAATGAAACTTGGTTTGTAATTGTTTCCTTACATCCCAATGATATGTTGTGAAAATAGGCCAAATCGCTTCACAACCACGCCTACTTCATATATACCAGAACTTTGAAGACAATCTGAATCGTTTACTTTACAATATATAAAGTAAGTACTAGTGAAGATATCGGTGCAGAACTTGGCACAAATACTATGTTAATAGTGTGGCAGCCCCATTCTAAAAATCGGACCATAGGTTTTTAAGGCCCCATATATCGAACACTAGGACCTCGGTGCTTCTAACCTAATATTATGGTTTCCAACTTTCAATGGACTTTATACAATATATATGACGAATATGTGGGTCAAATTGTGTATTATATAATATAAATAAAGTAAAATAAATAAATTGCGAGAGTATAAAATGTTCGGTTACACCCGAACTTAGCCCTTCCTTACTTGTTTTTAATGTCACACTGTTATAGCCCCTTAACTAAGGGAAGTACTTACGTTGCTCGTACAAAAAACAAATAGTTTTCTTATTTGAACGAAAATAACTTATGAATCTGCAACAATTCTTATTAAAAAGCCGCACTACATAGCTAATATAACATTGGCATTGCTTGGAATCGAATGATAACCTTTTTGTATTTTCAACACAACATTTCGTTTTAATATATGTTTCAGCTGAAACCTTTTTCCATTTTTAATTTTCGAATATACATATCTCCGCCATATTTCTAGCTATTCTAGCTAAACTGACTTCATTCGCTCAGAAATTGATCAAGGTTTACAACAACATAGCATTTTGTTACTCTGCGACAACAACAACAACCTCTGTATAATAAGTTTTTTACATTTTCCGCCGAGGAAATGAATATTTTTCAACAATTTTCTGTATAAATTTTTCTTCAGCTTTTGTTAGCTATTCCTTTGAGGGATCACACTATAAGATGAATGGATACTTATAAGCGACATGGGAAATCGCCCTCAAAATGTGGTTAAACGAAAAACCACGAAGATCTATAGCTAAGCTACATGTTATGCTCCAAAACTAATATTTGATACATGCGATCTCAGTAGGGAGCGGCAACCGTGGTTCAACACATTTTGAATAGTAGTCTTGTCAACGAACTTCAATAAGTTTTATGCACATGTCTCACAAGCTGAAGCTTATTAACTGAACTTTCTGAAAATATTTCTTTTTGTCATACACTGGTTGTGTTGAAACCTATTAAAAGTGAGTTAACTCACAAAAGAAAAACGTGAGAGGCATTAAATTCCTCATCCAATGAGTCGGTAAAAAAGTTGAATAATGATCGTGGCATCGGTAAATATTTAAGATATATTAACAATATTAAGTGCAAATTTATAATATATGTAGTTTGGTGTCAAAAAAGAGTGAAATCGGTTCACGAATTATCCGCCACCGCTCTCATATACTACTACACATAATAAATTCCGTTAAATTAATGCCAAAAAAGAATACAGTCACTTTTTCTATCCCTATTACACCTATGCTGAAATCGTATCTTGGTCTTCTTCTTCTTGACTGGCGTAGACACCGCTTACGCGGTTATAGCCGAGTCCAAAACAGCGCGCCACGTATCCCTCCTTCTGGCAGTTTGGCGCCAATTGGTTATACCAAGCGAAGCCAGGTCCCTCTCCACCTGGTTCTTCCATCGGAGTGGAGGTCCCCCTCTTCCTCGTCTTCCTCCGGCGGGTACTGCATCGAATATTTTCAGAGCTGGAGCACTTTCATCCATTCGAACAACATGACCTAGCCAGCGTAGCCGCTGTTTTTTTATTCGCTGGACTATGTCTATGCCGTCGAATAACACATACAGCTCATCGTTCCATCGTCTGCGGTATTCGCCGTTGCCAATGTTTAAGGGACCATAAATCTTCCGCAAAACCTTTCTTTCGAAAACTCCTAGTGCCATCTCTTGGTCTAGCTCCTATATATATACTATATAATGATTTCCGACACTCTGATTGACAAATAAAAAAAAACTTATTTATATAAAACAAACAACCGTTAGGTGAACAAAACCATTATACTCTGTGCAACATGTTGCGAGAATATAAAAATATTAGACATAAATATGTATGTAGATATATTTCACTTTTGCGTCATGCCGCGTTGACATGTTTTAAATTATTCAGAATATCTGTAGCTCTTTTTTTATTTTACAGGATATACTTCAACAGATGATTCATTGAATATTGGCATTTAGTCGACTGAAAAATCGTTAGAAAGTATGATTTTCGCAGAATGGCGTAATATAATGTATACGTAAGTTAATAAGTTCACATCATATTTCCAGTAATAATTTACGTCAGTCCATATTTCACATCAAGCATTAAATAATGTAAATGAAAATGTAAATACATCTTTACTCCAGTGAACACTTTCTCTTGTGAAATTTATAGGAACAAAGAATTACAAATCATCATTTCTTCCCCTTTTTCTACCGATTCGTTATATAACAAATATGTTCATTAGTATTAGATAAGAATTGTCGATAATCCCCTTGATAGGTTTTATATTAGCTACATTATATCCACGATTTTACGTTCACTTAATTTCACTAAGATATCTCACATATTAACCTGTGTAAACGTCCACCGGATATTTAAAAATCCGAATATGAAGTATTTTTATGGGGGCTAGAAGAAATGTTGATCTGATTTTGCCCATTTTTGGCACAGAGGCACACTATTAGAAGGAGCACATCTTCTTAAAATTTCCTTAGAATATCTGAGAGATTTATGTATATTTTCAATTAAAAATTTGCCGCAAACTTCCAGGTACTCATGTACGGTATGATAAGTGGGTGGAGCCACGCCCATTTCAAATGTTGTATACAAATTTAAGTGCAGCTCTTCTGTGCCATCTTTACTGCATTAAAGCATTTTAAATAGTTATCAATATAAGTGAGATGCAAAAATAAATATCTATTGAAAGTTTGGTTAATATAGATTGATTAGTTTACGAGACATGCACTTACTATCGCATTGGGCCACGCCTCTTTCCCACAAAAAAATCATCAATATGCCACTTCCTAACTTTATATATGGCTTATTTATGGCACTTTTCGAACTCTATTCTTCACCCTGACCTTAATACAAAATTGATGATGATCGCTTTTGCTATAAATTATATTGGGCATTAAAATCGTCTTTTAGTAATGGTAATGGTAAAAGTTTATATTAAACAATATTGGCTAAGTTCGAGTGTAACCGAACCAAGCCAATTTTCACAAGTTTCTTTTGAGTTCAACTTTAAACCACCAAGGGCGTTCGCCATGGACAGGAACAGGTGGTAATCACTTGGCGCTATATCCGGGCTATATGGTGGATGCGATAAAACCGATAAGCGAATATCTTATAACTCTCGCAAAAAGTTCAGAAGAATGGAAACATTTACTCCAGAACCAGTTTCCACGATTCAAATAAGCTAACACAAAATTTAAACCATATACTACATATTTGACAAAACGTACTCTAGAATATCGTTTAGTATGTGAAGATTGGGCTAGTTACTGGAAAGATTTCATTTATTTTCCACACCTTCATTATATCACAGATTACACATAGTTTTTCTAATATATCTCAGTTATTAACCAATACATTCAGTATAATACTGAAGTTTGAAAATATAGAGGAAAAGGAATAACCCGATTTTAGCAATTTTTAACACGAATTGTAAGGGAACATTCACCATGAATTTCTATAGAATATCTAGGAGATTTACCGATGTTTTCAAAATATGTAGCCACAAGTACTGAGGCCTCATGTTCGATATCTGGAGTCTTGAAAATAGTTATAGTACGATTTCCACAATTTTTAAATGAGCGATGTCACACTCCATTGCAGTATTTGTGCCAAAGTTTTATTCTGATATCTGCATTGGTTCTGTTCGAAATTGTATTCTGTAAATGGGAAGAAAGTGTGGTTATTAACTGATTTCGTCCATTTTCAAAATCAGGACAATATAAGGTTGTCAAATATTCCGCCTAAAAAGCTCTACAGAGCTCGTATCTGGCAATACTATAAATCTTTGAAAGGTCTTAACATATCCTACTAAACGACGCTGTGCATGATATTTGGATATTGCGTTCAACAGTTATAGACGTGTAAACATGGAGTTCACTAACGCCGAAATTCGTGCTAGGGTGGTACTCTATCACTTCGAACTGCGGAGGAATGGTTTCGACGATTCGGAGCGGGTGAGAACGACACCATGGATAAGCCAGCCGGCGGAAGACCTGTGAAAACAAATATCGATCAAATCATGGATAACATCGAGTTATACCGCCATGCGGCATCTTGTGTTATCGCTCAGGAGATGTGAGTTAGTCACCAAACCATTTTAAACGATCTGCAGAAGGCTGGATACACAAAAAAGCTTGATGTTTGGGTGCCGCATGATTTGACGCAAAAAAACCTTCTGAACCGAATCAACGCCTGCGATATGATGCTGGAAGGGAATCATCCACTATGAGCTGCTCCCATATGGCCAGACGCATAATTCTACCATCTACTGCGAACAACTGGACAGCTTGAAGCAGGCGATCGACCAGAAGCGTCCACAATTGGCCAACAGGAAGGGTGTAGTGTTCCACCAGGACAACGCCAGAGCACACACTTCGTTGATGACTCGTCAGAAGCTACGGGAGCTCGGATGGAAGGTATTGTCGCATGCACCATATAGCCCCGAAAATAGCGCCAAGTGATTAAAGTGGCTGTCCGACTTCTTCGCAAAATTCACTTTTGTAACACTTTTTATAAAGCAGTGAATAAAGAGCAAACAAGATATTTGACAACCAATATTTTGTACAAAATCTTGTTGAAATTGGTCGAGTAGTTCCTGAAGTTTCGAAGTTATCACTTGCACGAACATACGGACTCTACTCGTCATCCTAATCATTTTGATATATATACATATATATATATAGAACAACACTAGTATACTATAATGTCACATGTTGCGACGGTCAAAATATAGATCTGTAACAACCCTTTTTCAAATAAAAATAACATAGTGACGTACATATTTGTAGTTCATTCTAAATTTGTGCGAAAATGATAAGTTTCATTTACATAAAAACCCCTTTTTTAATTCTAGTGAATATGATAAGCTGTGCTTCCCGCGTTTAGTTTTTATAGCATTACTTTTTCCGTTAGATTTTCATTTTAATCCAAACGGATTACATTATAATACTCGTACGCTTAAAGATCGTTTGATTTTGCGAAAAGAAAATAGTTTCTCTTAAGAGCTTCAAGTGCGCGGTTGTTGCAATGGTCGAGTTTCGCTTCAAATTATTTGCCTGCCTTTGTGTGGCTTTCTGCTGCAATCTTGGCGTTAGAGCGCGTGAGTTTGATAAGAATAGTAAAGCATACAGTCACATGTACATACATATTTATATAAGGAATCTTAGAAATTGTGCATTTCTTCTAAGCTAATTCATATTGAAATATTCCCAAAGGTGTTTATGTGTGCAAAGAAAATAACATTTACGGCGATTGCATGTTGTATGAGAACTGCCCAACCCTACAGGATACTACATTCACGGACGATATGATTAATCGAAAAGACTGTAGAAATTCAGGACTTGTAAGAAATTATACTTTATATTGTGTTAATACGGGTGCGCAATATTTCTCTCTCTCTCTCACCCTTTCTTTATCTCTCGCTCACATAACATATCCTTACGCAGAGCGGTCGAGTTGTCTGTTGTCCGCGCAGGAATTTTCGACGGCTTAAGCGTGGAAAAACATCTACATCAACAACAACCACGACAACAACAACAACAACAACATCAACTACAGAAAGAGCAGCATTGAAAAGAAGGTGGCCTGAGCGGAACGAGTTTAATAGAAAAACCAATATTGAAGATTTGCAGAACTTCAATTCGGTTGGTTTGGCACTACTGAACAAGCATAATTGCGGTAGCATTATGGATTTTCGTTTGGCCAACGGCATTAATGCTATACAAGGCGAATTCCCATGGATGGCTATGTTACTTAACGCACGGAGGAAACCATTTTGTGGTGGTTCCGTAATAACGGAACGCTTCGTGCTCACAGCGGCCCATTGCATTACGGATGATTTGTAAGTGCTTAAATTTAAAAACTCTCTCTGAAAGAATTGTCTCCATTTAAAAACTCGCTTTAGACGAATGGTGCGCTTAGGTGAACATAGAATTTCCACAAAAATGGATTGCACACTAACCGTTTGTCAAACACACGTGGATTTTAGCATCGACCCATATCAGAAACCCATAATTCATCCAGACTACAGATCGCTGAATTATCATAAGGACATCGCGCTGATAAAGCTCGATAGGGACATCGATTTTAAACGTGAGTATAACAAAAGTGTACAAGTTTCATAAACTGTGTCCGATCTACACTTAAATCATATTAATATACTCTATATATATTTTTTTAGTTTACGACCACATTGCACCCATTTGCTTGCCCACAAAGCCATCGGATTCTAATATGCGGCCAAAGGATAATTTAATCTTAGCGGGCTGGGGCCTACAAAAATACGGTAATATAAGTGCATTAATTTTTCGTTCTATATTTAATTTTACATGTGCACATTCAGATCTCTACGCTGATGTACTTCAGAAAGGTGAGTTGAAAATCAAACCGCTGCATCTTTGCAAGAATTTATACCCACGTATGAGGATTGACAATTCGAAGCTCTGTATACAAGCCGGTTCTAACGACACGGTATCTTGTCATGGCGATTCCGGAAGCCCACTGTTTTGGAAAACAGATTACAAAATTGGCTGGTTCACTAAACAGCATTACACGCAAATTGGTTTGGTATCTCTGGGTTATGGCAAGGAGTGTGGTGATTTCACTTCGGATCCGTTTATGTATGAAAACGTAAGCGACTCCATGATTTGGATTACTCATGCTCTTTACAAAGCATATTTTAATTACTAAAATAATGTTCCACGCTTCTTTAACTCACAATTTTGGTGGAACTGATTTTTAATGTAAAGTAATCGGAGTTTGAAGTAAATTTTTGTAAAATGAATCTTAAAATAAAATTTTTGTAAAATCTCTTAAAACGACATGTGTATTTTTCAAAAAAAAATAGGAAATTAAATTAAAAAATAAAATAAAAATTTTAACCTAAGTTATAGAGGAATTTGAAATGAATGACACTATTGAGGAAAACATTTTTAAAAGCCGATCAGCGAATTTCTGAACTTTTTTAAAATATAAAAACAAAACAAATAAGGACGGGTGCAACCGAACATTTTCTACTCTCGCAATTTATTGATGTAATTTAAAAAGGTAACACAATTTGGCCCATATACTCGGTATAAAGTATACTAGTATATGACGTCAGAGGTAATTTCTGAACCGATTTCACTTGTTTTATCCAAGACTATGTGCTCACTTAATTTGGCTAACATATGACGTCAGAGGTAATTTCTAAACCGATTTCATTTATTTTATCCAAGACTATGTGCTCACTTAATTTGGCTAAGATATTTCACATATTAACCGATATATGCGGAATAAAGCCTACCGTATTTTTGAAAACCTTATAATTAGGTATATGGGAGCTACGGGTACTTATAACCCGACTTTAACCATTTTTGTGCAGAGACACATTATAAGAAGAAAAAACTCCTTCTAATTTAAATTAAAATATCTGAGATTTTTACCGATATTTTCGTTGAAAAAGTACCCTTAGTCACTGAGTTCTTCATGTTCGATATCTGGGATCTTGAAAAGTTATAGTCCGATTTCAACAATTTTTCCACAACTGATGTCACAGCTCAAATATAGTATATCTGTAAAATTTTATACCGTTATCTTCATTGGTTCCTAATGTGTATATTATAAAGTGAAGGAATCAGACGGAATTAAAAATTGAGTTATATGAGAAGTAGGCATTGTTGTGAACTGATTTCATCCGGGTACCAAGGGTGTCAAAATAATATGTACCGAATTTCATTGAAATCGGTCGAGTAGTTTCTGAGATATGGTTTTTGACCCATATGTGGGCAACGCCACGCCCATTTTCCATTTTGTGAAAAAATCTGAGTGCAGCCTACTTCTGCCATTTCTATTGTAAAATTTAGTGTTTCGGGTGTTTTCCGTTAGTGAGTTACCGCACTTTTAGTAGTTTCAATCTAACCTTTCTATGGGAGGTGGGCGTGGTTATTATCCGATTTCACCCATTTTTATGATAAGGGAAGTGACTGCAGAAAGTTTGGTTTATATAGCTTTTGTAGTTGACGAGATATGGACAACAAACGTATTAGGAGCGGGGCCACGCCCACTTTTCCAGAAAGATTACATCCAAATATGGTCCTTCCTCGTGCGATCCCTTAGCTGCGATCCAAATTTTAATAGCTTTATTTATGGCTCTGTGTTACTCGTCTCATCACCCTGAACAGTTTGATATAAGTATAGTAGTAGTATAAGTACATAGTATAATTTAGTTCACATTTTCTTTTAACCTAAATACATATGTGGATCTTAGGTAAATATCTGAACAAGACAAATTTAAACGGCTGTTCTGAAAAGTTCGTCAAATAAACCTTAAGTTCGAATACATTTGTTTTCATTCTGCTCTGTTTTAATAATTCGAAGTAAATTTAATTAATTAATTATATTTATGTATTAATTCTCCAAACTGTACAGCGAATAATTTCCGGTTTCATACTCTGTCATTCGAAAACTGGTTCACACTAGGTGGCGCTATAATTAACACGTAGAGAGAGTCATACCGTCCCACGCTAGATGTCGCACCAGTCGTATGGGTTTAAGCAGTAGCTTTAAGCATTAGTTTCTTTTTCAACCGGTAGTCAACTTGAAGAGTGGTCTCATCAGCAATAGTTTGTAGTTTTTCCTGGCCACTTCACTTAGGATAGCACTGGTGGCATATTGTTTACATCAAATGAGCACAAACCAAAATCTGGATGGCAAAAATTCGAGCAACATTGCCCATGGTGTGTGCAATCCTCCATCGAAATATTTGGAATGCAAACTGTTGAGGCCTTCAAAAGAAAATGAGCATAAATCATTGTGTAAATTGTATGAAAAGAGAATTGAATACTATCTAAAATGTTCAAACTGATTATTATATGCGTATACATATGTATATAGTTCTAACCACAAATGAGTTTTGCAACTGTTAATAACATATTTTTTTCAAGGATTTTGCACCACCGTCCATATATGTATATCAATTAACCGTAAACAAATATTTATATTGCAGTTTATGTATGTCATCCCATGTAACGGCCTGTTTTTTAGGGATTTTTAAGAATTTTTTTCCATGATAGTAAATAGATAAAGCATAAGATATTGCATACAACATGGTATACAGAGTTCTGAACACCCACACCAGGAAAAAGTGGGCTCGCACTTCCTTCACGTTTCCGGCTGATTAGCTTATCAGAAACAAACAAAAAGAGGGGCTTTTTCACCTGTAAGCTTAAATGCATGGAATGGACTATTACAATTGAATATGTATGTAAATGAAAAGTTGGAATTAGTTTTTTGTTAGAAAAAAAAACGAAATTTTGGAAACCTTTAATCCATGCCATGCGTTTACATGTGCTTAGTGGACCCTACAAATTCAAGCCGTTTTTGAGATAAGTTGGAGGAACACAGTTTTGAAAAAACGCGTTCAAAGTTTCCAGCTGACAACTCAACGCCTCGAACAGCTCCTTCTTCTAATTGCTGTATCTTGAAAATGGCTTCGGATCTTCAAAAATCACTTTATTACAATATTCTAGACATGTTAAAAAGCAATTTATAAATAAATTTTTGACCCCATCACATGGGATAACTCCCTTAAGTAAATTTAAAAACCAATTCCATATAAGAATATGAGTATTCTATGCAGTACGAAATTGTTTTATCTATACTACTATTATAAAGAGGAGAGATTTGTATGTATGTTTGTAATGAATAAACTCAAAAACTACTGCGCCTATTTCAAAAATTCTTTCACCATTGGAAAGCTTCATCCCGAGTAACATAAGATATATTTATTGCTAGAATCTCAACTTTCTCTAAATAGTTCCCAGGTGAGGGTATTAAAAAGACTCCGTGATGGAGAATCTTAAACTGAACTTGAAAATCGTCTTGCAAGTCGCTCTCTTTTCATCGCAATCGTATGCCAGAGAGCCGAGTAACAAGCGCTCGCAGTGCTTGCTGAACAAAATTTCAAAACCTCCCAAGAACGCGCTTGTGTGTCGAGTATGGAGCGTGTGCAGCGGCTTGAAAAACAAAATATTAGAAATATACAAGCTCGCATTAGGGCGTCGAACACTGAACGTTCATAATCAGAGAGAAAGACAACGGACACAAAGGTCTAGGGTCGTAATCAAGTTTTAGCTCATTGCAAATAAAATATACTTTCAGGTTCGAATTTTCCTCAATTTACCTTTTTTAAAATGAACCCACGCAAGAAAGGGGAAAGTACAGACATATGTATGGGAGAGCGTGTATAAGTGTGTACAAATGTATAACTTATGAAATATTTGTTTAAACCCGTGCGAAGCCGGAGCGGTCTGTTAGTTATTAATAAATTTGAAATTAATATAAAATTTGTAAGGAATAACAAAATAAATAATTAAATAGCGTGGATTTTTAACAGAATACATATGTATAAAGTATGTGAGATTCTGGCATCGTTCAAATGACATTTCATGCCAACTAAGAACAATTAGCTCGAGTTGGTAGGTTTCCTTTCAGCAACACTTTAAAGAATTTAGAGAATTATGCAATTACTTGGATCTGCTTACACGATTTTCCTACCTCTATTGTTTTTTTTTTAATTTTGCTCTTTTACTCTGTATTTCATTAAATAAATTAACTATAACTAATTCAAATATATATAAATAATTAAATTACAATATATTAAAAATACATATGGTTCGATGTACATATAAAGTTTTACTTACACTTTTATCTCCCTTGCAGAAAACGAATAATATTCCAAAAGCAAATAATATAAACAACCTCAACAACAATTCTGTTAAAATATGCATTTTTAATTTTCTTTGAAAAAAAAGTTGAAAATTTGGAGCGAAATTACAACAAGTGCACTGAATGTGGCTAGTAAGCCAACTAACGATTATTAGATATTTGTAGCTGCGAAGAAAGGACGATCAGATTATTGGACATGAAATGTAAATTAACTTGACATGTACGGAGTATATATATATATACTATAGTAGAGTAAACACAGTAACGTATCCAAAAGGATTAGATTGAAAAATATTTGAACACCTGGCCTAATCACAACTTACAGCGAATACACTGTTCTCCATGCATTCGATCAACAGAAGATATGAAATGCGTAACTTTTGACTAAAAAGTGTTTCAGAATTCAACCGACTCGACCTGAACCTAGTACTGTACATCGCATCCATGATATTCATTCAAAGGGGTTGAAAACCTCTAAATCGTTCGGTAACTACGCCTTTGACAGGTCATCTTTATTGCTAGCAGTACAAGTATCGCATAGTTAGTCATGAATCTGAATATGTATGCCTAAATATGTACTTTGCTATGTGTACGAATATATGTCTTTCCATTTAACATGCAATAATTCGTGCAACAATGGCCTAAGATCTAATCGGATACATCAAAATTAAATTTTCGAAAATACTAAAATAAGGGAGACATAATGCAAATATTCCTAATATACAGTATATGAACATATATACAACGTAATTCATCTAATTAGACTAAAGCGGACAGTGAAAGGGTTTTGTAATCAATAAATATTGGTTGGCAAATATCTCCCTTCCGCTTTTTTGCTCAATGCTTCATAAAAAGTGTTACAGTGATCCGATTTAGTTCAAATATTCGCCGTTTCGTTCGATAATCTGTTTCCATCAAGACGGCAACTTCATAATACGCCTCTCGTAGAAGGCCCCCTCCTTATTTGCGAAGAACGCGGACAGCCACTTTTCACAAGCTTCTTTTGAGTTCAACTTTACACCAACAAGGGCGTTCGCCATGGACAGGAACAGGTGGTAATCACTTGGCGCTATGTCCGGGCAATATGGTGGATGAGATAAAACCTCCCATCCGAGCTCCCTGGTGGAACACTACACCTTTCCTGTTGGCCAATTCTGGACGCTTCTGGTCGATCGCCTGCTTTAAGCGGTCGAGTTGTTCGCAGTAGATGGTAGAATTATGAGTCTGGCCATATGGGAGCAGCTCATTGTGGCTGATTCCCTTCCAATCCCACCAAACACACAGCAAAACCTTCCTGGCCGTCAATCTCGGCTTGGCCACTGTTTGGGACGATTCACCGGCCTTCGACTACGACCGTTTTCGCTTGATATTGTCGTATGTGATCCATTTTTCGTCGCCAGTCACCATCCACTTCAAAAATGCGTCGAGTTCATTCCGTTTCAGCAGCATATCACTGGCGTTGATTCGGTCCAGAAGGTTTTTTTGCGTCAAATCATGCGGCACCCAAACATAAAGTTTTTTGTGTATCCAGACTTCTGTAGATGGTTTAAAATGGATCGGTGACTAACGATATTTTCCATGATTTGCTCGGTATTCGTCGTCACAGGTCTTCCTTCCGGCTGGCATATCCATGTTGTCGTTTTCACCCGCTCTGAATCGTCGAAACCATTCCTCCGCAGTTCGAAGTGATAGAGTACCATCCCCCAAAACATTAAACTCACGGAACGTTTCTCTAGCGGATTTTAACGAAGGAACACTTTAAAATAGCGCAAGACCTTTCAAAGATGTATAGTATTACCTGATACGAGCTCTTTAGCGCTTTATACATATTTAACAATTTAAAGACGATTTTGCGGGTGTAGCAAAACTCTCTCAGACAGCTTCTTTTAGCATCTTGATGGAAGTAGAAGTCCTTAAAAAATATTTCGAAGAATAACTCAAACAGTGATAACCTATAAATGAAACATTTGCTTTTATACTTCGTGGGAAATATAGCGTGATTGATATTTAATCGGAGCGTTTTCATGGTAGATATGATAATATCTGGATTTTAACATTGGTAACACAAGGATCTATACAGCTAGCATTGAAATTTTCATTTTTAAATTAAAACTTTTCGATACCAATTTATTGAGAAAGAACTGGTTTTACAATTTGTATTTAATGCTTCGGAGTATTGGGTACTTCTCTCCATCACATTGGCCACGGAAATCATCCAGCGATAAATCGAACAGAGCAACACCACCCAAATTCTTTGCGAGCGCATAACTTGCCTTATTTGCAGCAGTGTCTGGCTCCTCATAACTCACCCACAGACCATTGAGTCCTTCATCGTCGGCTGAGCGATAAGCATAGCTGCCAAAGCGTTTTATTGGATCGCCAACTTTGCGTAGACGCGCATCTTCGCCCCTCAATTCTTTGTTAGCTTGTAGTTTTTCGCAAATTTCCGGCCAACTCATTAAGCCGGGTATGCGAATCTGTTTGCCAGCGGTACCTTTCCCGAGAGTTTCTACTATCGGCGGGAAACCGGTAATACCCGAGTCAACTGACATATTCCAAGAAAGCCCATAAGCTGGTACTCCAATATTTATTTTATTACTCGGTGCTGAGTTATTGAGCCAAAGCTGTACGTGGTAGTCAATGTTGTGGGTGGGGTCGCGGTCTGACATTGCATATATGGGCGCACTATGATCAGCAATTTTGGGATCGCGCTCTGGTGTTTGGAAGTCATAGCTACCAAGATTGACGAAATTCAAATTGTTTATAGTAGAGGGGACATCAATGAAAACTACAAAATATAAGAAAAAATGGAATTCTGTTGAAATAACGTTATGGTTTTGAGTAATGGAAAAAACCTACGATTAGCATCAACGTGCGGGAGCATTGTTAAGGTCAGCATTAGTCCATCCGAGTGAAAGGCATCTTTCAATTCTCTCACCAGTGTCGTGAATTGTTCCTTGTGCTCCGCAGCGTTTTTATCAACGACTTTTGAAGAAGTAACCCAACCTTTGAAGCCCCTCCAAAACCTTTTCCATATATTCTCAACTATTACGGGAGGATTTTTAGGAAACTGCCATGCCAAATCTAAACCATCAAAATCGTAAGCTTTCAAGAGAGCTACAGCGCTGTTGACAAACGCATTTCGATGTGCCTGATTCTCCAGCAGGTTGAGGTAAGTATTGCTCGGTAATTCCTCAACCAAATCACGATCTCCACCAACAGAGAGCAGAATCAAAAGTTGTGGATGATTGCGACGTAAGTTGGTAATATTACGGTAATTGTTGAGTGTAATATCCAATTGTTTTTTTAAGGGCTTCAATTGGAAACTTTCCGGATCGATTGCCGCATAACCATAAACTAGGTGACTACAAAATTGCAGAGCCGGTTCCAGATCTTGCAGCGATAATTTTCCAGCACCTAATGTTCGTAGTGTAATGCATTTTATTAATTATTTTTTAATTTTTGACAAAATTATCATAAATGTATTCTACAACACACACATGCACACACATGTGAAGAATATAGAACATATAAAAGCTTCATGATTGTGCCAACACAAATTCACGATAAGTGGTCAGTATGTAAACTCAACGCTGATAACCTTAAAACATATATGCTTTCGTATTAACACACATATGCGCATATATAATTCGACATATGAAGATTTGTAAATGAAGTTGTAAGAGGCAACATTGTCTTAGACATAATATTTATACCCACTTGCACCTCGATATGGTCTAGACCCGTGTATATTTGGCACTGAACGATAAATAATGCTCCGATTTCCAAAGTTTTAATTTGTATTCAAAACACACACATACACATTTAGACTAATTATCACAATTAAATTTTTATAAACAAACAAACCTTCTCTAAATTGACTGGCTGAGTCATAATAACAAACCATTCTGGCTGCTTGTGTTGTCCCAATCACCAGAGTTACTAGTAGTAATATGTATTTTAACATTTCAATTTTATAAAATAAAAATGTACTGCACTGTTCGAATTTAAAATTTAAACTGAAATCGCTTGCAAATTGTGTCGTTCGAAGAGCGAATTGCGGTCCATAAATAAGACAAGCTTATCAGTTGTTATGATTAATCAAATGTATATACTCGTATCAGGTCGCTATTAAATCTGAGCTTAACATTATAGAACATAATGTAAACATAAGTCACGGACCGCGGCTAATCAAAATATGGAAATCCCCTCGTATTCATTTCTTTGAAATAGCAAAGCTTTAAATGAAACAAATAAGGTAGTGCTAAGTTCGGGTTTAGCCGAAAATTGTTTACTCTCGCCATCAATTTATTTAATTTTGTTAAAGAACACATATTTTGACTCATATTCGCCATAAAGTCCACAACAACAACGAAAACCATTTTATATAGTATATGGAAGCTGGGGTCATTCCTTTATCGATTTCAACAATTTTACAAATAAACAAGTAAGGAAGGGCTAAGTTCGGGTGTAACCGAACATTTTATACTCTCGCAATTTATTGAAGACATTTTATTAAGATAACATACAAATTAACCCATAAATTCGGCATAAAGTTTAATAGAATAACGAAAATCGTCATATATAGTATAAGCTGAGGTAATTCCTGAACCGATTTCATTCATTTTCATCAGCAACTATACGCTCTATTAATTTTGCTAAGATAGCTCACATATTAACCAATACATATATGTGGAATAAAGCTCATCGTATTTTTGAAAAACCTATAATTAGGTATATGGGAGCTAGGAGAAGATACTTTTCAAAACCTACAATAAGGTATATGGAGATGTTATGACCCGATTTTAATAATTTTTGGAACAGAGACACACTATTAGAAGAAAACAATTTCCTCTGAATTACATTAAATTATCTGAGAGATTTACCCATATTTTCGGTTAAAATTTATCCTTAGGCGCTGAGTTCAACATGTTCGATACCTGGGGCTTTGAAAAGTTATGGTCCGTTTTCGACAATTTTTTCACAAGTGAAGCCAGAGATGATATGCACTATTTGTGTAAAGTTTTATTCCGCTATCTTCATTGGTTCTTTATGTATACATTATAAAGTGAAGGAATCAGATGGAATTCAAAATTGAGTTATGAGGTTGTGAACCGATTTCGCCCATTTTTTTCGTGTTATCAGGGTGTCAAGAAAATATTATATACCGAATTTCATTCGAATCGGTAGAGTAGTTCCTGAGATATGGTTTTTGACCCATAAGTGGGCGATGCCACGCCTATTTTCCATTTTGTAAAAAAATCTAAGCACAGCTCCCTTTTGCTATTTCTCCTGTAAAATTTAGTGTTTCTGACGTTTTTCGTTAGTTAGTTAACCCACTTTTAGTAATTTTCAATCTAACCTTTGTATGGGAGGTGGGCGTGGTTATTATCCGATTTCAATTATTTTAATGGTGTGTGGTGGGGTACGTAAGAGAACCGACTGCAGAAAGTTTGGTTTATATAGTATTATTGGTTTGCGAGTTAAATACAAATAACCGATTTGTGGGCGGGGCCACGCCCACTTCCCCAAAAAAATTACATCCAAATATGCCCCCTTATATTGAGATCCTTTATTCCAAATTTTACTTTTATAACTTCATTTATGGCTTAGTTATGACACTTTATGTGTTTTTGGTTTTCGCCATTTTGTGGGCGTGGCAATGGTCCGATTCCGCCCATTTTCGAACTTAACTTTCTTATGGTGCCAAGGAATATTTGTGCCAAGTTTCATCAAGATATCTTAATTTTTACTCAAGTTACAGCTTGCACAGGCGGACAGACGGACGGACGGACAGACATCCGGATTTCAAATCTACTCGTCATCCTGATCACTTTGGTATATATGACTCCATATCTAACTCTTAGTTTTAGGTGTTACAAACAACCGTTATGTGAACAAAACTATAATACTCTCATTAGCAACTTTTGTTGCGAGTGTATAAAAGAACCCGCAACACATTTTCTTTCAAAGCTTTTAAAAAAATTACATTATGCCCCTCTCTATTGTGATACCTGTACAAAACTTCATTTTCATAGTATAAAAACTGAATAAAACAGTTTTTATTGTTGTTGCAGCAAAGAGGAACACTACACTTCAGGCATTTAGTCAGTCAAAGTTCCAGTTTTGTATAGTCTACAAATCATTTTTCACTAAACACAACCCGTTCTGATCATATCTTTTCACATTAGCCGGTGTAGAGATAAACTCGTACACTGCTTGTTGAGATCAGAGGATCAAACTTTGGTGATTATATTGCTGTTGCAGATGAGGGTCCTTTAGTTATGGTTTAAGCACACTTAAATGTTTGCGATAAAGCAGCTAAGGATTAACTACAGATTTGTCTAAACAATATTAAACTGCTCTCATATAACTCTTCTTTGAGCGGTGGTTAACTGAATATGGGTCCATCAGAATGTTCGAGAGATCTACTCATAGGCCTAGGAATCTCCAAATACTTGTTTTCCTAACCAACACACACCTTCATATTAAATTGTGATTGATTTCACATTTTCAAGACAAGACCCTTGTCCAGGGTTTTTCAATTCAAAATGCACTGCTTACCTTTTCAAATATATTTCTTGATAAAGAGTTTGAAATTGTAGTAAGATTGAAGTCTGCGGTCCAAGACATTTTTAATTGAGTCAACTTTAGAACACCGAGATAAAACAGAACTCCAATATAGCGCCTTGTTTCCTCGAGAGCTAGTCATATCTATATACCCATGATTTGTCACCGGTTATGACCCTTTAAAGCAATTCCAGAGCAATGCTCATGCGACCCTTTTTTTGTTCAAAATTCAATAATATTAGATTGAACCTCGTTGCCACACGTTTTATGCCCAAAATTTCGGAAAAAATTGCATGGTATGAGCTAACTGATACGCCGTCATCTTCAGCAACTTCTCTAATAGTGATTCAACGATTACCGAAAACAATTTTCATCACATGCTCAACATATTCATCGGTTGTTGATGTGCTGGGGCGAGCGTCGTCATACACATCTTCTCGACCATTTTTGAAAAGCTTGTATGAGTTGTAAACATTATTTTGACTCAGTATACACTCACCGTATGCCACTGTCAATATTTCAAATGTTTTTAAGCACTTAATTTCATTTTTCACACAAATTTGACTCGACATTTTTTGATCCATTTTTAAATCGGTAATCGAATGTATGTAGCCCCACGAGATTTGAAAATTAAACTTATTTTCGACCTTCGGAGCTCGTATATTTATTAGTATGTGAGTTATCTTAGCAAAAAAATAAAAATAAAAAATCTTGGCTATAATGTAGCTTGGTGGCAAAAATAGTTGGAAACGATACAGGACCTACCCCAGCTTCCGTATATTGAACCCAGCTTCCAATCACCATCACCATTGAAAATTTGAGAAACTCGGATGCCTTGGTCCCGAAGAAGCAGCATTGTATGAGTTTGGAAAGTTTGAATGTTCACCTATATTCGCATCACCATTTAAGAATATTGTAGTGTACACTCTAATGGCAAAATTTTCTTCACATATACTCGTATATATACCATATCCCTTTTCAGCACCGGCCAGACATACCCGAGACATCGAACACTTCCATGTCAGCACTGATGTGGAAGAAAAGTATAGTTTATTGATATACGATAAAACCAGTGTTTATAGCAACTCTGCATGTAAGCAACTAACATTAAATTCAGCCAAAATGCAATAGCAACAACAACAATTATATACTCGTATTTGCATTATGTATGCGAGACAGCGATTTTGCGCGCGAATCGCGGTGGAAATGAAAAGGAATGGTAAAATGTGGGTCAGTACGATGAAGTGCAGATTTTATAATCGCAAAAAGACACAACAAACCGTTACTCAGTTACTATGTGACTATATGTACATATATGCGATAGCTATAATAAAAACAATCACACTATTATAATAACTGTACTATGTACAACAACATCATTAATGACGTAAAGGGGTTTTCAATGAGAGCGCTACAAAAGTGTATTCCTGTGAAAGTACATTCGATGCCAATATGTAAGGAATTTGATTTCTTTTGCAGGGCCACCATGGGCACGCTTGTAGAAGTCCAGACGTTGAACCGAATTTTCGACGGTTTTAAAGCGTAAATAAATTTCACGTTCGATATTCTTACGAAGTTCATCAATCGTCCCTTGATTGTTGGCATAGACCATAGAGTTGACGTAGCCTCACACGGAATAGTCTAATGGTGTCAAATCGCACGTCCGAGGCGGTCAATTGACTGGATCATTTCGTAGGATAACACTTTCACCAAACTTGATTTTCAATAAATCGATTGTGACATTCATTGTGTGGCTTGGGGTGCCGTCCTGTTGGAACCACATATTGGCCAAGTTCATATCATCCAATTCGGGCCAAAAATATTCGATTATCATTGAGCGGTAGCGATTCCCATTCACCGTAAAGTGCTGGTCTTGATCATCACGGAAGAAGAACGTTCCAATGACGCCGCCGGCCCATAAACCGCACCAAACCGTAAATTTCGGGATGCCATGGTGACTCATGGAGTACGTGTGGATTGCTGCCTGATCAATAAAGCTTAATTTTGCCACATCGCTGAAGATAATTTTTCTACGAAAATTCGGATTATTTTCAAGTTGTTGCTCAACCCAATTCACGAACATACGACGATTCTGATGGTCAAGCGCCTTCAGTTCTTGACTCAATTTGATCTTGCGAGAATGTAAGCCAAGATCTTTTCGCAAAATTCGCCGCAACCACGTCACAGATATGCCCAACGCTTGAGAACGACGTGTGAGAGACTGATTTGGGTCTTCCTCAATTGATGCGTTAGAGGCAGCAATATTCTCGATACTACGGCCACTTCTTTGCCTCACTGGCACGGGAATATTTTGTACTATGCCCGTGGATTCAAATTTTTCCACTAGACGCCCAATTGTTGATCTGGCAGGACGATTATGACGATCATAAATTGCACGTAGCGCTCTTAAAGTTGAGTTCAATGACTCTGAATTTCGGTAGTAAATATTAATAATTTCGACTCGTTGTTGGATCGTATATCTTTTCATTATGAAAGGACAAATCTTAATGAAGAGAAATGTCAAAAGAGCGGAAAAAATATGATCTTCGATTAAACATGAATCCATTGATGCACGCCTGGGTCCAAAGAACAGTCGAAACATTGGACTTCACCTGTCGAAAGAGCTCCGAAGAAGACGAAAACTGTCCTATCAGCCGAAAAGATTAATATGAATTAGTATATAGAAATCACGAAAATATAATTTCGAAATGTTCTTAAGGAGTTTTTTAATTGAGGGAAATGCATCGTAATTATTTTCCACAAACAGCATTTTCAAAAATTTTATTTTGACTATTTATATATGCATTGTATTGAACATATGTACATATAAACTAATCAGCAGTGGGAAATGGCAAGAAATACGGTTAAAGAGCAAAAGAGGAAATTACTATACTCTATTACGAATGCTATACACTTGAGTAGTCAAAGCTCGCGCTACAAAGTAACTACGGCAGTTACTCATTGAAGGCATATACATTTACCTGCATATATATGTATGTATATAAGTGATCACACATGTGCAAATTTTGTCTGCATTTACAAGCAAGTGGATATAGCGTTACCCGTCGTGATACAGTTGAATGACCTGAGATCACAACGGCTGCCAAATCCTCTATCTGCTTGACGCGCTTCGCAGATGAGCTTGCAGCTTGCTAATTAGGAATAAACAGACAAGTCGGCAAACCACCAATCAATTCGATGTCAACAGAGCGGAGTTCTGATTAGTTTAATACCAAGATCGAATTAAGTGTATACAAATTCGTAGGAGTTAGTTACTACATTTCTCAAGGAAATAAAAAATAAGTACTCAAGTGTTTAACTTTTATCACAATCCGTTTAGATCCGATCTACGTAATTAGCTCTGTAAATTCGCTCATCTTTAGTTGTAATACAAAGTTCAATTAGAAGAGAGCATTAGCATACCCCGAATCGCTATATATAGTATACATATGTGGTCGTAATTTCTTGATCGTTTTTACTTATTTTCACTACCCACCTTCATCATTACCACGATTTTATGTTCACTTAATTTTGCCAAGATATCTCACATATTAACCGATATAGTATATAATATAAAGTCCATCGTAAGTTTGAAAATCCGTATATTAGGTAAATGGGGGCTACAGGAAGATTTGACACGATTTAGACCAATTTTGGCACAGAGCCACATAATTATAAGGAATAATATTCTCTTTATTTCTTTCGAAAATCTGTGAGATTTACCTATATTTTCGATAAAAATTTGTTTCGAGCCCTGCTGACCACATGGTCGGTATTTGGGGGCTTGAAAGATTATAATCCGATTTCAGTGATTTTAAGATGGGCGATGTAACACTGGAAACGTAATATTTGTGCAAAGTTTTGTTCCGATATCTTCACTGGTGCTTAATTTATAGATTGCAAAGTGAATGAAACAGATGGGCTTCAAAATTGTGATAAAAGGAAAGTAGGCGTGGTTGTAAACCGGTTTCGCTCATTTTCCACTCAAAGATGTTTCGTTCGATAATCGGTTTCCATCTAAACGGCAACTTCATAATACCCCCCTCGTAGAAGCCCCTTAGGAACACTTGGCTTAGGATAATCACTTGACGCTATGTCTGGGATATATGGTGGATGCGATAAAACCTCCCAAGTGAGTTCCCGTAGCTTCTAACGAGTCATCAACGAAGTGTGTGGTCTGGCGTCGTCCTGGTGGAACATTATACCCTTCCTGTCGCCTGCTTCAAGCGGTCCAGTTGTTCGCAGTAGATGGTAGAATTAAGCGTCTAGCCATATGGGAGCAGCTCATAGTGGATGATTCTCTTCCAATCCCACCAAACACACAGCAAAACCTTCCTGGCCGTCAATCCCGGCTTGGTGACTAACTCCCATCACCTGGCCGATGTCACGAGATGCCACATGCCGGTCTTCCGCCGGCTGGCTTATCCATGGTGTCGTTGTTCCCCGCTCTGAATCGTCGAAACCATTCCTCCGCAGTTCGAAGTGATAGAGTACCATCCCCCAAAACACCATTAATCTCACGGAACGTTTATCTAGCGGATTTGCCTTTAACGAAGGAAAACTTTAAAATAGCGCGAATTTCGGCGTTAGTGAACTCCATGTTTACACGTCTATAACTGTTGAACGCGATATCCAAACTAATCATGCATAGCGTCGTTTTATAGGTTATGTCAAGACCTTTCAAAGATGTATAGTATTGCCAGATACGAGCTCTGTAGCGCTTTATACATAGCCGTGAAATTCAAAAGACAAAAAGACAGAAGGGAGATATTTGACAACATTATATGAGTTCATACAAAGCTACTTTTTCGATTCCCGTATGCTGATACTACCGTTATATAAAAAGTATAAAAAAAGTAAATCATTACCTTTAAACATTAGTGTGGTTCCATTTTATTTATTTTCACACTTAAAAACGCAGTCCATAAGATGCAAACATTTCGTTATTCACGAACAGAAAAATTAGATATATTCTCAGGCACATGTGTATGTAAGTGGCGCTTTTATGCCATTTGTAAGATGGTATTAAAGCAAAACCTGCATTTGCTGCCTGAATATAATTTTAATAATGTCTTTTCAAGAGAATAAGATGAAATGTTCTAGATAATATGAAAATGGTACGTTAAGCTTGTCGCTGCTCATGTCAATACAGACCGAGTCTAATTGTTGTCACTCTTTTGGCCATATCTTTATGTTAATAATACATATTTATATACATATTCATATATATGATACATTTCTTTCAATCTTGCAGATGTTAAATACTTTCAGCGAGAAGTCAAATTTTAAGAGATAAAGATTTATTATTTCCAGTGAAAAATATTGCGTGATATGTTATGCTTTAATGGAAATGACCTAGCGGATTCAGCAAAATCACATATCTACTTATTTAAGTATGCAAATTTATATACTCTTAACACTAGAGGTACTATGCCCATATATAAATATGTGCGCACTGTTGTGGTTTGTAGTAAATACAGTTAGTTTTTGGCTGAATTATTGGCACGTGTTCAGTTTTTAGTTAAGTTGCCAATTATCTTCAAAATTATTTAGAGCAACTATCGCAGCATCACTAATTCACATCTGAAGAAGATGTCTTCTACATGACTTCTTTTTAATCTACCTACTTTAAGAGGAAAAATTAAGTGAACATCAGTCTTCGAACATTCATTACAATTGCTCCAATATATAATCTATATTTTTGACGGAGAATAACCCGTTTTGGGCGGGAAAGACATTTGAATATTCTCGAAAAATTTAGTTATTATGTCTCGACTGCAACTATTCTGAGACACAATTGACTTAGAGATAACATGTCTACCAAGTTCTAATTTGTATTCATAATATATAAAACATATATGTATTTTAAAGTTAATCGCACCAATGGTAATGCATTGATTAATCGGGGAGACGAAGGAGATTCATATCAACATTTGCCAAATTTTTTCAGAATAACTTAATGACATCTCACTGTAATTGGCGCCCATTGTGGAGTCTCCCTTTTTTTTGAATTGGGAAGAGTACACTTAGGTTTTAGTCTTCGGACATGCTTTCGTCCGACCATATTCCACCAAGAATCTGACGCATGGACCTTATCAGTTCTTCACTGCCGTGAAGAACTGGATTGCTCGGCCAGCAATCCATCGGCCCATGCCGCTCTGTTGTTCCTCAAGCGGGTAATTGCTATTCGGACTTCTTCATGATCGGACTATGGAACATCTGTTCCATCGTCATCGATTGGGGTATCGGGTTCGCTATCTCCTGGTGTTGTGCTTTCAATGCCATTCAGCAGGCTGGAGAAGTGTTCCCTTCACAAATTGAGTATACTCTGGGCATCAACCTCTAGATCAACTCTGGAGGTCCTAGAAGAGTGTGGTCCAGTCTTGAAACCAAAGGTGCCACAGACACCCTCTTTACCCACCATGGCGTTGAAATCGACAAGCGCAATTTTGACATCGTGGCGGGGCAGCGCTCAAAGGACCGTTCTTGGAGCTCAGAGAAAACATTTTTGGTCACATCTTCCTTCTCATCCGTCGGTTTGTAGCTAGACATTCATCCACCAGGGAGAATGCCAGGGCTCGACCACTCAGTCTCTCACCCACACCGAATTTGAGATCCTTTATATAGCCGTTGTACAAAGAAAGACCTATCTTCTTCCGTCCTTGTCCCGTCCGTCGCACTTCATGGATGGCGGTGATCTCAGCCTTTATTTTTACGAGGACATCAACCAGCTGGAGAGCGGCACCTTCCCAATTAAGGGATCGGACATATTCCAGGTGCATGCCCTTAAATCATAGTCCTTAGTACGTTTGCAGTGGTCATCATCAAAATTGGTGTCTTTCATCCGAGGGTGTCGTTTTCTTTTCATTGGGAAGGTTTTTTTTATGTGGTGAGTCCCAAACCCTACGCACAACACATAAGCCTCAAAACGGATGTCTGTAGGCTTGGTCTATGCCCGGAAGTCCGGAGCTGTTTGAGCCACATGCAAAAGAATCGTTCCTGGCCAGTCCCAAGTGAATGGCAGTCAGAAGCTTAAGAAACGTTTAGTTCAGGTTGGTGATTGGCCAACTCAATCGCTAGACTCTAAACAATAGTGAACAGTTACGGTATTTTAAAGCTGACAGTTTCGGGTCAACGTATCCGCAACCAGGAAAACTTCAAAAAAGAAATGGAGAACGTTCCGTATACTACTATTGATAAGCTATAGCATCAATGCCCCATAGATGTGCTGACGTAAGTAATGATTTAATCTCATTGCATTATTAAAAATACGAAAATCCATCTACATTTTAACATTAATTAAAAAGTTTAGACCAACAACTCTAGTTTCTGTATTAAAATTTACCAAATCTTAGCAGCTCGAAATTTTTTGAAAAATTAATGAAATATACAATATTTCACCCCACAGACTTTAATTAACATATAATAAACACGTATCTGTAGTGTGGGTCACGTTAGCTGGCAGCACAGCGTTTTGGCATCTCACCTAAGATTGGCAAGTCGGCAGCTCCACAATGTTGTCGGATACACACATACTCGTACATGGCAGCAAAGCAACATGTCAGTGATTTTAGTGGCGGTTGTTGTCAAAATCAGACAGCTTCTTGATTTCTGTTCACATGCGCTCCATACAAAAAATAAACTCAGACATATATTTATATATATGTATATATGTTTGTATGTATATCTATAATAATGACATTATTTGTTTATACTTTTTGTCCAAAGGTTGTTGCACTCAATTCCAAACTTGCAACTCATATCATTCCTACCTTCTTTCATTCACTGTTTCATTAGATTGCATATTCAAATTACCAGTCGTCTTCGGAACTTACAAAAATGGATTTTCACTGAATTAGTAGCTACATGTTCATGTGATTATTTAGATTTGTGCAAATGCAGTATGAGATTTGTCATCACATGCTCTCTATAACTATGTATCAGGTGCGAATTAGATGATGATTTACAGTTGGTTGTGAGTGAGGCATAGACATATGTGAAACGCGGCAACAATCTCAGACATCACTGGTTTTAATTGGTGTTAACTGTGATTGATATGAAGCATCAACCAAGAACATATAATCTAAAATACAAGAATCTTGCTTCTGTACTAGTCTTATAGTGTGGAATCTTGATGGTTGAAAAATATACATTGAGAGTAAGATATCAAAAGGACATATGTAGATCTTGATCTCTTATACTCATTTTTTTATTATGTCTACAACTTTGCTTCCGCCGTTTTTTTTTGTAAATTTAAGTCTTTTTTTAATAAAAACGGTTACAAATGTCGATGAGCCTCAGCCGCACTTTTCTTGGAATTAAAAAAGAAAAGCAAAATTTCTATCAAATGACGAGAATTCGGCTCAAAAAGTGACATTTTCGGTTGAGAATAAGTTTGGTATGCAAACAGATCTCTACAAATATTTTGTTGGGTTACTGTTGACACAAATGTCCAAGATCGATATAAAAAAACGATTTAATCGACCAGTGCTTGACCCTAGAGACATCTATTGAAAACGGCGGAAGCAAAGTTGTATATCTAATAGTAAAGGTTGAGAAAGGCATAAGGAACCTGAAATATTATGGAAAACCGTTAAAGTAACTCGGATTTCCCTTGCATAATTTAGGTAACCATTTTTACTATTTCCAGAGCTAATACATACATATCGGTTAATGTTCAATCCATAACTCCAGATACTTTATCATAAAGTCTATATATATATATTTATATATTTATCATAAGTGCTATACAGATATCACATGTATTAATATATGTATCAATTAAACCTTTAAACACGATATTATCAGAAACTAGTGATTAGTGGTTATCCATAATCCATAATCCGGAAGATATCAACAGACACAATGCTCACTGGAAAAAAAAACAAAGGCAAATCGCTTAATTTTTTCTTAGAATAGTAACTATATAGTAACTACTATACTACGGCCGCCATTTTGAATATTTTTCAAAATTCTTTTTGGGGTTAAAAGTTACTTATATAAGACTATTATTTCCCAAAGTTTCAAAAAAATCGGAAGACCACTTGCAAATCGCTTTTCTTCTGACGCAGTCTTGTCCTAGTGTTATCAATAAAAGAAGACAAGAACTTTGTCTAAAACAGAACTTAACCTCAAAATTGTTTTTACAGGAGAACGTTTTGTAGTCTCTTTGGCATATTTTATGTACTTTTGTAGCTTTTTGAATAATCTATATCTTTTACGGGTAGTAAAATGGCCTGGTTACGCGGGCTTCAAATAGCAACCGACCTTAAACCTTCTATATTCTGAATATTTAGATATTCGCAACGCTCTTCCAATGTTTTAAGCTTTACTAATAAAAACTAGAGAATATACAGTTGTACTTCCCTAACTCGAATCACCATAATCAGCACAAAAAACTTCGAGTTAGAGAGACTTCCGAGTTACGGAAGGTATTTTGTAGGAAATTTGACTTCTATTAACATTACGACAGTTCAAGTTATGGAGAGCTTCGGGTTATAGCAGTACGTGTTATGGAAGTCCAACTGTATTGCGATAATATGAAAATCGAAATGAATTTCTTCTTCTTCCAGTGGATACGATAGTCCAGGCTCGATAAAAAAGAAATAATGAATAAATACATACAAATTCCATTAACTTAAGCGAGCAATGAAAGGCAGTCGGCGACCAGCTTTAAACAACTTGTAAAAAGTTGCAAGCGACCAGCAAATGCAATTTGTCTAATAAATCGCAAAGCCGCGCTGCTGAGGCGAACTCTTGTCCAGAAGCCACTGCCTGAATGTGGCTGGCCAGTCGTTGGTGTGGCAAGTGTTGCTTGCTGTGCGCGCTGATAAAAGTCTCATTGTTACCATGAATGCGCGCCCAACATGGCCGCAGAGACGCTTTTGACCATAAAAAGAGGCGTTAATTTCAATTTAGTAGTAAACATAATTAAATTTAGGTTTTTGTTTGTTTTATTAAATGTATCAGGTACTCTTGGTTATTGAAATGGTACTTAGGTACTTACTTGTAATGCAACAATTTTATCCACTGTTCTTTTCAAGTACTAGTATTTGCATTTAGATAGCGTTGAGGTGTATGCAGGATTTGTTTATTCACAGTTTCCGGTGGATGTGCAACGTTTTTTCTTCAAAAAATGGTTTGTTCTTAGTTTAAGGTTGAGAATGAACTTGATGATCAGGCAAATATCGTGTCCAATTAATTGGCTGATATTTTCGAATAAGGTCAGTTCAAAAGCTTGAAAAAGTAAAGTCTGATTTTGAGAATTTTTGGAATAAATTTAATATAATTAGACAGATTTTATCAGTTCTGAACATAATATTAGATCTACAACTTTGCTTCCGCCGTTTTTTGTAAATTTAAGGCTTTTTATACTCTCGCAACAAATGTTGCTAAAGAGAGTATTATAGTTTTGTTCACATAACGGTTGTTTGTAACACCCAAAACTAAACGAGTTAGATATAGGGTTATATATACCAAAGTGATCAGGGTGAAGAGTGGAGTTCAAATCCGAATGTCTGTCTGTCCGTCCGTCCGTCCGTCCGTCCGTCCGTCCGTCTGTGCAAGCTGTAACTTGAGTAAAAATTAAGATATCTTGATGAAACTTGGCACACTTATTTCTTGGCACCATAGGAAGGTTGCTTTCGAAAATGAGCAAAATCGGACCACTGCCACGCCCACAAAATGGCGAAAACCGAAAACACATAAAGTGCCATAACTAAGCCATAAATAAAGCTATGGAAATAAAATTTGGTATGAAGGATCGCACTATGAAGGGGCATATTTGGATGTAATTTTTTTGGGGAAGTGGGCGTGGCCCCGCCCCCTACTAAGTTTTTTGTACATATCTCGCAAACCAATAGAGCTATATAAACCAAACTTTCTGCAGTCGTTTCTTTTAGCAACTTCCTAATACAGTCCAAAAATGAAAGAAATCGGATCATAACCACGCCCACCTCCCATACAAAAGTTAGGTTGAAAATTACTAAAAGTGGGTTAACTCAGTAACGAAAAACGTCAGAAACACTAAATTTCACATATGAAATGGCAGATCAAAGCTTCACTCAGATTTTTTTACAAAATGGAAAATGGGCGTGGCGTCGCCCACTTATGGGTCAAAAACCATATCTCAGGAACTACCCGACCGATTTCAATAAAACTTGGTTTATAATAGTTTCCTTACATCCCAATGATATATTGTGAAAATAGGCCAAATCGCTTCACAACCACGCCTACTTCCTATATACCAGAACTTTGAAGACAATCTGAATTGTTTACTTTACAATATATAAAGTAAGCACTAGTGAAGATATCGGTGCAGAACTTTGCACAAATACTATGTTAATAGTGTGGCAGCCCCATTCTAAAAATCGCCGAAATCGGACCATAGGTTTTTAAGGCCCCATATATCGAACACGAGGACCTCGGTGCTTCTAACCTAATATTATGGTTTCCAACTTTTAATGGACTTTATACAATATATATGACGAATATGTGGATCAAATTGTGTATTATATAATATATAAATAAAGTTAAATAAATAAATTGCGAGAGTATAAAATGTTCGGTTACACCCGAACTTAGCCCTTCCTTACTTGTTTTGTATAAAAACGGTGAGCCTCAGCCGCACTTTTCTTGGAATTAAAAAAGAAAAGCAAAATTTCCCGCAAATATCGAGAATTCGGCTCAAAAAGTGACATTTTCAGTTGAGAATAAGTTTGGAATGCAAACAGATCTCTACAAATATTTTGTTGGGTTAATGTTGACTCAAATGTCCAAGATCGATATAAAACGATTTAATCGATTTAATCGACCAGTACTTGACCCTATAGACATTTATTGGTAAACGACGGAAGCAAAGTTGTAGACCATTACGGTCGGTCTTATGTATATAATATTATCTGTATTATGAAAAGTTGTAAGGACATATTCCCACTAAGACCACTAGCCAGTAGGGCCACAACGTGAATAGATCTGATTGAGAATAAGTGAATTCAAATAAGTACACTTGGTATGTATTGAAAGAATTGAACGACCCCGATTTTTTTGCCATTTCTGGATATTAAAAATATGTCCTGTGCTGTCATCTTTGATATTTCATTTGATTTCATTCCTTTGATCAACATATCCAGTTCATGTTAAAACTTACTAGAACTTTTTGCTTCTTTGATTATTTCCAAGTACTTATCCTAACTTAACGCCAATCATTCGGGAACTTTTAAGATGAGCTGTTCCTTACAATCAAAAACCAGCAAATTCCGTGTGGCACTATGTAAATCTATCTATGTCGCATTGATATGTATGTACATGTAGATTGTATAGATGTAGTGTCCTGAAGATCAGTATTGGAAATCACTCCTCCATGAAGACGGAAGACAACATGCCAGTAAGAGAACATATTGCAATTTGAATTTCAAATTTTGCACAATTTCAACAGCAGAAAATCAAACTAGAAGAATACTCATATACATACATATGTAATACAAATACATATACATACATATATCTATGGAGAATAATTTCCCTCCTCGTCTTAGTTACAACTAAATGTTGTAAAATTCATAGTTTATTGACTCCAACAACAAAGCAGCGCGCTGCCTGCTGTGGTTACCCGGTGGTCGGTGCTCCATTGCTTGGCGGTGGTTTTTGTTATTTATATATATGTTTGAATGTTTGTATGTGCGAATATGTGTTGGTATTACATGGTAACTGAGCATGATCGGCAGCTTTGGCGCTAGAGGGGTTGCTGAGCTGTACAAGTTGGCTTGGTCGTTCGTTGCCTTCTTGAAAACTGGGTCAATTTTTGTTGTTGGTGCTGACAGTTTTCAATTATTCTTGTTTTTCATTTCGTTTATGACTTCTTTTGCACTTACATACGTATACACACATACACATATGGCCATTTTCGTCTCTTCTTGGCTTAAGGGGGGGGTAAGGTTTGACAACTTTTTTTTCTTCATTATTTTTTTTATTTTTTTCCTGAACCATCAACATCTCAAGAATATTGTGTTCAAATTTTAGGTTATTCGAAGAAAAACTAACGAAGTTACAGCAGGTTGAATAACGATACCTCCAGCTATCTGCGTTGAGTGTACAAAACTTTGAATCGATTTTCCCAAATATGTCATTTTTAAAGTCGGTGACCAGCCTACAGAAAAAACTACTGCATCGATCGTTTTGAAATTTTGAACAAATATTCTACATATATATAGCTCTCGAATGACGTCGAGTTTTTCCAAAAATTTTAATTACTAACAATTTTACAACAACAAATAGGTTGATTTTTTCGTCTAAAATCGTCATTTTGGCTTGAAAATGGTACCAAAAATTGAAAAATTGAAAGATTAAAAAAAACTCGACGTCAATTGAAAGATAAACTAATAAACTAAAGAAAGCATTTTGATTTTTTGATTTCGCATGATCCAGTGATGCTGTAGGCTGGTCACCGCACAAACACTTTTTTTCGAGGTGCCTGCAGAGATCGACGATAAATCCGTTATTCCTCGCTATTTTTCGATAAAACTTTTTTTAAGTATCCTTCAAATATTGTACTTCCATATAATAATAAGTAAAATAAACCTACAGCAATAATTTTTTCTAAAAAAATTCATGAAAAAAGGTCTTTTTTCGACGAAACAAACCTTACCCCCCCCTTAAATAACTTGTATGAGCTTATGATCGTGCCTCTATTCACATATGAGATATTTGCACTTACATATTATACAAAAAGGCAGCTTTGTATATACTGAATACTCATGTGTGAATTTGTACTGCTACTTACCTTATTTTCACAAAAACAAATATTCGACATAAATTTATCTATTTATACTGTGATATTAAATAGGGAAATATCTATGTTCGTGTTAATAATTAAGGAAGCAATGCTTTATAGCGGTCGGATATAATTTATATTCGTTCAAATTCTCCAATCTTTCATTCATAGGTTCCTGACTGTCATTCACTTCGGAGTAGCCACAATCGATTCTTTTGCATGTGGCTTAAGCAGCTCACGATTTCCGGTCTTAGACCAAGTATCCTTTGGGTAGCGAACAGACATCCGATTGGAGGCGAGCTAAAGTGATAAGGCGAATCACGCTTATGCGGTTGTACGTAGGGTTTGAGACCCACCACAAAAAAAACGCAAATGAAAAAGAAACGACAGCCTCGGATGAGAGGCCCAATTTTGATGACGACCACTGCAAACGTATTAAGGACTACGATTTTAGGGCATGCACCTGAAATGTCCGGATCTTTATTGGGAAGGTGCTTCTGCTTAGCTGGTTGATGTTGTCGTAAGAGTAAAGGGTGACATCATCGTCACCCAAGAAATGTCCCTTCCATGACGGGGATGTCAAGATGGAAGAAGATGGGTTCTTGTGAAATATACTACAGCGGCCTAATTAACCTTTTCTTCTTATATTAATAACACCATTTTAAAAATGTAGTTCGGTATTTTTAGAAATATTGAGTATTTACTATTTTTTTTAAATCCAACATTTAATCGCTTATAGTATCTGTCGTATAAGGTTAAGTTAGGTAATATAAAAGAACTGAGGGATCCTACACAGACAGCTAAAGCCAGTCCTTTGTGATGCCGTAAACTCTTCAGTATGGATGTCCAAGACACTCAAGGGACGACAAAGCGCTTTGGAACTTTTACGAATTTGTACAGTCAACTGATTGGTAATAGGGACACTTCAGTTGATTCTCCTTTTCTAGCGAAAACTGTACAATGAAGTAGAAAGTGTCTCGATGCCTAAATCTCCCCATCTTCCATTCAACTTCGCAATTTCCATCCGACAGGATATTTATTTAGCTGAACCTTCTTCATCTTCATGACTGGCGTAGACACCGCTTAAGCGTTTATAGCCGAGTCCACAACAGCGCGCCATTCGTTTCTTATTTTGTCAGTTTGGCGCCAATTGGTAATGCCAAGTGAACCCAGGTCCTTCCAACGGAGTGGAGGTCTTCTTCTTCCTCGCCTTCCACCAGCGGGTACTGTATCGAACACTTTCAGAGCTGGAGCACTTTCGTCCATTCGAACAACATGACCTAGCCAGTGTAGCCGCTGTATTTTTATTCGCTGAACTATGTCAATGTCGTCGTATAAGTCGTAAAGCTCATCGTTCCATCATCTGCCGTTGCCAATGTTTAAGGAACCATAAATCTTCCGCAAAATCTTTCTCTCGAAAACTCCCAGTGTCGCCTAATCGGATGTTGACATCGTCCACGCTTCTAGACCATAAAGTAGGACGGGAATGATGAGGGACTTGTAGAGTTTGGTTTTTGTTCGTCGAGAGAGGACTTTACTTTTCAATTGCCTACTCAGTCCAAAATAGCAGCTGTTGACAAGAGTGATTCTGCGTTGGATTTCAAGGCTGACATTGTTCGTGTTGTTGATGCTGGTTCCCAGGTAGACGAAATTATCTACAACTTCAAAGTTATGGCTGTCAACAGTTACGTGGGAGCCAAGACGCGAATGCGCTGACTGTTTATTTGGTGACAGGAGATATTTCGTCTTGTCCTCGTTCACCCCAAGGCCCATACGCTTCGCTTCCTTATCCAGTCTGGAAAAAGTAGCTGAATCTTACTAAGAATAAATAGCTCAGTGGATCTCCTGCTGACTTGGAAACTTTATCGAAAAACTAGTTGGTAACTGCCTACAGTAATTAATAATAATGCTTCTCTGTAAGAAAATTTCGAAATTCGAGAGCAAATTATTTAGAGGCTGATTTCGAAAAACGAAATAATGTTGAACGGAGGACAATTTCATGAATATTATATAATAATTAGCACTTACATTAACTGTTTTAAATCAGTTATTTCTGCTCTTGTTGTGCTTGAGCTTGGCTCATGTGTCAAAATATGTACTGCGAAAACCACAACATACTACATATTTACCAATGGTGATCAATACTATTATTTTATTAAAGTGGTATACCCTCTTTCAGTTCCATATCATTTGATAACGCCATTCTCGATATATGATTTATACTAATTTTCGTGGTTCTTTTAGTTTTAGCGAGTGCAAGACAGTTACACTTACATATACATATATGTTTATCTGAGTATTTACAATCAGTTATGTATATACATGTATGTATGTATTTTCGAATGTCAGGCATTTAGAGATATAAAGTGCGACATATGTATGTATGTAGTTTTTGCTGGACCGGTTAATTTAATGCTTGCCGCTTAACAGTTTGTGCGGCAACACAGCTCGCTGCTTAACTGTCTGACAGGCAAGTCGTTAAGGAAAACTAAAAATTAGTGCGCTTTTATTAGTTCACATGTTGTTGACACATTGTTATTATCGCACTGTGTTTCATGTGCCTTTGTTGTTGCAGCAGTGGCTTCTTCTTCCAGTTGATGGATGGCTGGATAGAATACCAGTTTATAGGGTCAACAGTTGATCTGTGCACATTACGCGTTTTAGTTAATGCGACAAGTTATAATTTTTCGTTCGTTATTACATTTTTGGTCATTCTTTACCGCAGAGACATCAGACATATGTGTGTATATACCTGCTTTAATGGCAATTCCTTTGAAAATAACAGTAGCGTACGCTGGTCGCCGCAAGTACTTAAGTGTGGCACATTTTTATTAAAATAACGGCGCTGCGATTCTAGATTAACAAGATGCCGCATTGAAGTGCATAAGCGGAAGTAACGGCGCATATCTCTCTGACCGGCTTTGATCCCACCGATTTAACGATTTCTCGTGGTGATAGCGGATGTGATACTTTGCCCGCAACACACACACTAATACACATAGAAAACCCTTCTCTGAAAGTAGGCCGGTCATTTTAGTGAAAAATAATTACTCACACGTAAGTGTAACTTAAATTTAGTAGCATGCATTTCTTGACAAAAATTCATTATAATGCGGAAATATAAGATAGTGACGATTAGATAACGGTACTGGTATGGTATGTGTCTAGCAGTATGTAAACCTGTACCGTAATTTACCAGTGAACCTCCTTAATCGAGTATGTGATTTCTATTCGGTGAACCGTCGGTCCATCGATAGAGGTCAGAACTATACGAAACCGTTCGTTTGTTCGGACGATAGTATCTCGTAAATTTAAGCCTTTAGACTCCTTCAACCATGTGAGAACATAAGATTTTATTGAGTGGCATCTCTCCACAACATGGTCTTTCAGGGCTGGAGTGTTTTCGTCCATTCGGACAACATGACCTAGCCAGCGTAGCCGCTGTCTTTTTATTCGCTGAACTATGTCAATGTCGTCGTATAACTCGTACAGCTCATCGCGCGATCGTCTGCGGTATTCGCCGTTGCCAATGTTCTGAGGACCATAAATCTTACGCAAAATTTTCCTCTCGAAAACTACTAGTGTCGTCTCATCTTATGTTGACATCGTCCAAGCTTCTGCACCATGAAGCAGAACGGGAATGATAAGCGACTTGTAGAGTTTGATTTTGGTTCGTCGAGAGAGGACTTTACTTTTCAATTGCCTACTCTGTCCAAAGTTGCACCTGTTGACAAGAGTGATTTTGCGCTGTATTTCGAGGCTGACATTGTTCGTGTTGTTGATGCTGGTTCCCAGGTATTCGAAATTATCTACAACTTCGAAGTTATGACTGTCAACAGTGACGTGGGAGCCAAGACGCGAATGCGCTGACTGTTTGTTTGATGACAGGAGGATGAGACAGTCTTGTCCTCATTCACCTCCAGACCCATTCGCCTCGCTTCCTTATCCAGGCGGGAAAAAGCAGAGATGTACGTACTACACATTTTGATAATAGCTGACTTGGGAAGGGTTTGAGAGGTTCTATACAGTTACAGAATATCTACACTATTTTACTGGAAGTTTATCATCAAAAACTGGTTGAGTCTCGCTGGGAACAATTTTAGTTATATCTATAAGATTAGCTGCATAATAATTTTTCTTCAGTTTCCATTCATACAAATATTCATAGGAATCCACTACTCACGAATAAGGCCTCGTCTTCTAGTATGGCTAAAAGCCACACAACTCATTCTCTGCCTATACTTAAACCGTTCCTATTTCCATACATTGTTACCGTTTTTTAAAATCCTGCTTGACATTTAATTACATTGTTGTACAGTTAGCACTAGTCGTTAGCCGCTTGTTTATTTCACTTTTGAATTACTTAACATTTGTCATGTCCCATTTTTGTTTCTGCTTTGGACCTCCTTCCGAACTGTTGCTAATTTCATAAAGTGGCTGTCAAATTTTTATAGCATACACTCAAGCGGTTAATAAATATATGCATATAATACTTGTTGCACTATAAAAACAGTTAAACAGTTTTTGATTCATCACTATAATATTTTCGAATAATGCATTGACGTACAAATTTAAGAATATCTGAAAGGCGTAAGAGAAATAATCACATAATAAATGTGTCTATGAAATTTACATATATGTACATATATATGTATATGTAGATATGTCATTATTTTTTTGCTTTATTATCCCTAAATACCATAAATTTTGTTTTACACAAATTAATAGAAAAATTATCCTTAATTATCTAAGGTTTTCCATGGCTTGCGATTGAAGCTGAACTGGTGCAACTATCATAGAGAAGGTAATTACCCTAATTATGCATTTATTTTTATTTCAATTCTTTAAAACATAGATAGGTCAGGTGAATTGAATTTTGTTTAGCTTTTTTACTGTTAAGGGGTTAGGGGTAGTCAGAGACACGAAAAAATGAGAATTTTCAGTAATTTTTTTTTGCTATTAAATCATGTTATTTTACAAAAGTAATAATGTAGGATTATTATACAATGTTTTGACTTAAAGTCACGAAAATTTGGAAAAGAAAATTTATAATTTCCAAAGTTATAGTTGTCTGTGTTGACCCAGGTGGCAATCATAAGCCTTGGAGATTCATCTAAAATCAATCGGATAAAAAAATTTGTTTTATAAATAGATAATCCTGGGCCTGATCGAAGCTTTTGTTTCAAAAATTAACAAAATGGCGGCCACAGTAAATTTTTTTCCAGATTTTCGGGAAAAAATCAACAGTTAATTGGTCTTACAAACTGGAAAATTGAAAAAAATCCTTCGATCAGGCCTGATGTTTATTATTATTATTATTATATATTCTAAATGCTGTATGAATTTCATTAAAATCTACCGAGCGGTTATCGAATTACAGTTGTCACCAGTTCAAAAACATAGTTTTGAGAAAAACTCATTTAAGATTTCACACTAGCGTATTGGAGCGATCTTTGTTATTTGTCGAATAACTCGAAAAGTTATTATCGGATCAACTTCAAATTTTGAGAGAATATTTTTAAGATATTACACTTAACGAAAATGCAAAAAAGATTGATTTTGTGAAAATCCTGACTACCCCTAACCCCTTAATTCTTGAAAAATATATTATTGAATATGCGCTTTCCGGGACTATGTCCGGAACTTAATACCTATGTCTCTCTGTGAAATCATATTCTCGTACATGTATTTTGTTGAGGGGTTAGGTGGGGTTAAAAATATAAAAATCTGAAAATTTTGGTCTTATTAAATAGTGCAATATGTTTAAAATATTATCCAAAAATATAATATCAAATCAATCCGAGTAATATTCTAAGAGATATATCCTTTGGTCCCACGTCAATATGAAACTCAATTTTTCAAGTCGGTGGACACGATATCACGTTATGAAGCGAATATCTTAAACTTTTGCACACATCTTTGAAATTACATTATCTAGTTCATGAAAGAAGGATGTTTTTATTTTTCTTACAACGAGCTAATATATGGTGAAAATTTTACCAAAAAAGTGAGTTTAGTTAAAATTCTGTCAAAAATTCAAAATTCAATATTTTTTCTGAAACCCACATAACCCCTTAATATGAGCTTAATAATAATATTAATTTTATCATTATGTGAAATACAAGAACTCCTTTGGTTCGTTGAACATAGAGACATTTATATAGAATAAAATACTTGCTTTTACAAAAACCAAAAACAATGCATTCTATATGTACATACATACATACATACATTTGTATGTAAATACTAGTTATGAGAAAATTTAGATAATACGAACATTCTGTGGCAAGTTTGTGCTGAGCTTCTATGTAGCTTTTTGGAATTATCTAAACAATTTTCTCATGAGATAAAAATAAACACATTATTATACGCTGCTTGTGAATTAATGTGCCTTACTCTTTTGTTGTTTAACGGTACATGCATTATTTGAAAGTCATTATACAGTTTACATATTGTACAAACAATGAGAATAACTCGGAGTTTAGTACTATTTACTATTTGAACTGAGTCTTAATCCCACTATAGAGTTAGCGGGTAGACGATTAATTAAATATCATGTTTTCAAGTGTATACTTTCCTCTAGTCCACCTTTATTAATATGATTCTCGCCCACCTGGTTGACTGTTCCTTTATATATCCAATATTACGTTTTGTCCTTTTGATTGAGTTTACGAGTATGTCGCATATACTATTAGGACGATCATGTGGTTTGCAAAATTTTGTTCCAGCAACTTCCAACTTGAGTATGGACCACGTCGTCGAAGAACTCGTGAAGTAGTTGTGGATAAAACAAAGTTGTTGGTCGTTGCAAATCGAGAGATTTCGAAAAGTTTATGTAGTTTGACTAGCTCGAGCGTTCCAAATCACATGCAACGTCTAGGATTAATTAAGAACGAATTTTGCTTCTTCGACAGTGATTTGCTGGTCAAACTTCAAAAAAGTTATACATTTTTGAAGTGCATTGTTACTGCCGACGAAAAGTGGGTTGTTTACAATAAGGTAAAGCGCAAGAGATCATGGTCTAAAGAGTATGAACCAGCTCAAATCACTTCGAAGGCCGATGGTCAGCAAAGTTCTCTGTTTGGTGGAGTTTCAAAAGTGATAGTTTATTTTGAGCTTTTGTGCGACAATACCACGACTAATAATGAAATGTATTAAGATCAGCTGGACAAATTGAGTGATGCACTCAAACAGAAGAGGCCAGAATTGATCAATGGAAAAGGTGTAGTTTTACAATATGACCATAACAACTCGCCAAAAGTTTTTACAGCCATATTCTCCAGACTTGGCACCTTCCGGCTGTTACTTCTGCCGGTCTCTGCACAATTTTATGGATGGGAGAACCTTCACTTCAAATGGTGACGTCAAAAACCATTTGAACCAGCTTATTGACTCCAAGGATCAAAAATTTTATGAGCGAGGAATCAACGAATATTGAATCCTACGGAATGATAGTGCGCATCCCTAACCACAACATTCTGCGAAGATTGAGTTCATAATTGTTAATTATTTTAACCCTAATCAGTTAATCAGGACTTTACAGAATTCACCCAGACAACACCGATGTTTCACTGATAATATTTTGATTACATATTGACGTTTTGACAGACAAAGGAAATAAGAAGTCAGAGCGCTTGGCAAAAATTTAAGACATTAATGGACTCCATAGCACGTACATACATACTTCAAGTAAACACACTACATCAATCGATATTTTTTGTATGTTGACAGTTGAATATGAACACGAACTTACATATCTATCTACATAAGTTAAGAAAACTAGCAAAGAGGTCGCGCATCAAGGGTCGTAGCTAGAATCAAAGGGGCGCATAGAAGATCACGACATATCAGTTACGCCAGATTTTTTGCCGGCTTGAGTTAATTTTTCGCCGAAAGCAACTAAAATAGCATACATTGCACAAACGCAAATACATGATAATAACGTTTAAAGCCTGGACCAAAAATATTGAAAACACCATGAATATTCCAAATTTTCGTTTTTACAAGTACTTTTAAACTCAATAAAATGAAAAGAAAATATTTTCTACAAATATTGTCAAATGTTGTTGGGTGAACTCATATGTATATGTATATTTTAATCTATCAGATCTACTGCACAGTGGTATATTCATGATTATTGATTAGTTATAAACTAGCAACTTTCGAACAATTCGAAAAAAGTGCAAGCGCAGTGGACCTCTTGAGCTTGGTACTACTCAGTGTGGTTCATTAAAAGATTTAATTAAAAAGCCGGAGAAAAATAAAAAGAGGGTGCCCAAAAGAATATGACCAGCTCTTAAAAAGGAGAGAAATATGCATATGATATATAGAGGTATCTAGAGTGATGATCTAGATAACGATGTTTTTGAATTGGTGGCCTCAACTTCCAGCTGTGAGCCGTGCGTATCTAGTACTGATCCAAAAAAAATAAAAATGATTTGATGGTGAATTAAATACATTACTCGTAATTTTTTATATATCTTCTATATATAGCATATACAAATACGAGGGCTGCTATATATATTTCTGGCCTAGGCAACACTAAGTTTTGCCAGGTGCAATCTGACATTTCCATTGGAAAGTTTGACATTTTCATTTAGAACGTTTTGTCATTTAATCGTGAATTGTTTTATTTACAGGGAATTAAAAAATTCATCTCGGCCAAAAAATGGAATTAACTCGTGAACATTTTCGTGCGATCATTTTTCACAACTTTCGACGTGGATTATCGCGACAAGAGTGCATCGATGAACTAAAATCTTTGTATGGCTATGAAGCACCATCCTATAGCACTGTGAAAAACTGGTACAACGAATTCAATCGTGGCCGACGCTCGCTCAAAGACGAATTCCGTGAAGGTCGTTCAAAAACAGCCGTGTGCCAGAAAACATCGATGCCGTACGTGAACTAATAATGCAAGACCGTCATGTAACATACCTTCAGATAGAGGTATGCCTATGCATTTCTCCCACCAGCATACATTCGATATTGCATGAACACCTGGCCGTAAAAAAGGTTTGTTCTCGTTGGATCCCGCACAATTTGACAATCGCTCAAAAAAAGGCACAAAAAAGTGCTTCAAAAATTGGTTTGAGCGCATGCAAAAGTGTATAAATCTTGATGGAGAATATTTTGAAAAACAATAAAACCATTTTCGTTGATAAATATTCCTATTTTCATTATTAGGCCAGAAATATATATAGCAGCCTTCGTATATGTAAAATTTTGGAATTTCCTATTTTTCCTTCTAGTTTGACTTTGCCACTGCGAAGTATCTTAAATACTATTGATGAAAACCATCCTAAATGTGAAATACATAAATATTATGAACCAAGCCACTCCGATAAAACTGGGTCCTCTATATGTCGTGATAAACAAGAAAGAAATGATATTCCAAGCTAATTGATTCTTAAAATGCGACACTGTAGATCAGTGTAAGTAATAACACATTGAAACGAGGCAAACGCGCGAGACGTCAGTCAAGAATTATCATATTAGCAGCATTAAAAGGCACAACTATTGTAATGCTATGAAAAATTATTCAAACAATAGCTTCGTTAGCAGCCGGCTGCCAGAAGAACCGACGACCAAGCAGCTGAAGAGCGCCTCAGCGGCAGGGTACTTAGGAGCCGGCCCAGTTCGCTGGTTTCGCGAACTGCTTAGCGGTAACTGTCAGTTGCTTTCGGTGCATTCAAACTCGCATCTCGTTGAGTTTGCAGCAAAACGTGACTTAACAATTACGACAAATAATACTCACTATTATTATATAAAAGACAAGCGCTGCTGCAGCAGTGCCGGCGGCAACAACGAAAGTAAGAAATCTGAGATATAAGTAGGTCTAGACTCTAGAATCTCAGCGGATGGATGTCATTGCTTGCAGCCTGCTCACTGAGTATCTACCAGTCGATCGCTGATTGTCGGTCGTGGAAGTGGGTAAGACAAAGTAAAGGGAGCAGACAGTGCTCCGCACAACTAGACAAGCAACAGACAGTTTGAGTGGCGCTGCCGCAATCAGTAGTCAACTTCTCTTTTGGCAACGAAAAGTAGCGCGATCCAGTAGTGGCTGCTAGTTATACTTAATAAGTAGGTATGTGGAATTGTAAATATCAGCCGTGCTCGTTAACTGTGCGACTGCGCGTTTCTGCCAATATTGAGCATTCGAAGGAAGCAAGCATTCCACAGTTGGTGAAGCGGGGAAGTCATTGCTTTTGGCCTTTAACTGCTGCCTTTGGGATTGACAAGAACGGCTTCTTGCGATTTCCACGCTCTGCATTTCGGGAATTAGACTGTAGTACTTATCCTCATGTAGCAGCAGCAATTGTTGAGCATATAAATCACAATCAGCTCTAAAAATTGAAACCGAAAGTATCGGGCAACTGCAGGCGGCCGCATTCGCTCGATTGTGTAATTATTAAGGAAGAAAAAGAGGTTTAAAGAATTATTGTGGCTGTCGAAAATTTAGGAATATGTTTTTTTTGTATTGTTGCCTATTGCATCGACCGATAAACGAAGGGCTGACAGAAATGGCACGAACCGGCAACTGATTGCAGCTCGCGGTCTAAGGCAATTGCCTTTGATATTCCTCTATTTTTGCAGTTCAATTCAAACTAATGCGGTGACTTATAGAGCTCTAGCAGTATTGGTTGGGACTTATTATGTATCTTTGCTATGCACAGCGCGTTTAAATTAACGAAGTTCTATTTGATAACTTTTCAGTTTTGTTTTTGCTAAGCAGTGGTAAAATGCTGTCTGAGCCACAAACAAATTTTTTGCGAGTTCTTCCTTTCACAGGAGTTAAGATACATTTTGTGTGTTTTCTATTTCATTTGACCCAAATACTAACCAAGGAATGCTTATGTTTTCTACTTTTTTAAAGAAGAAAAGACAAAAGAATCATGTTTTATGTGGGAATATTGATTATTATTCCAAAGAACATTTTTAGGCATTTATTTTTTAAAGATTATTTCTTTCAAATGTCCAATTTCAAGAGCCCAATTTTCGATCGTTCGAGCATTTTGACTGATAACTGGCGTATGACAGCGTAATATTTTGCTCCAAGTCCTGAATCGAAGCGGGATTGTCCGCATACACTGTAGACTTTACATATCCCCACAGGAAAGAGACTAGCGATGTGATATCACACCATCTTGGCGACTAATCGAACGGCTTAAAACGTGAAATTATCTGCTCAACGAAGTGTTCTCTCAATAAATACATTGATCGATGCGTGGGAAGTGGCAGCGTTGTTGAAACCAAATGTCGCCGAGATCCCGAGCTTCAGTTTCAGTCGTCAAATAGTTGGTTATCATGGCACAATAACGGTTGCCATTGACGGTTACATTCTTACCGGCTCCATTTTTGAAGAAATATGGACCGATGATTCCACCGACCCACAAACCACACCAAACCATTGTTTTTTCTGAATGAAATGGTAACTCTTGCTTCTCTTCAGGTTGCTCTTCGTCCCAAATGTGGCAATTTTGCTTGTTTACCTACCCATTGAGCCAGAAATGGGCCTTATCGCTGAACAGATTTTTGTCGGACTTCTTGGTACTTTCCAAGAGCCCATAGAGGGAAGCGATATCGCTGTGGAAGTTCGACCTCAGCTTCAGTTCTTATACAAGCTGTACTTTGTACGTTTTCAATTAAAGATCTCGATGTAAAATGCGCCAAAGTCAATCCATACGTCAGTCCGAGTTGCTGCGAACCGCACCGAATCGACTCTCCACGGTCTTCGTGTACACTCTTAGCTACGGCTACTATATTTTCTTCACTGCTATTTTCTTCTTCTTGGTACTTTCCAAGAGCCCATAGAGTGAAGCGATGTCGCTTGGGAAGGTCGAAGGAGGTCTTTAGTTCTTGCACAAGCTGTATTTTGGACGTTTTCAATTTAAGATCTCGACGTAAAAGGCGTCGAGTCGTTCCATACGTCAGTCGAAGTTGCTGTGAACGGCGCCGAATCGACTATCCACGGTCTTCGACTATTCGGTCGAATTTTATCCAATAATTAATGCTTGGCCTGAAGACGGGTGATGATGACACGATTCACGCGTGATCTGTCAAAAAATGGTATTGAAAAAGTACCTCTACTTGGATCGCCTAACTTGGATGAAAATATTTGTGGTTTAAAGCAGTAAAATATATGTAGATCTTTAGAAAAAAGGCTTTCGCCGCCTTATTACAGGCTATTATAAAAACCTGCCAGATTGAAAATACCTAACTGTGCTCGTTACATTTTTAATTAAGTAAGCTCATTACTAAAAGTGGTTACCAGCCACTTGGCCACTTGGCACCTGGAGCAAATCAATCAACTATGAGAGCTTTCTAGAGGAATATCTTGGCCTGCCAATGTGCACAGCACATAAAAACGCGATGGCACACACCGGCAGACACACGCACATACTAGTTAATATTTGCATACAAGTACTTACGTAACAGCACCAGGAAAGAAGAAATAATGTAAAAATAGGAATATAAATAGAAACACATAAAAAATGTGTGGTATGAACGCTAGGCAATTGGAATGGCCAACACTTGTCCACGGGTGGAAGCCACACCTAGGCAGTGCAAACCAAAAAAACAACCAGCTAGCCAGCTGGAAAACAGACGCAGCCGACAAAAATATAAGATTAACCATGATTAAGTATAGAAGTAAATGGAATCTCTAAAGCACTGCTGACTGCCATACACTGCACTCGAGGTAGTGGTGAATACATGTACCGTTGCGTTTTGAGCCTGCGCTGCTCGCGTGGAGGCGAGACTTGCACTGCTCAAACTAAAAGCCACTCTGGCGATTACTTAAACTCTGGCGATTGGGTGGGATTCTGGCTGGTCCGGTGTTCGATAGTTGCATGTGGGCAGCAGCGAGAATTCATAGCACAAATTGGTCAATGGGTCGCCGAGCAGGTTTATTTATGCTTATGGTGATTGGGATGTTGTTGGCGATAAACGTTTTGATGGTTTAAAACAAAGTTTGGTTTGGGAGTCTAAGGAAAGTGACTTTTTAACAACTAGTCAGAAGAAATTTTTGTAATTGAACACTTATTAATGAGTGTCTAAAAAGTAAAGTGTTCATCGAAAAATTTCGAAATTATTAGAAATAGTATGAGCCTAAAATTAAAGTTATTGGATATGAGTATAGAAAGAGAGAGACATTTGAGAGAAGCCAGCGTCTTCTTTTATGAAATATTATATTATGGGGAAGTTCGATGGGTTTTGCCAACAATTCTGGACACTTCTCGAAGTACCGCCATCATTGTCTGTAACGTATATAACATAGAGAGGCATTGATGTCCGTTAACTCGTAATTTTGAGAATTTTCCCAAATGTGACTCATATTTACTTTTTAAGTTGACGATAAACCTTATACACCTACCATAGTCACAACTGTAAAGCACTCATTTTGCTTTTGAGTCCAAAAATACAAATTTATAAGAATGAGCAAAACTACTCGTACAAATCCAAAGGTGAAACCAAGAGCCGAAAAAAACAGTTTGGGGTTCGTTGAAGCGCTGCAAATGTGATTATGCAACGACGAAGACGTACTCGGTCGACGGCGACGCCAATGTTACTGCAGTCCACTGCCCATTGTTGATCGCGATATTCACTGGAGCTTTTTTACAACAACAAAAAAGTCAACACCGCTGCATATATTTGTTGTTGCGTCGCACATTTAAACCAACGTGTTAACTGCGTATCTGCGCCTCTGTATTTTGCCTACGACTGTTAAGTTTCAGTTCGTTTTATATTATTATATCACTACGTCCAAACTGGCGGGTATCTGCGCCGACGTTTCACTAAGCGTGTGACGCGAGCGGCAACATTATGACTTTTGCATCTTCTTTCAGCCGCGTTTTGTCAGTCAGTTTTTGTACTAAATTCACCAGCCGCAAAGTACTGCGCTAATCTGACCGTCTGACTTGTGTTTGACGGCCCGATTGAGAGTATAAACAAATGCTGATTGTGTGTAAAAACAATACATTTTCAACTGGATAACTGAGCAGCAACTACATACTTCAAGCCGCTCGACGTTCACATCGTTTCGTCTAGCATTGCCTGGGCAGTTCTGTTATCGTTGGATGGAATTGCCGGTCAGAGCGTTTTTTTTACTATTTATCCAACGCTATTGTTATGAATGTGCGCTTTATATTAGCGTATGGAATTACCCTGTAGGAAATGCTGTGATACAAAATTTGTTTGATTTGAGAGCACTGAGCACGACTTCTAGTGTAGAATGTATCAATGGACACTCTCAAGCAGAAATTACTTTAGGAATTACTCATGTCTAAATTAATTTTTGTGCATCGCTTGAAGGTGTCCATTGACACCCTCATCAAATTTTCTAGAAAAAGCGACAGTCAGTAAAGAAAGGTTAAAAATTTAATGACAGTGTTTCGACCTTCGCAATTTTGCTTGAATGATTCGACAGTCCGAGGGTATCTGACACTTGGCTGAGCTCAACTTAGACCGTTTTGATTACCTGTGCTTTATGAATTTTGAAGCTCCAACTTCTCCAGATTGTTCTATAGCCTCAGTACTACACAAGCTACCAGCAATACAAAACCGTTATCAGTAAAAAAACAAGAAAAAAACGTTAACTTCGGCTGTACCGAAGCTAATATACCCTTCACAGGTGCATTTCTTTGAACAACTATGTGTTTAAGCAAATCTAAAGACGTAAGAAAAAGTAAGTAAAAAAAGAAAACACTTTACTAATTCTTTTTATCCGGGTTGTTTGCTAGAAACATTAAGGTTATATAGTTAACCGATCTGAACAATTTCTTCGGAGATTATATTTTTACCTTAAGCAGTAATCCATGTCAAATTTCGTGAAGATACCACGTCAAATTCGAAAATTTTCCATACAAGCCATTGATTCCGATCGTTCGGTTTGTATGGTAGCTATACGCTATAGTGAACCGATCTGAACAATTTTTTCGGAGATTAAATTATTTCTATGAACAATAACTCACACCAAATTTCGTGAAGATATGTAGTAAAATGCGGAAGTTTTCCGTACAAGCCCTTGATTCCGATCGTTCAGTTTGTATGGCAGCTATATGATATAGTGGTCCGATATCGGCAGTTCCGACAAATGAGCAGCTTCTTGAAGAGAAAATAATATCTGCAAAATTTCAAAACGATATCTTACAAACTGAAGGACTAGTTCGTATATATGCAGACAGACGGACGGACGGGCAGACAGACAGACGGACATGGCTAAATCGACTCAGTTCAACATACGGATCATTTATATATATACTTTATAGGGCCTCCGACGCTTCCTTCTGGGTGTTACAAACTTCGTGACAAACTTAATATACCCTGTTCAGGGTATAAAAAACAAAGCAATTAACCAGCGCTATAAAATTTGCATTGCATACAAAATAATTTCAAGTTGTCAGGAACTAATACAAAATTATTTAAATTATCAAATGCGGCCGATTTTCTGAACAATATATTTTTCCGATTTTTCCATTCAGCCTTTCCTGCAGGGTATTATTTACAACTGACGTTTGTGACGGCGACAGCTGTATGCATGTAAGTTTGTATGAGCTCGTGTTTGTCCATTTAAATAATACTTTGACCTAAATTTTCTAAGCTTAACCACCTTAATAGAAACAACAACACGAAATTTCAGCCGCAAAGCTTATTGACGACAATAAGACGCTAACAAACGTAAAGAAAGAAGCAGCGACCAATGTAAAGAAATACGCACAAAGCAAATTCGAAAAAAATATTGAAAGTAAAATTAAAAGAAGGAAATGAAATGAATGCGTAAACGAAAAGCGTATAAATCGGCAATACAAAATGTGGGATGTCGTCGAAAGCGTCGTCACTAGCGATTGGTGTTAGATCTATTTAAATATGCGAAAAGCTTACTACTGGGTGTCTACGTAGGAATGTATTTGAAGAATCTATGTTATTTCTCAGACAGATTTAAATTTGTGAGGATGAAGAGTTGCCTGAGCGATATGTAATATTATAAAATTAATATATTTTTATTAAATTTAGTGTGAGCTTTCTAAAATAGGTCTTATACATCTTTGACTCAGGGATGCCGAGCTCATAATATAAAGTTACAACTTCAATCTAAAATGAGTTCACAAGGTAGACACGATATGAATGTTTCTGGTGGGCTGATAGTATCAAGTTTCCTTTCCATATAATTCTACTTTAATGATTGCTTAGAACCCTCCAGAGACCTTTCTGCTCTAGATTGGTTTATATCCTCAGAAATATGATCCACAATTATTCCGCCAATCGCGCCATGATAACCGACTATTTGATGCCTGAAATTGAAGTTCGTGATCTAGGCGACATTTGGTTTCAACAAGACGACTCCACTTCCCATACATCGGATTAATTAAAGAATTTATTGAGAGAACACTTCGTTGAGAAGATTATTACACGTTTTGGGCCCGTCGATTAGCTACCAAGATCGTGTTGTGATATCACATCGTTAGACTTTTACCTGTGAGTCTATGCGGGCAATCCTTCGATTCGATCCAGACCTTGGAGCAATACATCACCCGTGTCAGTCGCCAGTTACCAGTGATATCGAAAATTGGACTCAATGGATGGACCATCTGAGACTTACCCGCGGCCAACATTTGAAAGAGATAATCTTTAAATAATAAATGCCAAAACATGTTCTCTCGAAACGTTCCCCATAAAATTTGAACTTTCTGTGTTTTATTTTTCTTATAAAAGTAGGGAACCTCGAAATGGATCACCCTATACATATGTGTAGTTAAGTACATTACTATACTTGCTAACTAGTAACGTATTAGAGAGTGTCCGGCGGATACTTAGCGACTGTACCTGTGATGTGTTAAAATAACAAAAATTGCTATTCCCAACAGATAGTCAAAATTATTTGACTTGTTTTGTTGTTTCTTCTAACATTCAAAATATTTTAGCGAATTTTTTTCTTTCCTTGCTGACACAAATTTATATTTCTCTTAAGGAGGTCTCCATTTTCATTCAATTCAGTTCAGTTACGGTTTTGTAAAGTTGCAGCTTGGTTGATCACCATTAAAGTTTTAAATTTAGCAAATGAAAAAATGAAAAACCGAAAATCCACACATTCCAGCTGAGCTGAGCGCGGTAGCAGCCATCTAGCAGTATTGCTATAGCCACCTATGCTTGACTGAGTGATCACTTCTTGGCTTTTTCGTTTCTTAGCTAACTGTTTTCGTCTGCAGGCAATTTTCGGTTGTTTCGGCACTTCACGCGCCAATGAAAGCGAAAGGGAAAACCGTTTGGTTTGGCGGAATGCAGCACAATTTTTCTCTTGGTTCCAATACTACTTCGCATTTGAAACAATAATGTGCCTTCAGTTGTGCAATTAAGTTTAGCATTTTAATAAAATTTGGTTTAAATATAAGGTTGTCACATATCTCCCTTGCGCCTTTTTGTCTTTTGAAAATCGCGGCTATGTATAAAGCGCTATAGAGCTCGTATCTGGCTGTACTACACATCATTGAAAGGTCTTGACATAACCTACAAAACGACGCTATGCATGATTAGTTTGGATATTGCGTCCAACAGTTATAGACTTGTAAACATGGAGTTCACTAAGACCGAAATTCGCGCTATTTTAAAGTGTTCTTTCGTTAAAGGCAAATCCGCTAGAGAAACGTTCCGTGAGATCAATGGTGTTTTGGGGGATGGTACTCTATCATTTCGAACTGCGGAGGAATGGTTTCGACGATTCAGAGCGATTGAAACGACACCATGGATAAGCCAGCCGGTGGAAGACCTGTGACGACGAATACCGATCAAATCATGGAAAACATCGAGTTTGATCGGCATGTGGCATCTCGCGACATCGCTCAGGAGATGGGAGATACTCACCAAACCATTTTAAACCATCTGCAGAAGGCTGGATACACTAAAAAGCTTGATGTTTGGGTGCCGCATGATTTGACGCAAAAAAACCTTCTGGACCGAATCAACGTCTGCGATATGCTGCTGAAACGGAACGATCTCGACCAATTCTTGAAGCGGATGGTGACTGGCGACGAAAAATTGATCACATACGACAATATCAAGCGAAAATGATTGTGATAGAAGGTCGATGAATCGTCTCAAACAATGGCCAAGCCGAAATTGACAACAAGAAAGGTTTTGCTGTGTGTTTGGTGGGATTGGAAGGGAATCATCGACTATGAGTTGCTCCCATATAGCCAGACGCTTAATTCTACCATCTACTGCGAACAACTAGACCGCTTGAAGTAGGCGATGGACCAGAAGTGTCCAGAATTGGCCAACAGGAAGGGTGTAGTGTTCCACCAGGACAACGCCAGACCACACACTTAGTTAATGACTCGTCAGAAGCTTGGATGGGAGGTTTTATTGCATCCACCATATAGCCCGATAGCGCCAAGTGATTACCATTCTGATCAACCTAAAAGTTGTTATAAGTTGCTATTGTTGGCTGTCATAGCAATTCTTTGCTTTACTAGCTTTAGCAAAAGTCTATTCTATTCTGTCTGGTCTGATTTACCCACCTTTAAGCCTTTGCCATTATTGAACTCTCTTCTTCAAGAAAGTGAACTTACCAGCACCACCTCACGTAGCCTCACTTGATGACGGGAAAATTCATGTAATTCGGTTAGTGCGGTTTGTAAAAATCAATGAGAAGGCTGGGCAATTCAAAAAAGTTAGAAAATCGTGCCTCGTGCTCTTGATTGGTTTCTCTTCAACTGAGCATTAACAAAAATCGAAATTTAAATAATTTCTAATTGGCGCTCCATAGCGTAGCAACTTTCCACTATCAGGTGCGCCAATTTATGCATACAAAATTTGATAATCAATAATTCAAATAGCAAAGCTTTGGAAATTATATAATAGTAATTAATAGTCAAGCTATTAAATGGTTAAAAATCATCAATAATCGAGTTAGTACAACGAAGACTTTCTAATTGTAAAGCAAATATTGCGCTGGTACTTCTTCGACCATTTGGGCAGAGGGCTCTGGAGCTACGCTATACCAATGTGTGGAGCTATATATGTAGGCCTAAAAAAGAAAAAAACTTAATATTCCATTAACACTATATGACAAACGTGAGCGAAATAGTCAATAAAATTTAAATGCGTGAATATTTTCGAGTGAACAAGTGTAACATTAACTTTGTGTGTGTTTATTATTTGACATAGCCGAAAAGTGCAAGTTTTTCTACCGCATTAAAGAAGTAGCATTTCTGTGTTGTTGTAGCTATTACGTGTGGTCAGGTGCTGGTCAGTTATTGGTATGCCTTGATTTATTGTTCATTCCGCATACACACGAGTGTCCACCAGCGTCCATTGGTTGTACTAGCACGCGTAGTACAGCTACATACAAACATGCATAGTGGCACACGAAATATTTTTAGCCATGTGCATAAACGCGCCCTTTATATGGGCCACATAAATGCAAATCCGGAAGATAAACAAAACAAAGCGCCAACAGTCACATACATATCAGCATTTATATGTACATACATATACAATATATATATACATATTCGTACATGTGCATGTTGCTGATATGCATAAACGAATACACAAATTTCTTTATTCGAAAACGGATTTAATTTGAGTCAAAAACTAACTGACCAGCTTGTTACAATGGTAGCACTCTACTAAAACTTCGAATGTAATTATAAAGAGAGACGGATTATCAGTTGATATACCGCGGCCACTCTTCAACTAGATATTAGCTATTGATAGTCGGCTAGTATACCTATTCATCGCTTATAGAGACTATTCGATTGCTATTTTTCTGCATTCTAACTAAATTCTCAGTTAGTTAGCTAAGTTCGGCAGTGGTGTGAAAATAATAAGCTATACGAGGGCTAGAATCAAAAAATCGATTTTTTTATTTTTTGCTTATTTGATAGTTTATGCTTTCCATATCAAAAATATCCTGTGAAAGCGGTAAGATCGTATCTTGAATAGTTTTTGAATGGAAGCGTTCTAAAGAGCGACCGCTCGCTAGTATAAGCAGCTATAGTCGAAATTTAAAACGCGTTTTTCTCGAAACGACATTTCTCAAAACTGCTGACATCATAACTCAATGATACATTGACCGATCAACTTCAAATTTAAACTGAGTCTTCTTGAATATGTTTACTATACAATTACCTACAATCTTTTTGATTGGTTGAAAATTGTCAATTTGACATTGTAAAAAAATACAATTTTTTACCTAAAAAACCCAACTTTTTTTTTTCTGAACTACGCCATTTGTCAATTTTTGATATTTTTTAAAAATCGTAGGTCATTGTATAGGAAATATATTTGACTTTAATATCCTTTTTGAATTTTTTTGTTTCAACAACTCATTCGGGCGGAATCATGTCAGCAGTTAGGGAAATTTTTTTGGCACCTTCGAAGAAAATAACTCCGTTATTATACCCTGAACAGGGTATATTAAGTTTGTCACGAAATTCGTAACACCCAGAAGGAAGCGTCGGAGGGCCCATAAAGTATATATATATAAATGATCAGTATGTTGAACTGAGTCGATTTAGCCATGTCAGTCTGTCTGTCCGTCTGTCTGTCCGTCTGTCTGTATATATACGAACTAGTCCTTCAGTTTTTAAGATATCGTTTTGAAATTTCGCAGATGTTATTTTCTCTTCAAGAAGCTGCTCATTTGTCGGAACTACCGATATCGGACCACTATATCATATAGCTGCCATACAAACTGAACGATCAGAATTAAGGGCTTGTATGGAAAACTTCCGCATTTTACTACATATCTTCACGAAATTTGGTGTGAGTTATTGTTCATAGAAATAATTTAATCTCCGAAAAAATTGTTCAGATCGGTTGACTATAGCATATAGCTGCCATACAAACCGAACTATCGGAATTAATGGCTTGTATGGAAAATTTTCGCATTTAACGTGGTATCTTCACGAAATTTGACATGGATTACGGCTTAAGGTAATAATATAATCTCCGAAGAAATTGTTCAGATCGGTTAACTATATAACCTTAATGTTTCTAGCAAACAACCCGGATAAAAAGAATGAGTAAAATGTTTTCTTTTTTTTACTTACTCTTTCTTACGTCTTTAGATTTGCTTAAACACATAGTTCTTCTTCTTCTTGACTGGCGTAGACACCGCTTATGCGGTTATAGCCGAGTCCAAAACAGCGCGCCACGCATCCCTCCTTCTGGCAGTTTGGCGCCAATTGGTTATTCCAAGCGAAGCCAGGTCCCTCTCCACCTGGTCCTTCCATCGGAGTGGAGGTCTCCCTCTTCCTCTGCTTCCGCCAGCGGGTACTGCATCGAATACTTTCAGAGCTGGAGCACTTTCATCCATTCGGACAACATGACCTAGCCAGCGTAGCCGCTGTTTTTTTATTCGCTGGACTATGTCTATGTCGTCGAATAACACGTACAGCTCATCGTTCCATCGTCTGCGGTATTCGCCGTTGCCAATCCTTAAGGGACCATAAATCTTCCGCAAAACCTTTCTCTCGAAAACTCCTAGTGCCGTCTCATCGGATGTTGACATCGTCCACGCTTCTGCACCGTAAAGTAGGACGGGAATGATGAGAGACTTGTAGAGTTTGGTTTTTGTTCGTCGAGAGAGGACTTTACTTTTCAATTGCCTACTTAGTCCATAGTAGCACCTGTTGGCAAGAGTGATTCTGCGTTGGATTTCCAGGCTGACATTGTTATTGGTGTTAATGCTGGTTCCCAGGTAGACGAAATTATCTACAACTTCAAAGTTATGACTGTCAACAGTGACGTGGGAGCCAAGACGCGAATGCGCTGACTGTTTGTTTGACGACAGGAGATATTTCGTCTTGTCCTCGTTCACCACCAGACCCATACGCTTCGCTTCCTTATCCAGTCTGGAGAAAGCAGAACTAACGGCGCGGGTGTTGTTTCCGATGATATCGATATCATCGGCGTACGCCAGTAGCTGTACACTCTTATAAAAGATTGTACCTTCTCGATTTAGCTCTGCAGCTCGTATTATTTTCTCCAGCATCAGGTTAAAGAAATCACACGAGAGTGAGTCACCTTGTCTGAAACCTCGTCTGGTATCGAACGGCTCGGAGAGGTCCTTCCCGATCCTGACGGAGCTTTTGGTGTTGCTCAACGTCAGCTTACACAGCCGTATTAGTTTTGCGGGGATACCAAATTCAGACATCGCGGCATAAAGGCAGCTCCTTTTCGTGCTGTCGAAAGCAGCTTTAAAGTCGACAAAGAGATGGTGTGTGTCGATCCTATTTTCACGGGTCTTCTCCAAAATTTGGCGCATGGTGAATATCTGGTCTGTTGTTGATTTTCCAGGTCTAAAGCCACACTGATAAGGTCCAATCAGTTTGTTGACGGTGGGCTTTAGTCTTTCACACAATACGCTCGACAGAACCTTATACGCGATGTTGAGGAGGCTTATCCCACGGTAATTGGCGCAAATTGTGGGGTCTCCCTTTTTGTGTATTGGGCAGAGTACACTGAGATTCCAATCGTCAGGCATGCTTTCTTCCGACCATATTCTGCAAAGAAGCTGATGCAAGCACCTTATCAGCTCTTCGCCGCCGTATTTGAATAGCTCGGCCGGTAATCCATCGGCACCCGCCGCCTTATTGTTCTTCAAGCGGGCGATTGCTATTCGAATTTCCTCACGGTCGGGCAATGGAACATCTGCTCCATCGTCGTCGATTGGGGAATCGGGTTCGCCATCTCCTGGTGTTGTACTTTCACTGCCATTCAGCAGGCTGGAGAAGTGTTCCCTCCACAAACTCAGTATACTCTGGTCATCAATAACTAGATCACCTCTGGGGTCCTACAGGAGTGCGCTCCGGTCTTGAAACCTTCAGTTAGTCGCCGGATCTTTTCGTAAAATTTTCGAGCATTACCCCTGTCGGCCAGCTTGTCAAGCTCTTCATACTCACGCATTTCGGCCTCTTTCTTTTTTTGTCTGCAAATGCGTCTCGCTTCCCTCTTCAGCTCTCGGTATCTTTCCCATCCCGCCCGTGTTGCGGTCGATCGCAACATTGCGAGGTAGGCAGTCTGTTTTCTCTCCACTGCGAGACGACACTCCTCGTCATACCAGCTGTTTTTTTGGCTTTTCCGAAAACCAATGGTTTCGGTTGCAGCTGTACGTAAGGAGTTTGATATGCCGTCCCACAGCTCCCTTATACCGAGATGCTGATGAGTGCTCTCAGAGAGCAAAGGTGCAAGTCGAGTAGAAAATCGTTCGGCTGTCGGTTGTGATTGCAGCTTCTCGATGTCGAACCTTCCTTGTGTTTGTTGACGTGTGCGCTTTTCTACACAGAGGCGGGTGCGTATCTTAGCTGCTACAAGATAGTGGTCCGAGTCGATGTTGGGACCACGAAGCGTACGCACATCAGTAACACTGGATACATGTCGTCCATCTATCACAACATGATCGATCTGGTTGCGAGTGATTCGATCCGGGGACAGCCAAGTAGCTTGATGGATTTTCTTATGCTGGAATCTAGTACTACAGACGACCATATTTCGGGCCCCGGCGAAGTCGATCAGCCTCAGACCGTTTGGTGATGTTTCGTCATGGAGGCTGAATTTTCCGACTGTTGTGCCAAAGACACCTTCTTTACCCACCCTAGCGTTGAAATCGCCAAGCACGATTTTTACATCGTGGCGGGGCAGCGCTCATAGGTACGTTCTAGGCGCTCATAGAAGGTATCTTTGATCACTTCGTCCTTCTCTTCCGTCGGGGCGTGGGCGCAAATCAGCGATATGTTGAAGAACCTCGCTTTGATGCGGATTGTGGCTAGACGTTCATCCACCGGAGTGAATGCCAGGACTCGACGACGGAGTCTCTCTCCCACCACGAATCCCACACCGAATTTGCGCTCCTTTATATGGCCGCTGTAGTAGATGTCACAAGGACCCACCTTCTTCCGTCCTTGTCCCGTCCATCGCATTTCTTGGATTGCGGTGATGTCAGCCTTTACTCTTACGAGGACATCAACCAGCTGGGCAGAGGCACCTTCCCAATTAAGGGTCCGGACATTCCAGGTGCATGCCCTTAAATCGTAGTCCTTTAAACGTTTGCAGTGGTCGTCATCAAAATCGGGGTCTCTCATCCGAGGCTGTTTCGTCGTTTTCATTGGGGGGTGTTTTTATGTGGTGGGTCCCAAACCCTACACACAACCGCATAAGCGGGTTTCGCCTTCTCACTTTAGCTCGCCTCCAGACGGATGTCTGTTGGCTACCCAGAGGATACTTGGTCTAAGACCGGAAGTCGTGAGCTGCTTGAGCCACATGTAAAAGAATCGTTCCTGGCCACTCCCAAGTGAATGACAATCAGAAACTTTCCTCACTTGCGTGAACTTCTACATATGACTCCATCCTCCTCACACATAGTTACTAAAATAAATACACCTGTGAAGGGTATATTAGCTTCAGCCGAAGTTAACGTTTTATCTTGTTTTTCAATATTTTTGTAAATAAAATTTTTTGAAATGTAGCTGAAAATATACCTTATTACGGCAAAAAACTTCGAAACAATCGAAAAGAAGGAGTACTTTCTTAAAAAATCACGAAAATCGCCTAATTTTTCATAGTTTACACTGGTATAGTCCCTCACGAAATACTTATATAATAACTAGAATAAGATAATAAGTAAAAGAGGAAATACTTTCAAAAACAGCCTTCTGCCCATATTGAAACTCAGCCTTGATTACTGGAAAATATTCCATCGAATAGACCACGTCCAGCACGCAGTGAAGAAACTATACGAGTCGTAGCTGAGAGGTACACGAAGACCGTGGAGAGTCGATTCGGCGTCGTTCGCAGCAATGCTGACTGACGTATGGAACGACCTGGTGAATTTTACGTCGTTATCTTTAATTGGAAACATACAAATAACAGCTTGTACAAAAACTGAAGCCGCTTGACCTACCCAAGCGACATCGTTTTGTTCTATGGGCTCTTGAAGATCCGACGTTTTCGAGCCAAATCTGTTCAGCGATAAGGCCCGTTTCTGGTTCAATGGGTATGTCAAAAAGCAAAATTGCAGCATTTGGGATGAAGGGCAACCTGAAGAGATTCAAGAGCTGCCATTTCATTCAGAAAAAACAAGTGTACGTCCATATTTTTTCAAAAATGATGTCGGAGAGAATGTAACCGTTATCGCTCTGTGATAACCGACTATTTGATGCCTGAAATTGAAGATCGTTATCTTGGCGACATTTGGTTTCAACAAGACGCTGCCACTTTCCATACGTCGCACCAATCAATGGATTTATTGAGAGAACACTTCGTAGAGCAGATAATTTCACGTTAGGGGCAGGTTGATTGGCCACCAAGATCGTGTGATATCACACCTTTTTCATGTGGGGATATGCGGAATCTAAAGTCTTACTTCGATTCAGGTCTTGGAGCAAAACAACACACGTGTCATTCGCCAGTTACGAGACAAAATGCTCGAATGAGTCATCGAACTCCACGTCCATACGGACTATCTGAGTCGTACCCGCGACCAACATTTGTAAGAGATACTCTTTAAAAAATAAATGTCAAAGAATGTTCTGTCCGATGATAACAAACATTGCCCATTAAATTTGAAGTTGGAAAACTAACCTCTGCCATGAATTTGTTACAATTACACTAAAAGTGAACTAGTTCGTCATTCATGTACGCCTCTACATCGTATGCAAGTGGTAATCTACGAATGTGTGTGCGCTTGTCAAAACGCTATTTACATACTTGAAGAGAAAAAAGAAAGATGAGAGATCCAAAGTGAGTGGTAACTGGTACATGAATAAGCTTCCACACTGGTTACCACAAGTAAGAGGCCACAAGTTAGGGCAGGTTAAGTTCACTGCACAAAATACCTTTATTTGCCCAAAATCGAAAAAAGAAAAGTACAGTAAATTGACCCAACGAAATGGAGAGGTAACAAATAAAATATAATGACAAACTGAAAATGGACAAAATAAAAGCGACGCATCCGACATTCAACCTCCATTAAAATCGCAGCATAAAATTTGTATAATCTCTTTCGTATAATAATAAGCGATGATGCCGACGCGTTATTAACATTTCAAATGCAAATTAGGGGAATGTCATCCGTGTAACGGTTAACCAAAATATACATAATACTTATTTTGTTATAAAAGTAATGCTAATGATTACGAGTATGATGTAATCGCGTGAGCAAGCGAGCGAACGAACGAAAAGAAAACATAACGAACTAATACAGCAAAACAACGAAAACAAACAAACAACAACAACAACGAAAGCTACACATTTTTGACAGCTTTCAAACGTGGAAAATTATAGATGCACGCATCCAGCCAAATAGACACGAACTAAATATGCTTGCATCACAAAAACAAAGAAATGGCTAATGCCAGTATCGAGATACAACACAAACTGACGGCAACCATGACTACACACACACACACGCATATGTATATGAGTACACAAAAGCATTTCTTTGGCTACAGTTACACTTCACTAGATACGCGGATTCATTTGCTTCGATACATGCATCGTTACATGGATGCATACATACACACATATTTATTAAAGGCAAATACACTTGTACATACGCGTATGTGAGAGAGTGCGCGGCCGCAGTAGTGAGGAAAAACGATTTATGCGTCCCACTCACCATTCACAAAGTGTTATGCTAATTTTGTCGTGACATCAAATTTGTTGGGTCCGCATGCATACTTGTAGATTTCCATGGATGTACCATGCAGTCATCTTCTATGGAAGAAAATGGAGCAGAGGATTAAATATTAGTAATGACCACGTGACGAACGCTTTATGTCATGTATATGGCATAGAGCATTTGCAGGTCATGTCCCCCAGTGTGTTTTCCGATAATCACCTACGAAATGTTTTTCATTTCAACTGAAGCTTAGTATGGAAAAAAACAATGTTTTGAACTTAATTAGTGCAACAGACAGCATCGAATGTTGAATAAAGAGTCCAGAAGCACTACTTCAAACCACAGTATTTTCCAAGATATTCAATTCTAGACAGTTTAATAGATATATATCCCTTCCGCCTTTTTGTCTTTTGAATTTCGCGGCTATGTATGTATAAAGCGCTACAGAGTTCGTATCTGGCAATAAAATACATCTTTGAAAGGTCTTCACTAGGTGTTCACTAACGCCGAAATTCGCGCTATTTTAAAGTTTTCCTTCGTTAAAGGCAAATCCGCTAGAGAAACATACACAAAAGAGCTTGATGTATGGGTGCCGCATGTTTTGACGCAAAAAAACCTTCTAGACCGAATCAACGCCTGCGATATGCTGCTGAAACGGAACGAACTCGACACATTTTTGAAGCGGATGGTGACTGGCGGCGAAAAATGGATCACATACGACAATATCAAGCGAAAACGGTTGTTGTCGAAGGCCGGTGAATTGTCCCAAACAGTGGCCAAGCCGAGATTGACAGCAAGGAAAGTTTTGCTGTGTGTTTGGTGGGATTGGAAGGAAATCATCGACTATGAGTTGCTCCCATATAGCCAGACGCTGAATTCTACCATCTACTGCGAACAACTAGACCGCTTGAAGCAGGCGATCGACCAGAAGCTTCCAGAATTGGCCTACAGGAAGGATGTAATGTTCCACCAGGACAACACCAGACCACACACTTCGTTGATGACTCGTTAGATTGCGGGACGGGACGTGATGACGGGAGCTGGGATGTGAGGTTTTATTGCATCCACCGTATAGCCCGGACATAGCGCCAAGGGATTACCACCTGTTCCTGTCCATGGCGAACACCCTTGGAGGTGTAAAGTTGAACTCAAAAGAGGTTTGTGAAAAGTGGCTGTTTGAGTTCTTTGCAAATAAGGAGGGGGCTTCTACGAGGGGGGAGTTATGAAGTTGCCGTATAGATGCAAACAGATTATCGAACGAAACGGCGCATATTTGAACTAAATCCGATCACTGTAACACTTTTTATAAAGCATTGAATAAAGAGCAAAAAGGCGGAAGGACAGCGTAATATATTCCGGATAATTATCAATTCACTCAATAAATATGACGGAATAGGAAATTAAAGGGTTTTTCAAAAGTAGATCGATAGGTACAGCAAACGACGCCATTTTTTCCCCGCTCTCTTGATATTTCTCTTCAGTAAGGCTTGCCATTTCACGGTAAGATATACGATCCAACAACGAAGCGAAATTGTTAAAATATGTATGCGTTATTGGTCAGGCAGCAATCCACAAGTATTCCATGGGTCACCATTGCTTCCCGTCGTCATTGGGCCGTAATTCTTCCGGAACGTTACTCTGATTGGGAATCGCTACCGCTCAATGGTAATCGAATATTTTTGGCCCGAATTGGGTGATATGGACTTGAACAATATGTGTCTCCAACACAATCGATTTATTGAAAACCAAGTTTGGTGAATGTGTTATCTCATGAAATGTCCGGAGTCAATTGGCTGCCTCGGTTATACGATTTGATTACGTTAGACTTTTTCTTGTAGGGCTACATCAAGTCTATGGCCTATGCCAACAAGCCAGTGACGATTGATGAACTTCGTACGAATATCGGACGTGAAATTGCAGCAGTATTGGCCGATTTATGCTTGAAAAACTCGAAAGGTTCTGCGTCTGGACTTCTGCAAGTGGAGGCACTCCATTTCCATAAATTTCTTTAATAGCGTCGAGTAATTAGTCATTATTATTTTTAGTAATGCCTGGGAGGTGTAAGCAGCGATATACATACCTATCTAGACCATGCTAAAGATATTAAAGTATTTAAACTAACGACTAAAGATATATCCACTTGTTTTTGGTAGAGGATTTAAATATAGTTTTACTGAGTTACTTTGGAGCCTAAACATAGTTATTCGAATATGTTTTATGAGTTCCGATGTTTATATGAGCAATATTCATTATTATTAATATACACCTATATAAATGCAATTCGAAGTGCGTACCGAATATTTAATTTTATAAATTTAACAATTTACCATTTCCAATTTGAAGTCGCCTTCTTGCTGTTTGGCGTTGCTCGTTGTTTGGTATGCGGGTGCGAATAGCTTGTCGTACGCATTCGCTGTACGAGTGTTTGTGTGCGGCTGCTCAAAACGAAGCGTTGCTCGTGTGAGCATTTCTCGGTTGGGCTACACAATTTGGCGCTTTAATTTTGATTTTTGATTTCTATGCAGTAAAACGGCCTTGAAAGTGAAAAGATGTCACACTTTCGCTTTTTATTTATTTTCGTTGTGGCAGTGATGTTTTTCGTTTGCTGCTTTGTTTGCATTTATAATTCGTACGTTGGAATTGGATCGCCCAATTTGCAGAGAGTTGCTTTTTTTCAACTTCGTACCAAAAGACCCGTCGTGACGAGTGGCTACGTGCGGCGCATGTGCACAGCTCAAATACGCCAGCAAAGGCATGAGAAAACGTTGAAAAGATGGAATTGAAAAATTGAATTTCACAATATTGAAGAACTAAATTTTCGCTAAGCGTTGAATCATTACAACGGATTGTAAAAAAAAATATTGGCAGTCTCTTCAATACAAAATGTATTGACCCCAATCGAAGGAATACTTAAAAAAAAAAAACAAATTATGCTTTCGCTGAAAAACGCTGATTCACGCTATGAACTGTACTAAAAAATATATTTTTGCTTTTAAGTCTACACTTAGTGACATATTCGCATGAACTTATGAAATAACAGAGTGCTGTTATCGGTGGGTTTTGGCTGAGATGCTGATTGGAGTATAAGAAAATTCGAGAAACCTGATCACTATCTCTACGGTAGTAATAGAAATACGTTGGTTTGAGAGATTTGCTAAGTGTGAGTCTATAAAATGAACATAAACAATCTTCTTCGCCTCCCACTGGGCTCCCCAGAGGTTCCCTGATAAGCGTCGGTCGGTTGATTTGACGAAACTTCTAAGTTTTTTCCATCCCAGCTGCCCAATATTCCTTAGGAAAGAGTATAGGGAGCCGTGGAAAGTGTCCCTTCTTAACCGACAGAAGACTGGGAATTCGCAAAGGTAACGATCTAGTGTCTCGTCATCCTCCACTCACAACCTGCATTCTGCGGATTTTACTATACCCAGCCTCTGCATGTGGCCTCTTAGGGGTAAGTGCCCCATGATGACCTCTGTGCTACTGCTTAGTTCTTTTTTGCTCAAAATAAGAAGTTTTTGGTTTGTCTACTGTCAACATTACCACAGAGTAGTTTTGTTGTACGGCCCCAGACCTGAAATGTTCTTATATCATACATTCTGTAGACAGCGCTTGAAATGTTTAAGGGAACTGCGTTCCCAATTGCCCATGAGCGGGCAAACTCATCAGCCAGATCGTGTTATCGCAGCCGATAACCTTAATTGCTGCTTGGCTATCCTCAAAAAAGTTAATGGATTTGTTGGTTATGGTGCAAGCTCACTTAGCGCCTTCCCTTAATCCGACAATCTCGGCTTGAATAACTGAATTTTAGCCATTTAGTTTGAAAGTACTTTCTCTATATGGGTTATTACCGAAGAAGCTTGCTCTAGCACCTCTTTCACCTTTCGATCCATCGGTGAATATATAGATTTCATCATTGGTACTATCTATAATTGGTACTATCGATAATTGTATGTATCAGTTTCCTGGACACAAGATCAATCTATTCCGAGTTCTGTGACAAGATCTAGTATGGCCCCAAAATCTTTAGCCGAAAAAATTTTAGTTGCACAACTTTTAGAACTATATACATGATATCGGCTCATTGGAAAAAAGTTTTTATAAATCTGTTTGAGTTATCTTGTTAGTGAAAATAAAAAATTTTATTTATAAATTTGGAATACATATGGGCGCAATTTGCGAAGAAATCATAAAAAATAGCTGAGATCTTTTACGCTGGTCCGTTTGACTTGGAGTTTCAATATTTTTCTTTTTACAATATTTTCGTTTTTTGCCAACTTTTCATTTGCTTCTATCGGCAACTTCTAGTGATTTTCGAAACAACCACGCTGAGACGCATGCGCAACTATTTATTCCCAAATACTACAACGGCATAATGTGGGAAAAACTAGGTCGCCTCAGCCGACCACAAGCTAAATACATACTACTAACGGCAGAAAACTAAAACGAAGAAAAACGAGCCAAGTCGCGTTGTAATTGAAAAACAACGAAAGTTAATACACGAGCGCTCAGCGGCAGTAAGTCAACGGCGCACAACAAAAATAAGATCTGAAAAAATAAAAGAAAATAAATAGACACTTACACACAATGCAAAGCTGTGAAGTGGCGAAGACTGATAGGCACGCCGGCGTACGAAAGAGGAAACACGAGAGCACTACTTTTGCTTTCATTTTGATTTTGATTTTCATTTCATTCACAATTCGTTACGGCATATTGTTCATTTAGCCACGCAGTCGTGCATGCAGTTAGCGACGATGTCGACGTCGACGTCCGCGCAGACGCCAGCGTTGGCTATGACGTCGTCAGGCAGTCATAGGTAGGTGGTTTTGTATGCCGCACTCTAGACGCGTAGCCTGGGAACGTGCGCGGCACAAGCACCTACCGTTATGACGCCGTCACATTTGTTTAGACTTCGAGTGGTTGGATGCGCGCGTGGGTGTTGGCTGCATCAATGTTCTCGATCATCGTTTCTAGCTGTTTATAACTTTGCCGACAATACTACTCAAGCTCGGTGCGCGCTCATTGTCAGGTGTCACATCGCAGACTTGCGCAATCGTTGCCGAAATTTGTCGCGCCATACAGCAGAACCTTGTTTCCGCTATCAGCGTTTAATTACCCGAACAATCTGCAGCATGGCAACGTAGAAAACAATACTTGTCAAGCGGTTGCAAACAGACAGCGGAGGAATGACAATTAAAATAGTGACAGTGTCAGAATTGACAGCGCTTTATCAAATGTCAGCATCACCAAGTTGCTATGCGCTCCGAAGTGCTGCTCGACGACTGAGAAAACCAGGCGGGAGGTCTTTGCCACAGTGTACAAAGCAAGCGGTGGGTTTAACCGACGTCTGCCCACAATCATGGCAAACACTTCTGTTTATTTTCCGAGGGCTCGACTGTCAGCTTCCTTAGCTTAGTTATCCACATGGACTGCATGATGGTTATATGCCTTTTGGATTTAGCCATCGGCGGAGCTAAACTACAACATCGATTTGCAAAACAAAAATACTTTACATTTACAAGGCATTTGGCCATCGAAATCAACGAATTTGTTAAAAGGCAGTTGGTACAGTGAATGGCTTTCGAACATGAAAAATGCTTTTGGAGGTTTTAAATTTTCAGTAAGTAAGCAAGCCTCTTTGATGAAGTACGTAAACTTAAAATTTATATAAACTTTTCTCAATTATATTTATAAACTCCGAGATCCGATAGTGGCATAGATAGACTATTTGTTTTTTTAGATCATTATTCTAATTGTCACCAAATGTCATTGCTCATATTCTCCAGGTCCACACTAAACCAGTGCCTTAAGATCGACTTTCGGACTCAAACTTGTTTCACTTAGCTTAGAAATTTAAACCATTCTGACCACGTGAGCTGTCTAAGTCAAATTAATTTAATATATTCAATTACCCATTTTGTTTCATTAAAGCCGAAAGACCCTCTCCCACTCCATTTATTTATTCAATTATTCGACAATAAGTATTAAAATGTTAAATCTATGTATTTCAAAGTTGACTATTGAGCTTTTGATAGAACGTATCTCTCTAGTGAGCTGATAGATCTCTTCTTTTTAATCGGGTTTCATTACAGGAATGTAACCGGGCATTGGATGTACTTATTCTGCTCTCCAACTCTTTCTTTATCACAGTGATAGGTAGGGAGAACTTTGCGGATATTTCCATTGGAACTTCTTTATGATGACATTGATCATCCCCAAATCTCTCTATTTTGCTATCTCATCTCTTTTTATACTACATTAATTTCTAAGAAAATAACACAATACGGCAAAATCGGCTTTTCTCTGGGTAGGTGGGTAGGTAAGAGTGCAGCCCAGATATTCGGGCTCAATTAGCGCTAGATACGCTGCATTGATGTTTCAATTCTGCGTTCGAACCATTTGGAGTTCTCAATGAAACTGCTTATTACCTTTAAATTTTTTGTGGACATCCATTCAAGATTAGGAGCCTGGTGAATACCAAGTGTTCTATGTCTGATTTGTGTTAGGGCTGGACATTCGCAAAGGAAGTGAAACCCCGTTCCTGGTTTCCTTCTAGTTTGCATGAGCGACATATTTCGTTATAGGACAGTCCCATTTTCAACGCATGTCCGCCGAATGGCCAATGCCCTGTTATTGTGACTATAGGTCTGTATATACTTTTCCTGGATCTATTTAACATGTCCTTAGTTTTTATCATATAATATCTTGGCCAAATCTGCTTTGTTATTTTACATTTGTTTATAGCTTTCCATCTTTTTTGAGCAATTTGTTCAAAATATAGTTTTCTCTTGATAGTTCTTAATGGGCATGGTATTTTTTCTGCCTCGGATTCGTCTAGAGAGGCTCCTGTCTGCTCGTCTGCTCTTTCGTTACCGATAATGTTCGTGTGTCGGGGAACCCCGATTGTGGATAGGTGGAGTTTTTTTGCTAGTGAGCTCCAAACCTTCTTGCAGTTGCTGAATAGGAATTAATCTCTGGATTACATAGGAATTAATCTCTGGAGATGATAAAGCCAGCAATGTCGCCTGGCTATGTGTATATATATTTGCTTTCTGTATTCCCTTATAGATGTTCAATAAAGTCTACAGGCTTTTTCTATGCCTAGTACTTCTGCTTGGAAGATGCTGGCTGTATTAGGTAGACGGGTATAGTAAGATATGTCTAGATCTTTGGAGTATACCCCTGTACCTACACACAAGTCCGTTTTGGATCCGTCGGTATAGATTGATATAGGATCCTCCTCTCTTACTAGACCCCTACTCCATTTTTCTGGGTAGTTGATCAAAATATTTTTTACCGGGTGTCCAGCCCTTTTCAATATATACATTTTTTTCGAAGATCCAACTTTGACACTTCATATCATCTGTTATATAAGCTTGACCAACGAGTTTTATACACCATTAAATTAAGAGGAAAATGTAGATTATATCCATATTTTGGATATATTTTTAGTAACTATATGCTGTAATTAATAATAATTATTTAAAAAAGTCATTTTTCAAACTTCGAAAACAAATATTACGATTTTGGAGGCTAACTTCGAAAAACTGAGAATGTACTTTTTTACTTATGTCTAAATCTCTCAGAAAAAATTAGTTTGGTCCAATACCCTGCCGATTGTTTTACAGTGTAATGCATGATATGAATACTATTTGGATATCCCTGATTTCAAGGTGTGAAAAAAACTGCTCGAATAAATTTCTACCCGAACTGTATTTCTCTTTATAGCTTCGGATACTCATAACTATTCTGAGAGTTGGCACATTCCCTTGAAAAAAAAATTCAATACATAAATTTAACATTGTCGTCGTTATTTTTCAATAAATAATAAGTCTACAACAACACTGTTCTCTATTTGTAAATCAGAAAATTTTCAAACGCTATAATGAAAAGGAAACACTGTACATATAAAATTTGTATTGAATTGGTTTTCAGATCGTACTTCGGCAGTTTAACGCTTTGCCAAGATCAAAATCACTAATCTGTTTCTTCGATGTTTTTCTCATTTTTGGAGTTTCTGTGGCCGGCATTGTTGTAATTGTCTACCTTAGTAAGTGCAAGCAAATAAAAAAGTGAAAGGTGTCGAATTTGTAGTTACGTTTGGCGCTGCGAGATCGATTACTGCGGGTTGTAACTATTAAAGGGAATTCGTAATTTGCTTTTAACTAAGTTCACGTTGGAGTTAATTTGGCCATTTATGTCACTTGGCAGTGGAAAACTACCAAAGAAGTATAAGCGAACATAAACCTTCACTCTTGACCCTTATACAATACAACTTTTTTGGGGAGTTACATGTTTCGTTATCGGTGGTATCTGTTTGGTTTGTTAATTTTATATATGTAGATATGTATTTTGTGTGCTTTGGCTGCGAGTGCAAAGGGTAGACAGGTTTATTGCCAATTGTGTTTAATTTAGATTTGCAAAAATAAAATAGCTCATTTGGGGTTATCGAATTAAATATCAAATATTTGAAAATGGTGGATTTCATATTATGTAAGTATGAACTTACAACAAGTATGGTTTTACGTAAAAATATTATTTTTATACTCTCGCAACAAAGTTCCAAAGAGAGAGAGAGAATTATAGTTCTGTTCATATAACGGTTGTTTGTAACACCCAAGACTAAACGAGTTAGAAATAGGGTTATATATACCAAAGTCATCAGGGTGAAGAGTGGAGTTCTAATCCGGATGTCTGTCCGTCTGTGCAAGCTGTAACTTAAGTACAAATTAAGATATCTTGACGAAACTAGCACAAATATTCCTTAGGTCCGTGAGAGGTTTGCTTTCGAAAATGCGCGAAATCAGACCATTTCCACGCCCACAAAATGGCGAAAACCAAAAACCTATAAAGTGTCATAACTAAGCCATAAATAAAGTTATAAAAAATTTGGAATAAAGGATCGCACTAGGAAGGGGCATATTTGGGTATAATTTTTTTTGGGGAGGTGGGAGTGGCCCCGCCCACAAATCAGTTATTTGTATATAACTCACAAACCAATAAAGCTATATAAACCATACTTTATGCAGTCAGTTCCCTCACGTACCCCACCACACACCATGAAAATAGTTGAAATCGGATAATAACCACGCCCACCTCCCATACAAAGGTTAAGTTGAAAATGACTAAAAGTGAGTTAACTTACTAACGAAAAACGCCAGAAACACTAAATTATACAGAAGAAATAGCAGAAAGAAGCTGCACTTAGATTTTTTTACAAAATGGAAAATGGGCGTGGCATCGCTCACTTATGGGTTAAAAACCATATGTCAGGAACTACTTGACCGATTCGAATCAAATTCGGAATATAATATTTTCTTGACACCCTGATGACACGTGGATGAAATCGGTTCACAACCACGACAACTTCCCATGTAACTCAATTTTGAACTCCATCTTATTCCTTCACTTTATAAGATATACATAAGGAACCAATGAAGATAGCGGAATAAAACTTTACACAAATAGTGCATATCATCTCTGGCTTCACTTGTGAACAAATTGTCGAAAACGGACTATAACTTTTCAAGGCCCGAGATATCGAACATGTTGAACTCAGCGCCTAAGTGTAAATTTTAACCGAAATATGGGTAAATCTCTTGATAAGTTAATGTAATTCAGAGAAAATTGATTTCTTCTAATAGTGTGTCTCTGTTCCAAAAATTATTAAAATCGAGTCATAACATCTTCTAGCTCCCATATACCTAATTATAGGTTTTTCAAAAATACGGTGAGGTTTATTCCGCATATATGTATTGGTTAATATGTGAGATATCTTAACAAAATTAAGTGAGCGTATAGTCTTTGATATAGTGTACCTTACTATATATACTATATAAGACGATTTTCGTTATTCTATTAAACTGTATGTCGAATTTATGGGTAAATTTGTATGTTATCTTAATAAAATTTCTTCAATAAATTACGAGAGTATAAAATGTTCGGTGACACCCGAACTTAGCCCTTCCTTACTTGTTATTTTTGATATTGTTTAAGCGTAATACGTAGGAGTTTCAGCGTTATTTAATGATCGTCAACGAGACATGGATTTTATTGGTATACAACAGTCACCCAGAAACAGTCGAAACCGTGGATTTCTTCTTGAGAACCTGTTTTGGAGCAGGGTTCCTTAAAACTGCATAATTCAGTATACAGCAAGTGTTTGTGTATACATGTAACCGCTTACGTATTAAACATAATTTATTTTGTTGGTAAATAGCTGTTCAAAGTTAGTATTCAAACGCACCATTTAATATGTACTGAACATAAAAGGAGCGCAGATTTATAAGATAATCATAATTGTATAATACCATTTACTGACCTGGTGCCTCTTAACCGCACCATGCAACCCCCAATTGCCTTTCTATTGCATAAGTCACAATAACGGTTTTTTATACTCTCGCAACCTGTTGCACAGAGTATAATAGTTTTGTTCACCTAACGGTTGTTTGTGTCACCAAGAAATATAAGAGTTAGATATGGGGTTATATATACATAAATGATCAGGATGACGAGTAGATTTGAAATCCGGATGTCTGTCCGTCCGTCCGTCTGTCCGTCTGTCCGTCTGTCCGTGCAAGCGATAACTTGAGTAAAAATTAAGATATCTTAATGAAACTTGGAACACATGTTCCTTGGCACCCTGAGGAGGTTGCTTTCGGGCAAAATCGGTCCACTGCCACGCCCACAAAATGGTGGAAACCGAAAACCTATACAGTCTCATAACTAAGCCATAAATAAAGTTATGAAAATGAAATTTGGAACATAGGATCCCATTAGGGAGGGGCACATTTGGATGTAATTTTTTTGGAAAAGTGGGCGTGACCCCGCCCCCAAATAGGTTTTTTGTATATAACTCGCAAACCAATAAAGCTATATAAGACAAACTTTCTGCAGTCGTTTCTTTTAGCCATTTATTTATACAGTCCAAAAATCAAAGAAATCGGATAATAACCACGCCCACCTCCCATACAAAGGTTAGGTTGAAAATTACTAAAAGTGGGTTAACTCCCTAACGAAAAACGTCAGAAACACCAAATTTTACATAAGAAATGGCAGAAGGAAGCTGCACTAAGATTTTTTTACAAAATGGAAAATGGTCGCCCACTTATGGGTCAAAAACCATATATCAAGAACTATTCGACCGATTTCAATGAAATTCGGTATATAACACTTTCTCGACACCCTGATGACACGGGTGGAATATGGGCGAAATCGGTTCACAACTACGTCTACTTCCCATATAACTCAATTTTGAATTCCATCTGATTCGTTCACTTTATAATCTATTCATAAGGAACCAATGAAGCTAGCGGAATAAAACTTTACACAAATACTGTATTTGAGTTGTCACATCACTTGTGGAAAAATTGTCAAAATCGGACCATGACTTTTCAAGGCCCCTGATATCGAACATGAAGAACTCAGTGCCTAAGGTTAATTTTTCACCGAAAATATAGGTAAATCCCTCAGATATTTTAATGTAATTCATTCCCTCTAAATTATTTTCTTATAACACTTTCTCTCTGTACCTGAAATGGTAAAAATCGGGTCATAACTTCCCCCAGATTCCATATACCTAATTATAAGTAATATTAAATTAAGTGAGCGTATAGTCTTCGATATATCGTATCTTGGTGGTGAAAACGAGTGAAATCGGTTTAGGAATTACCTCAGTCCCCGTATACTATTTATGATGATTTTCGTTATTCTATTGAACTTTATACCAAATATATGGGTCGACTTGTGTTATCTTTATAAAATTACATCAATAAATTGCGAGAGTATAAAATGTTCGGTTACACCCGAATTTAGCCCTTCCTTACTTGTTTTGCATAAGCAACGCTCAACGTCATGATTGTGATGGTGGAGAGTTGTCTCTGTTTGTTATGATCACTACACTCTCGCTTTTTAATTATCTTAGCCTAAATAGCCCAAAACTAGCCCTAAACGGAATAGTGAAAAATTAAAACAAAAAAAATATCTAAAACATGCGAGCTAATCACATCTAATGCGCATTTCATTATACATACATACATACACAGTAGCATAACTACATTTGTTGTTTGTGTTTTACACACACACACGAGATCTGTGCGATGCTTGCCGAGAGTTATCTCCAAAACAGCGTAGAAAATAAAAACATTAACTAAACCTTTCCCGATGTATCTTCAAACACACACATACGTCCTCTAAATATTACACACATACATACTCACATAGTGACTGCATACTCCCGACGACGCGTTGGTTGTTGTTGTACGAATATTTTACTTTCGGTTTTTGGCGATGAGTTATGTAAGCCCCGCGCCAACTAAAGCTACCTAATTATACCATTTTGTTTTAGCTCAGTCATTGTTGTTGTTGTTGTTGCAGTTATGTTTTGTTTTTATGTTAAATCGCATCTCTTTAGGTACAAAATTTAATTAAGTACCGTAAATAATTATGAGCATTTTATGTACATAAGTACGTAAGTATTTTACTTGAGTAGGTTAAATAAAAGTCGAGCTACTGTTGGCATAATTTCGCGTGGATAATCACAATCGCCGATGCATGGAGCCCAGCGAAAAGCGCAAGTGCAAAGTGCCAAGTGAGAAAAATGCGAACGCAAATACGAAAAAGTAGCACGAATAAATATTTGCATAGTATTTGTTGTTTGTGCGTAGAGAATCCTTCGAGCGTAGCCGAAAGTCATTTACGAAGCCTACTTTAGCGATATATAACTTATTTAGAAAACACTAGCTTAAATGAAAACATCTTTACCAACAATTCATCGCGTGTTATCTCGCGAGAGATCTTTAAACTATTTTTTTTGATACCGCAGACAGCTTAGACTCTGTTGCAAAAATTTAAATACATAGGTTATATTTTAAAGAGATTTTTTATAAATATAAATTTTTTTGTAACAAAATTATCAATACCTTTGCAATATCGAAAAAACCAACCGGTTGATTATTGGCCATGTTTTTGTTCTAAGAAAATACCAAAAAACTTAAAATAATGTATGTAAAGGGTTTTTCAAAAAGGACGCTAGAAAAGTAGACCGAAAGGGACAGCAGACGACGCCATATTTTTTCCGCTCTTTTGACAATTATCTTCAGTAAGGTTTGCCATTTCATCATGGAAAGATATACGATCCAACAACGAGTCGAAATTATTAAAATTTACTACCGAAATTCGGAGTCAGTGGCCTCAACTTTAAGAGCACTACGTCCAATTTATGGTCGTCATAATCGTTCTGTCAGATCAACAATTGAGCGTCTAGTGGAAAAATTTGAATCCACAGGCACAGTACAAAATGTTCCCGTGCCAGTGAGACAAAGAAGTGCCCGTAGTGTCGAGAATATTGCTGCCGCTAGCGCATCAATTGAGGAAGACCCAAATCAGTCTCTCACACGTCGTTCTCAAGCGTTGTACATTTCTGTACCGTCGTTATGACGAATTTTGCGAAAAGATCTTGATCTAAGATCAAATTGACGCAAGAACTGAAGCCGCTTGACCATCAGAATAGTCGTATGTTCGTGAATAGGGCTGAGCAACAATTTGCAAATGATCCGGATTTTCAGCGAAAAATCATCTTCAGAGTTGAGGCTCATTTCTGGCTGAATGGCTTCGTCAATAAGCAAAATATGTGTTAAAGGGTCAGGCAGCAATTCACACGAATCCAAGAATTACCAATGAAATCCGAAAAAAAATTGTTTTGGTGCGGTTTATGGGCCGTCGGCGTCATTAGGCCGTATTTCTTTCGTGATGGTCAAGACCGGCACGTTACTGAGAATGGGAATCACTATCGCTCAGTAATTTTTGGCCCGAATTGGATGATATGGACTTGAACAATATGTGGTTCCAACAGGACGGCGCCACAGGCGACACAGCGAATGTCACAATCGATTTATTGAAATCCAAGTTTGGTGAACGTGTTTTCTCGAAATGGCCCAGTCAATTTCCCGTCTCGGTCGTACGATATGACGCCGTTAGACTATTTCCTGTGGGGCTACGTCAAGTCTATGACCTATGTCAACAAGCCAGCGACGATTGATGAACTTCGAACGAATATCGAACGTGAAATTGCAGCAGTATCGGCCGATTTATGGTTGAAAACCGTCCAAAATTGGGTTTAGCGTCTGGACTTCTACAAGGGTGACCGTGACAAGAAATTTGGTATTTGACAAACCCGAGGATAAAATATTACATCCCACCAAACTCGACACTTATTTGATAGTTTTCTCGCACTCCTTTAAAAACTAAATTGATATTTTGAATTAAAGCAGTAGAGCTTTGCTTATTTTCACTTCTTTACATTTATTGCTAATTTAATACATTTCTTAAGATATTAAAAATTTATAGATATTAAAAAAAAATTGTTTTTAATTAAAAATAGCAGAGCTATAAACAATGGCGTGTATCAATTCTTCCGGAACACTGCTTGATGGTGTACATGATTGGCATTTAAATTTTTGTCTGAAACAAGTAAAAGAAATAAGGAAGCGCTAAGTTCGGGTGTAACCGAAAATTTTATACTCTCGCAATTTATTTATTTAACTTAATTAATATTATATAATACACAATTTGACCAACATATTCGTCATATATATTGTATAAAGTCCATTGAAAGTTGGAAACCATAATATTAGGTTAGAAGCACCGAGATCCTCATGTTCGATATATGGGGCCTTGAAAACCTATGTTCCGGTTTTGGAGATTTTTAGAATGGGGCTGCCACACTATAAACGTAGTATTTGTGCAAATTTCTGCACCGAAAGTTCTGTCTTCAAAGTTCTGGTATATAGGAAGGAGGCGTGGTTGTGAAGCGATTTGGCCTATTTTCACAACATGTCATTGGGATGTAAGGAATTACAAACCAAATTTCATTGAAATCGGTCGAGTAGTTCCTGAGATATGGTTTTTGACCCATAAGTGGGCGACGCCACGCCCATTTTCCATTTTGTAAAAAAATCTGAGTGCAGCTTCCATCTGCCATTTCTTATGTGAAATTTAGTGTTTCTGACGTTTTTCGTTAGTGCATTAACTAACTTTTAGTAATTTTCAACGTAACCCTTGTATGGGAGGTGGTCGTGGTTATAATCCGATTTCAACTATTTTCGTGGTGTGTGGTGGGGTACGTAAGATAATCGACTGCAGAAAGTTTGGTTTATATAGCTTCATTGGTTTGCGAGAAATATACAAATAACCGAAGTAACCAAAAAAATTACATCCAAATATGCCCCTTCCTAGTGCGATCCTTTATTCCAAATTTTACTGTTATAACTTTGTTTATGGCTTAGTTCTGACACTTTATGTGTTTTTGGATTTCGCCATTTTGTGGGCGTGGCAGTGGACCGATTTTGCCCAACCCTCTCACGGTCCCAAGGAACACGTGTTCCAAGTTTCATTAAGATATCTCAATTTTTACTCAAGTTATCGCTTGCACGGACGGACGGACATCCGGATTTCAACTCCACTCGTCATCCTGATCATTTATATATATATAACCCCATATCTAACTCTTTTATTTCTTCTTGACACAAACAACCGTTATGTGAACAAAACTATAATACTCTGTGCAACATGTTGCGAGAGTATAAAAATAGTTAAAAAAAAAATATTTTTTTGCAAATGGAAGCACTTCAAAAATTTACTTTAAATTTTGTGCTAAAAAATAGCGTATAAAAAATTGGATGAAAGTTTTTCAAATTATTCAATCGAAAAAATCCCACGTCACTCTCTGGCGCTGACTTCTATTGAACATAATTTTCGTAATTATTGAGACATTGTTTTCGGAAACATCGCAAAACACTCGTTAGAATATAGACTTTGAAGTTTTTTTACCCCTTAGTTGCGTAACCCCTTAGTTTATTTAACGTTAGTACACTAAAGACAGGATAGATATTTATTGTTTGCGGTGCGCTCTCCCGGTCAGACGAAGGACTTTTCTTTGTGGAGAATATTGTACCACATAATAAGACAAAAAACTTTGTTTTCAAATTTTAAAATTTTGAAGCCTACCTAATCCCTAAGGTAATATTATTTGTATGATCTCCAAGCACTTTTGTTAAGTTCAACTGCCGAATTTTGTAGAAAAAACATTTGATTTACTACATAAAAATAGGGTTTTAGTAGAGGCATAAAACTCACTATCTTTGAAAGGTAGCTGTAAGTAAGTATACATGATTTCTTTCTTAAATACATTTCAACACACAGATCTCCAATGTTTGTGCGCATTCCCATTGGAACTGAGATAAGCATGATATAATTGAATTGCGGTTATTATTTAATATTTACCACGGGCGCGCAAGTAGACCGCAAAAAAATCATAATAATATCGCTCATACGACCCGACTGCACAACCCCAATACAACAACAAACAAAACAACAGTTACTTGCATGCGCCAGCGATTTAATTACAGGTGAACGCAATTAGTCTAACGTTGCTTGCAGTAGTAAAAGTAAAAGTAATTTTCAAATGGCCTAAATTGCAAATATTATATTAATATAGTATATCTTTTTCTATTTTTCTATTTGCCGCCACTTGATTCCCACCTCCTGCAACTGAGCGAAAGAGCTAGCGTCGTTTCGTACAAATCACTGAGCTGTGAACGATAGGTGTAGTGTCTTAGTCTGCTGGTTATGCTGGTGTACACTAATAATTAACAGACACTAGTGGTGTACCAAATATACTCATGAACAACTTCATAATAAAAATTATTAAAAATCTTATAGTGAAGTCAAGAAATCAAAGAACTAGTGAGTACCTGGGTCGTTAACTAGTCGTTAACTGTGACTGACTCACGTAATAAATATCAACCTCAATCCATAATAAAATCCGCATTTAATACAAACAAATAACGGTATTAAGTTATTCATCCATCTAGCGAAACGGTAATATTTACATATGGATGCACATATGACTCTTCAACGCTGTATATTCATGTATGTATAGCCGCTGCTAATCGGAAACGACAGCGAACATTTTCATTTTCATCTGCTTGCTGCATGTATCAACACTCCAGTGACTACAGTGACTAACACGAACAGCGGTTATAACTACAATTACAACTACAACAACAGGTAGCATCGGCAACAGTAGCTATGCCATAACCGGCGTTAGTTATAATCGTATGCAGTAACAGTGGCAATAGTAATAGCAACAACAACAACAACAGCGTCAGCATGAATACGTAATCACAAACATGTCTCTGTGTTCCACTTCCACTTAGCTACTGAACTACTTCGGTAGCTTACACAGCTCACACAAGCCTCGTCACTGTGCACATCTTCACTGCTGTCTCCAAAGTCGAGACAACAACAATATAACCATAAATGTAAACATGGCCCGAACAGCACCTACGGCACTAGTGTGAGCTGCGAGCGCAAAAACCGGAACTGTGCTCCGCTCCCAGCTGCCGAGTCTGTGGCTGGGTGGCTCAGACAGTTAACGGCTCTGTATTCAATTTGTGCATCCCTTTGCTCTTCCATCAACTCCAAAGCTTAACGAATTAGCCATTTACTTACTTACATGCCCTGAGCACAATAAAAACATTGTAATGTTGTTGTCTCTTAACATATTTTCTCTACTGTCTCTCCATTTAACCAGTTACTTTTCGCTCTCCAACAATCTCATTGTAATTCGCTGCCCATTTCTTTTTATTACTTTCGCTCATTTGTATTTCTTCCCATTTCTTTGGCATCTTGGCGTTTTTTTATGGCTCGCTATCGTTCATCGTAAATCGTAGTTTTCTTTTTCCCCTCTATTTAAGTTTTCAAAGTCTTCGACTTGACCTTGGACTCCATGAACATGAATTGAGTCCGCTGTGCCGTCGGTATTGTGGCAGAGCGGCGAAGAAATGGCGGCCTCAAAAACCACTAATGCATTGGCATCGAGTCGTGGCTAAAATAAGGAAACGAAGCGTGAGGCAAAAGAAAGTCGACGAAAACGCTTTTACTTTCATCGTAAGACAACTGACTCTGACTTTGACTTTGGTTGCCAAGCGAATGCGGTTATGCTTATGTCTGTAGGTATGACTTAAGCTTGGATGATGTTGTTGACAGGTTTGTCTATGCTGTTGTTGAAAGGTGAATTGATTTAAGGATCGATGGTGTATTAATAATTTAGCATTAATTATTTTAATATAAACTTATAAGACTAACCTAAAATTTTATTTGTTTAAATCATAATTTTGGTAGAACCTGAGGAGGGGCTAAAATATAGTACAAGATGTCAATTCACTTACGAAAATCAATTGAACAGTATCAAAAGTTTGGTCCTTCAAGAAGTGGACAAATTAAAACAGAACCTTATAACACAATGATCGTGGAATAACACTGGGAAAATTTTAGAATCGTAGGGATTGCCAAAATGAATTTATACTATGAGTAAGAATTTTGACATGATTTTTTGTTAGATCTTGTGATTCAAAACCTAGATCTGACTTTAATAAATGGGTTCTAAGCCGTTGCAGTTGAATCGATATATCTGAGCATCTAAAGATCATTTTATAAATTTCATAAACGTCGGACAAAATGTTCGAGATCATTTTGAGAAACCCAAGTTGTATTAATTTGGCTAGGTGAGTGCTATCCGAACCGTGCGGCACCTGAAGTGGAATGCAAAATATCGTACAGTCCATTTGAATATCGAAGCATAAACATTGCGAACGTCCCAAAAAGACTGTTACGGAGGAAAACATCAGTCCTTGAAACCCTAAAGAAATCATTTTGGATCATTATTAAATGAAGTTCATTCAGATAAGTGACATTCTTAAAAACCAAAAATATATGTATATAGGATTGATTAACAATATTTGGGTATGCGAAAGCTTTATGAAATGCGGCCAAGATCACAAGTGTTACAATAAAACCGATCCCCAACTTGCGTAGTTTAGGCCTTAATTACATTCGTTTCTGCTGTCTATTTCTCCAGTTGTGTATCCAGTTTCTCCAACCTGTAATTGAAAATGAACAATGAAAGAGTGGTCACTGAGGCAGAGGCATATGTGGAAGCAAAAAATTGAATATTGTCGTGATCCCGCTTATTGGTAAAAACTCATATCTCGGGAAATACTCGACCGATATCAACGAGATTTGGTTTATAATAATTTTTTCGTATCCCATTGCCTCGTCTACTTTTTTTATAACACAATTTTGAAGTCTTCTTAAAATCGCCAAATCGGACTAGAACTTTTGAACGCTAAGGAACCTAATTTTTTGCCACAAATATGGGTAAATATCTCAGATCCACACCACATCGATTCTTTTCTCTCGGATTTTTTCCAAGATTTGCCGCATGGTGAATATCTGATCCATAGTGGATTTTCCAGGTCTCAAGCCACACTGAAAAGGTCCACTCAGTTCGTTGACGGTGAAAGACAATACGCTCGACAGGACCTTATATGCGATATTGAGGAAACTTATACCACGGTAATTGACGCAGATTGTGTTGCCTCACTTTTTGTGGATTGGCAGAGTACACTTAGATTCCAATCGTCGGACATGCTTTCTTCCGACCGCAAAGAAACTGATGCATGCTCCTTATCAGTACTTCGCAGCCGTATTCGAATAGCTCGGACGATAATCTATCGGCGCCGCCACTTTGTTGTTCTTCAAGCGGGTAATTGCTACTCGAATTTCTTCATGATCGGGCAATGGAACATCTGTTCCATGGTCATCGATTGGGGAATCGGGTTCGCGTTCTCGTGGTGTTGCACTTTCACAGCCATTCAGCAAGCTGGAGAATTGTTCCCTTCTCAATTAAATAAATAAATTGAGTAGAACTTAGAAAATACGCATTTATTACATTTAATTTCCTTTACGGTAAATATTAGTTACCTTAAAAGATTTTAGTTTACTAGCAGTTAACACTTCAAAATAGTTGTGGCATGAGTCTGATATTAATTTGTTGCTTATCGGTTTGGGCGTCGGAAGTGTATTTTGTACTCGTGCCTAAACAAACAAAATTACAAATTAAACGTTCATTGGTGGAGTTCGCAGGTGATATTCACATCTACACATGATTAGATACGTTGACAACGTATGACCGGTTTGGATACGAATTAGCAGCAGTGATGATGCATATTTTGTAAATCTGCAGAACTGGGTGCAACCACAGATCGAATTATCACTGAAAATTACCAAATAATGTAAGTATTTAAACAGATGTGTTGCTAAAATAATAAACACTCGAGCCAAGCCCAAATGGTTAGGAAAATCATAAAAAAACGTTGGCTAGTTTGAAGATTTTAAATTTAAATATTCAACTCTTTCACTGTTATACGAGCGTATAGCGAATTTATAGTTTCACGGCTTGTATGACAGACACTTGAAGTCATCGAGGAGCATATATGGTATTGATTGCTAATTTGTATGGAAATTAGTTAATTTAGAAACATTCTCGACGCTTGTTAATATTATGTATTTATGTATAGGGTACTAACTCCAATCACCCCTTAGTGACGGTTAGAATTAGAATCTGATTTAAATAGAGGTTTATGCTGTAATCTGTGCTTCATTTTCTCTCCCATCTTCTGATAAATTCTTGAAACGTGATAGGGTTCATGGAGACAATGTGTTCCTTGCTCGAATTTCTGAATTAAGGGTCTTAGTCCCAAATCTCTATAAAAGTGCGATATAAATTTTTTTTTAATAAAATCGTGAGCTTTTTTTATACTCTCGCAACAAAAGTTGCTACGAGAGTATTATAGTTTTGTCCACATAACGGTTGTTTGTAAGTCATAAAACTAAACGAGTTAGATATAGGGTTATATATACCAAAATGAACAGGGCGAGACGAGTCAAAATCCGAATGTCTGTCTGTCTGTCCGTCCGTCCGTTCATGCAACGGATAACTTGAGTAAAAATTGAGATATCTTAATGAAACTTGGAACACATGTTCCTTGGGACCGTTAGAGGGTTGCTTTCGAAAAAATCGGACCACTGCCACGCCCACAAAATGGCGAAAACCGAAAACATATAAAGTGTCATAACTAAGCCATAAATAAAGTTATAAAAGTAAAATTTGGAACATAGGATCGCATTAGGGAGAGGCACATTTGGATGTAATTTTTTTTTTAAGTGGGCGTGACCCCGCCCCCAAATAGGTTTTTTGTATATAACTCGCAAACCAATAAAGCTATATAAACCAAACTTTCTGCAGCCGTTTCTTTTAGCCATTTCCTTATACAGTCCAAAAATGAAAGAAAACGGATAATAACCACACCCACCTTCTAAACAAAGGTTAGGTTGAAAATTACTAAAAGTGGGTTAACTCAATAGCGAAAAACGTCAGAAACATTAAATTTTACAGAAGAAATTGCAGAAGAAAGCTACACTTAGAATGGAAAATGGGCGTGGCACCGCCCACTTATGGGTCAAAAAGCATATCTCAGGAACTACTCGACCGATTCAAATGAAATTCGGTATATAATATTTTCTTGACACCCTGATGACACTTGTGGAAAATGGTTCACAACCACGACAACTGCTCATATAACTCAATTTTGAACTCCATCTTATTCCTTCACTTTATAATATATACGTAAGGAACCAATGAAGACACTTTACACAAATACTGTATATGATCTGTGGCATCACTTGTGAAAAAATTGTCGAAATCGGACTATAACTTTTGAAGGCCCCAAATATCGAATATGAAGAATTCAGTGCCCCATAGTAATTTTTCACCGAAAATTTCGGCAAATCTCTCAGGTATCTTAATTTAATTCAGTGGAAATATTTTTCTTCTAATAGTGTGTATCTGTACCTCTTCTTCTTAACTGGCGTAGAAACCGCTTACGCGGTTATAGCCGAGTCCACAACAGTGCGCCACGCATCTCTCCTTTTGGCGTTTTGGCGCCAATTGGTAATACCAAGTGAAGACAGGTCCTTCTCCACCTGGTCCTTCCACCGGAGTGGAGGTCTCCCTCTTCCTCGGCTTCCACCAGCGGGTACTGCATCGAAAACTTTCAGAGCTGGGGCACTTTCATCCATTCGAACAACATGACCCAGCCAGCGTAGCCGCTGTCTTTTTATTCGCTGGACTATGTCTATGTCGTCGAACAACACATACAGCTCATCATTCCATCTTCTGCGGTATTCGCCGTTGCCAATTCTTAAGGGACCATAAATCTTCCGCAAAACCTTTCTCTCGAAAACTCCTAGTGCCGTCTCATCGGATGTTGACATCGTCCACGCTTCTGCACCATAAAGTAGGACGGGAATGAGAGGGACTTGTAGAGTTTAGTTTTTGTTCGTCGAGAGAGGACTTTACTTTTCAATTGCCTACTCAGTCCATAGTAGCACCTGTTGGCAAGAGTGATTCTGCGTTGGATTTCAAGGCTGACATTATTATCGGTGTTAATGTTGGTTCCTAGGTATACGAAATTATCTACAACTTCAAAGTTATGACTGTCAACAGTGACGTGGGAGCCAAGACGCGAATGCGCTGACTGTTTGTTTGATGACAGGAGATATTTCGTCTTGTCCTCGTTCACCACCAGACCCATTCGCTTCGCTTCCTTATCCAGGCGGGAAAAAGCAGAACTAACGGCGCGGGTGTTGTTTCCAATGATATCGATATCATCGGCGTACGCCAGGAGCTGTACACTCTTGTAAAAGATGGTACCCTCTCTGTTTAGCTCTGCAGCTCTTATAATTTTTTCCAGCATCAGGTTAAAGAAGTCGCACGATAGTGAGTCACCTTGTCTGAAACCTCGTTTGGTATCGAACGGCTCGGAGAGGTCCTTCCCGATCCTGACAGAGCTTTTGGTGTTGCTCAACGTCAACTTACACAGCCGTATTAGTTTTGCGGGGATACCAAATTCAGACATCGCGGCATAAAGGCAGCTCCTTTTCGTGCTGTCGAAAGCAGCTTTAAAGTCGACAAATAGATGGTGTGTGTCGATCCTTTTTTCACGGGTCTTCTCCAAGATTTGGCGCATGGTGAATATCTGGTCAGTTGTTGATTTTCCAGGTCTAAAACCACACTGATAAGGTCCAATCAGTTTGTTGACGGTGGGCTTTAGTCTTTCACACAGTACGCTCGATAGAACCTTATAAGCGATGTTAAGGAGGCTTATCCCACGATAGTTGGCGCAGATTGTGGGGTCTCCCTTTTTGTGGATTGGGCAGAGTACACTGAGATTCCAATCGTCGGGCATGCTTTCTTCCGACCATATTTCGCAAAGAAGGTGATGCATGCACCTTATCAGCTCTTCACCGCCGTATTTGAATAGCTCGGCCGGCAATCCATCGGCCCCCGCCGCCTTGTTGTTCTTCAAGCGGGAAATTGCTATTCTAATTTCTTCACGGTCGGGCAATGGAACATCTGTTCCATCGTCGTCGATTGGGGAATCGGGTTCGCCATCTCCTGGTGTTGTACTTTCACTGCCATTCAGCAGGCTGGAGAAGTGTTCCTTCCACAAACACAGTATACTCTGGTCATCAACCACTAGATCACCGCTGGGGGTCCTACAGGAGTGTGCTCCGGTCTTGAAACCTTCAGTTAGTCGCCGGATCTTTTCGTAAAATTTTCGAGCATTACCCCTGTCGGCCAGCTTGTCAAGCTCGTTATACTCACGCATTTCGGCCTCTTTCTTTCTTTTTCTGCAAATGCGTCTCGCTTCCCTCTTCAGCTCTCGGTATCTTTCCCATCCCGCTCGTGTTGCGGTCGATCGCAACATTGCGAGGTAGGCAGTCTGTTTTCTCTCCACTGCGAGACGACAATCCTCATCATACCAGCTGTTTTTTGGGCTTTTCCGAAAACCAATGGTTTCGGTTGCAGCTGTACGTAAGGAGTTTGATATGCCGTCCCACAGCTCCCTTATACCAAGATGCTGATGAGTGCTCTCAGAGAGCAGGAGTGCAAGTCGAGTAGAAAATCGTTCGGCTGTCGGTTGTGATTGCAGCTTCTCGATGTCGAACCTTCCTTGTGTTTGTTGACGTGTGCGCTTTTCTACACAGAGGCGGGTGCGTATCTTAGCTGCTACAAGATAGTGGTCCGAGTCGATGTTGGGACCACGAAGCGTACGCATATCAAAAACACTGGAGACATGTCGTCCATCTATCACAACATGATCGATCGGGTTGCGAGTGATTCGATCCGGGGACAGCCATGTAGCTTGATGGATTTTCTTATGCTGGAATCTAGTACTACAGATGACCATATTTCGGGCCCCGGCGAAGTCGATCAGCCTCAGACCGTTTGGTGATGTTTCGTCATGAAGGCTGAATTTTCCGACTGTTGTGCCAAAGACACCTTCTTTACCCACCCTAGCGTTGAAATCGCCAAGCACGATTTTGACATCGTGGCGGGGGCAGCGCTCATAGGTACGTTCTAGGCGCTCATAGAAGGTATCTTTGATCACTTCGTCCTTCTCTTCCGTCGGGGCGTGGGCGCAAATCAGCGATATGTTGAAGAACCTCGCTTTGATGCGGATTGTGGCTAGACGTTCATCCACCGGAGTGAATGCCAGGACTCGACGACGGAGTCTCTCTCCCACCACGAATCCCACACCGAATTTGCGCTCCTTTATATGGCCGCTGTAGTAGATGTCACAAGGACCCACCTTCTTCCGTCCTTGTCCCGTCCATCGCATTTCTTGGATTGCGGTGATGTCAGCCTTTACTCTTACGAGGACATCAACCAGCTGGGCAGAGGCAGCTTCCCAATTAAGGGTCCGGACATTCCAGGTGCATGCCCTTAAATCATAGTCCTTTATACGTTTGCCGTGGTCGTCATCAAAAGGGGGGTTTCTCATCCGAGGCCTGTGTTTCTTATTCACTTATGTGGTGGGTCCCAAGCCCAACGCACAACCGCATAAGCGGGATTCGCCTTCTCACTTTAGCTCGCTTCCAGACGGATGTCTGTTGGCTACCCAGAGGATATTTGGTCTAAGACCGGAAGTTGTGAGCTGCTTGAGCCACATGTAAAAGAATCGTTCCTGGCCACTCCCAAGTGAATGGCAGTCAGAAACTTTCCTCACTTACGTGAACTTCTACATATGACTCCATCCTCCTATCTGTACCGTAAATGGTTAAAATCGGGTCATAACTTCCCCTAGCACGCATATACCCAATTATAGGATTTTCAAATTGGGTCAAATTGTGTGTTATCTTAATAAAAATATATCAATAAATTGCGAGAGTATAAAATGTTCGGTTGCACCCGAACTTAGCCTTTCCTTACTTGTTTTTAACTTGCTTCCTTACCCAATGCAATTGCCGAGTAACTAGAAGTCTATTCAACATCTGAAATTCGGCAATCGTATTCACTTTCGTGTAGGGTATAAGCTTGTATACCAAATCTTATCTTGCAACGCTCGTTTACAGCCGAAAAATGAAAGCTTATCAGTATGAAGAATAACAAAAACAAATACGAAAACAGCAAGAGCAAAAATGTAAAAGCAAACAAAACGAATTGGTTGTAATTTTACAAAATTTACAACTGCGCATGCACTACAAATACATAGAAGCAAATAATGTCAAGACACAAAAAATAAAAAAAATATAAAAATCGAGAAAAGCTAATATAAATATAGGTAAAGTGCGTGTATGTATGTGTGTGTGGTGTGAGTGAGGGCAAACAGAAAACTGCCATGCAGTGAATGCGGTGTGAAATGTAAAATACAATTAAGTATTTACCCTGATACCAAGTAACCGAAATGTGGGAGAAAACTGAGGATCGTGGTGTTTGCTGACCTAATTAGATGTTGCTCAGCTTCACTGCGGGCGCTGCGCTGCCACGACTGATCGGCAACTGCGAAATATGTATGAATGTATGTATGTAGGCTGGAAAAAGCGAAAGTGCGTTATCACGAAGACGCACAATTCAGCTTACTTACACACTTACACACTTACATACTATATAAAGTAAACAAATAAAACAATCAAAAGCAACCACTTAATTTTTCTACATTCTGACAAAATGCTCTAGTTTTGTTGTTGCTGTTGTTAAATAACAAAAACACGCTCCAAAAATAAAAAAGACTTGTGATAATTGAAGTGAAAATGCAATTATAAAATGAAACGTTTATTTTTGGGCAGTGCTTTTGCTAACCACCATCGAGCAAACGAAGTGAGGAAGGGTAGTGTTGAATTGCTTGCATTGTTGTGGAAATTGTTTTTGCAAAGGCAAGTTTTGGTGGTATTCGATAACCAATCCATTGTCAAAGCATAATCCGAATCAGCTATTTCTTAACATATTCTATAAATTATTGGTTGTTGTTGTTGTACTAGAAAAAAATCCACAAATAAATTTAATGAATTGGCAGTCCTTCACCATATACAAATTCGGCTTCATTCCGGTTGCAACATACTTGTATATCCAATAATTGTGGGAATGCTAATATATTGGTATTGATACCTGAACACCAATCAAGGGTCTGTAAAAACTGTGAATAGTACCTACCTCGAAAATTCTGTCACAGAGAAGGATACTTTATGGACTTCTTCTTACTTCTTACTTAGTTTACTTTAATCGATGAAATTCAGCAGCTTTGGCATCACCCTTGCCTTCCTGCTTTGTAGTCAGACTCTGACTACTTAACTTGGCTCGAGCTGCCGCCGATGTTTTTGCTTTACTGCAAATACCATTAGTTGCAACTCCAGCGCTACTGCTCGCCTTTGCCTCTAGGCCTAGCTTAGCTACTGCCTTTTCATTGGTATTTTTAGAGCTCGTTGAGTACGCAGCTCCTTTTCCAGAACAACTAGTTGCTTCGGGCTTTGTCGGAGCGCCGGACTCCTCTGTTGTTTTTTCTTAATTTTTCTTGTTCGAATTCATTCTTAAACCCACGAGTGTAGTGTAAAATCAGGCCCGCTTGCGCATAGCCCGCGCTATGTATGTAAAGCTATCTTACTACGGAGAGCGCCAGGTATATTTAAGCTTCATTCGAGACTGTGCTATTTAAAGGGCACCTAGCCAGGCTGATTCTCGGCACGGGTCGCATGAAACCTTCATCCAGCCATTTTTTGTACCCCCAACCATGGTAAGACCTCATCGTTGAATGCTGTGCTATTGAGGAGCAACGAACACTCAGCGATAAGGCCAGACCTTAGCTAGAAACCCCCGACTGCAGCAATTCGGACCCGTTCCTGTTCTAGCCCGTGCCTGTTACAGTCGCGGCACTGTGATATCTATTTCCAGTCGGCACCCTCGGGGATCGTTCAGCGGGGGATTTTTGACAACCTATAATCATAACTCATGAAGAATAAATGCATGACAACTGAAAGTGAAGAATTTTATTAGATCGCCGTACTTAGTCTTAACATTATTTTAGACAACACACTTATGTACATATACATATATTGTATATAAAAGTTAATATTGATTTATTAAAGTATACATATATGTATGGATGTTAGTCATAAATAACTATTTTTTGTGCTACCTGTCTTGCAGTAAATTAAAGTTTTAGCAAATCACAAATATTTTATTTATTAACCAATAATTATTCTCATGCATTTGTAACATTCAATAATAATTCAATATTATATAATTTGAGCTAATTGCCGCTATAGATTGAAAATAACTGCTAACTCTAATATATTGTAGTAGTAGTGCTTTAATAGTCATATTACAGTTTTCTTAACAGATAAAAAATCATACTTGTATGTACATATATTTTATAATTTAACTACAATTTCCACAGCTGTGCGCGTCATTTGTATAGGAAGTAACTCTTTTCTCAGTAATTTTCACTGTCTGATTTGACAGCTTCTTACACCGACTCATGCTGATCTGCGCAACGCCTTCAGTGGCCAAATCGCATCTGCGGCTCAATGCTGCACCCACCGTATGTTGGTGTGAATTCACCATTGTTCAACTGGTGAAAGGGCGGTCCGAGCATATGTAAGTACTTTAATACTCGCTTATTTTTCTATGGCTACATGTAGATATGTTTCCAGTTTGAAAATTTGTTTTTAATATTTTGTGCGTTTAAGTGAAGTCGCGGTTTAAAACATGAAAGCTGGACTGCTGACTTAAATCAAACAGAAAACATAAATTAACTTACAGTAACTAAAGCTTTAGATTAGGCTCCTGAAAGATTTCATTTCTTTCTTGTTTGTTTGAAAGAGTTTTAACAAAAGATGGATGAATGGCATGGGAAATAGAATTACCAACTACTAAACATTAAAAATTAAGTAATAGTAATGGTTAGCCCTGCTTTTTCCCGTCTGGATAAGGAAGCGAGGTCTGGAGGTGAATGAGAACAAGACGAAATATCTCCTGCCATCAACAAACAGTCAGCGCATTTGCGTCTTAGCTCCCACGTCACTATTGACAGTCATAACTTCGAAGTCGTAGATAATTTCGTATAACTGAGCATCAACAACACCAACAATGTCAGCCTCGAAATCCAGCGCAGAATCATTGTTGCCAACGGGTGCTACTTTGGAGTGAGTAGGCAATTGAAAAGTAAAGTCCTCTCTCGACGAACCAAAATCAAACTCTACAAGGCGCTTATCATACCCGTCCTTTATGGTGCAAAAGCGTGGACCATGTCAACATCAGATGAGACGACGAACGATGAGCTGTACGATTTATGAGTTGGAGGGATTAGGTGGAGAGCGACCTGGCTACACTTGAGATCTCCAACTGGCGCCGAACTGCGAGGGAAAGAGAGTAGTGGCGCGCTATCATCGATTCGGCAATAACAGGCTAAACGATTTCCATGCCAATCACATACATACAATGATTTGAGCTACCGAGGAGCACCGTTGTCCTTTACGGTTTGCTAATGGACAGATATGCCTCGGCTGAGCTGAATAGGCGCTGGTCGGTTACTAACATATGCGCAGTCGCAAATTCCTTCTGGCCTAAGGTAAACCGCAGTAGGTCTACCGAGCTTTTCGCCCTCAGTCAACCTTACCTCTCCTTAGTCGTAGGGGCCTGGCCATTGTCCCATCGGGAATCACTCTGTAATGTTAAAAATCTTTATTCTGGAATGTCCCGCCTTTGAGAGATCAAGAAAGATATTTCTTGGACCTTACTTTTTCGAGCAGTCTCGCGAAATAGTGAATATAGACGTTAAAAATGTCTGCAGAAGATTTGTGGTAGGTTCAGGGCGCTTTGCGACTCCTAATTGCTTATCTCGGGGGGATCCAGACTTCACAAAGAACTGGATGTTAAAGTCTACGTGTGTTTCCCTTTGGGAAACAGCCTTACAACCTAACCTAACCTAATGGATTGAACTTTAAAGAAATATATATATTTTATGACGATTCTGATCTAGTATGTAGTAATAGTAATAGTAATAAAGGTAACCCTTAGATACCTCTTCGCTACCTTCTATACACTTGGTCGAAAAGGAAAGCGATACACCCTAACCAACCTATTTAAATCCCTTGACATTTAATTATTTAAGATGAGTGTAGAGTATTTAAATAATTTTAATTGAAACTTGCGCACAATTTGACCGCTGGCACCCGAGTATGACGCCTCACGACGGTTGCACTTGCTCTTAGTTGATAGTGGGCAGATTGCCTTGCCAGCGCAGTGTACGGGACTTTTGTGCACAAATGTGCCGCTCAAATACAAATAGATGACAAACGGATCGTAAACAAGCATCAACGCGGACTGCCAAAATGCTATTTGACTTATGCTATGCGAATGTGCTATCCCGAAAATTTACAACCGAAATAGATTACAATGGGTAGCTATAAATAAGCACCTTCAACTAAAATTGTCGCAATGGAATTCGGGCGGTTTTTATTGGTGAAAAAAAATTTTAATTGTAAGAAAACTTTAAACAATTGGCATATAAATAATTAGACCTTGCTAGTAAGACCCTGTTATATGAAATTTTATGCGAGATAAAACAATTTAACAATATTTGTTTAGAAGCTTTGACGTGGCATGCAACAAATTGGTGTACTCCATAGCGTAGGCTTTTAAATTTCTCTTCAAAAATGACAAATTGTATAGCTCTAAGTCTAAGTGAAAATTGGAAACGAAATCCATGTACTTAATGTATTGAACCCTGTGACCCATGTTGCTACCTGACAGAAATAAGCCACCATTGTCACTAATGTCATGTTTTGTCAGCCTTTTGTTTCTAAAGAGCTTCTTGTACATGCAGCTGAATGTTTTGATTGTTTGATAAAAAAAATCACCGAAAAGTCAGTAAGCCACTTAAGAAGCATTGAAAGTCAATAAAAGTGAATTTGAGAGGTATTGTCAAAAATCAACAGAAAGGCTACTTAAAGAAAGTGTGAAGCTAGAAAGATTTATGCGGCACGTACTGGCGTCGAGGTGCTGGTTGCAGTCGCCCGTTGCCTCCATTTTTTTGATAACTTAAAAACCATAATCAGCTTTCATTCTATGGCAGCGCTAAACAAAGCTTCGTTGAGGGAGTAACAGCATTGCGGCGGCCTTTAATAAGCGTCGCAAAACCAACGCTGCCCACACGCACAAACAATGCGCATGCGCCGCCAGCCTGAGGTGAGACACGTCAATTTGTGTGTGAGTACTTATGTGCATATGTACGAATACATGTAAGTATGCGCGAGTGCATGTCGGGTCTACAAAGTTCAGGCAGTGATTGATGAAAAGCGTTCGTTTGAGAAAACAGACACCGACGCCAAACGAACTTTAATTTTAACCTTAAGCACGACTTTTTTTTTCTCTAAAGCCGTTTGCTACTTTATCTTCAATAGGCTCAATCTGTGCATTTGTGTGCACGTTCCAATGTTTTTGTAAAAGTGAAATTGCAGTGAATTGCAGCTTTATATTGACGCTGCATTTGTTCGGCTTTTAATTTGCTTTTAGTGGTGGGTGTTACCACGATGGTGAAGAAAATTAAAGGCGTAGTGTAATGGTGCAGGGTAAGAGCTTATAAAGCTGCATTTTTTGATCGCTCTCGAAAGTTTGGTTTGAGTGTGGATTTGTATGTGGCAAATAATTTTTTAAGCGAATAGCACCTTCACCAGCTGATTTTATGTAAGGACGAATGTAGATTTATCAATGGACCTTATTTTGTCCTCAGTTTGGTCTATCATATGCATACGATTATAGTTGATATGTCGAAGAATATATTAAATGTTTCGAATGCTGTAAAGTTTAGAAATCAAAACCCTCTCTGAATTTGAAGAAAATTTCGAAATTTTTATATTTTTTTTTTTAACAAAACGTCCTATGCCTCTTTGTGATGGCTTAAGGAACTTTGTCCATACATGAGATCCAACTATAGAAGTTTTTCTGTCGTCCCAAATGACTTGCATTTAGATGTCTAAATGAGATCCGCAATTCGAGGATCTCGTAATATATTATTGGTCTACAACTTTCCTTCCCCCGTTTTTTTGTAAATTTAAGGCTTTTTGTATAAAAACAGTTACCAAAATGTTATTCATAAAATTGGCCGTCGCTAGCAACTACTTTTGACCATCTATCTCGCAGCATGCGTATTCCGTGACGAAAGAACTCCTCATCTTTCGAGTCGATCCAAGTATCAATTCAATTTTTGACTTCTTCATAAGAACTGAAGTGCTCGTTAGCTAGACCGTGTGCCATCGATCGGCACAAGTGGTAGTCAGATGGAGGAACGTCTGGAGAATACGGCGGGTGGGGTAAGATCTCCCATTTCAGCGTCTCCAAACATTTTTTGACCACCTTTGCGATGTGAGGCCGAGCATTGTCATGCTGGAGAATGACTTTATCGTATCTTTCCTCGTACTGTGGCCGTTTTTCTTTTAGTGCTCGGCTCAAACGACTAATTGCGTTCGGTATCGATCTCCTGTGATGGTTTTACTTGGCTTTGGCGAGTAATGCTTCCAATTTAGCATCTTCGAAAATCTTCTCCTTTCCGCCACCATGCCGGCCTTCGACCTAAAACCATTCTTAAAACGTTGAAACCATTCGCGACATGTTCTTTCACTTAGGACAGCCTCACCGTACGTATCCGAAAGCATTCGAAGAGCCTCAGCCGCACTTTTCTTGGAATTAAAAAATAAAAGGAAAATTCCCCGCAAATGTCAAGAATTCTGCTCAAAAAGTCACATTTTCAGTTGAGAATAAGTTTGGGATGCAAACAGATCTCTACAAATATTTTGTTGGGTTAATGTTGTCACAAATGTCAAAGATCGATTTAAAACGATTTAATCGACCAGTGCTTGACCCTATAGAGACATCTATTGGAAAATGGAAAAGCAAAGTTGTAGACCTAATAGTATAAAGAATCCTATAGAAATCAGAAATCAAGAACAGAGTAACCTAAGTGCTTATCAATCTCATTCTAATTATGTCCATCCATGTGACCATCGACCGGGTGCATCTGGGCGATGGCTCAAACCCGTCGGACTACCTAATAGATTCTATTGGTCACCACTAGTAGCAATCCTAGCGTCACAAGGAGCGCGACAATCCCAAGAGTTCCATATTGCTATGGGAACTGACGCACTTTGTCGGTCACTGGCGAACGTACCCGTTCTTCTGCTTCCAAATCCGGGTATATTTTATTTACATTTTTGGTTATATCATGAGAAGCCTAATTACTTACTAATCATTCAATATTTGTACTCATTAGCGATTATTTCCTTGTTATTTTTAAAATTCCTCTGGCGTTGTGACAAAAATTACCAACAAGTAAATAAAGAACGTGAAAACAAGGAAAATATGTCTCGCAGCGGCTAAAAATCATTTAACGCTATCACAATTACAATCATTACAAGTGCCGCGGCAAGTGTTGACAGCGTATAAATTCAAAGTGGCGGCCCATTGTGTCAAGAAGATGCAACTGCAGAAATATATTAGCAACTAAAACAACAACACGTTTGCAGTGTTGTCACCTAGCGTCACAATTCATCAACAAGATTTAATTTGTGGCTTCGGCATAAATTCACCGCACAACATTTGACAAGCGAAGACGGTGAAATATGGTATATTCTATTGTTATACTATCGCACCGTTGTTGTTGTTCGGATGAAAAGAATGCGAGTAATTTGCAAAAGAAATATATATGTGAATGAAAAGTAAAGGGTTTCTCAATAGGAGCACTCAATGAAATTATTCCTCTTCCCGTGACATTACATTCGATGCCATTATGTATCTTCTGGATGACCACCACGGGCACGCTTGAAGAAGTCCAGACGCTTAACCCAATTTTCGACGGTTTTCAAACATAAATTGGCCTACACTGCTGCAATTTCACGTTCGATATTCGTACGAAGTTCATCATTCGTCGCTGGCTTGTTGGCATAGACCATAGACTTGACGTAGCCCCACAGGAAATAGTCTAACGGTCAAATCAATTGTGATGTCGCTGTGTGGCTTGTGACGCGGTCCTGTTCGAACCACATATTGTTCAAGGCCATGTCACCCAATTCGGTCCAAAAATATTCGGTTATTATTGAGAGGTAGCGATTATCATTCACAGCAAAGTGCCGGTCCCAATGACGCCGCCGGTCCATAAACCACGCCTAACCGTAATTTTTTCGGGATGTAATGGTGATTCATGGAGTACGTGAGGATTGCTGAATGACCAATAACACATATTTTGCTTATTGACGAATCTATTCAGCCAGAAATGAGAAGAGGATTTTCGATGAAATCCCGATGATTTTTAAGTTGTTGCTCAGGCCAATTCACGAACATACGACGACTCTCGTGGTCAAGCGGCTTCAGTTCTTGCGTCAAGTTGGTCTTGTACGGATGTAGGCCAAGATCTTTTCGCAAAATTCGCCACAAGGACGTGACAGAGATCTCCAACACTTGAGAACGACGTATGAGAGTCCTATTTGGGTCTTTCCTCAATCGATGGGCTAGTGACTGCAATATTCACGACACTACGGGCACTGCTTTGTCTCACTGGTACGGGAACATTTTGTACTGTGCCTGTGGATTCTAATTGTTCCAGTCGCTCAATTTTGATCCGACGGGACGATTATGACGACCTATATTTGACGTAGCGCGCTAAAGTTGGGGCCACTGACTCCGAATTTCGGTAGAAAATTGTAATAATTTCGACTCTCACAAAATTTGAATAGGTCATGTCGAAAAAGCTACCGTATTTACATAGATCCAGACATCTGCTAGATGTTTAGTCCATTTCAATCTCCGACTTTTGGAATTTACCTGGATATTTATTCGAGGATCTTGCAAGAGATATATTCATTTTAAACACATCTATTAGAAAGATAGATAACTGGCTCTTCTTAATACGATTGTAAGCCTTTGTTGATCTGTATGTCCACTATAACCAACTTGTAACCACAGAATTTACGTCTGCCTCCAACCATGCCAAGTAAACCCAAGCAGTTTTCTTTATTTTGCTGAAGTCAGTCACCCGGCGTATTCTTTAGTCACTGATGATTGCAGTCACTTGCATTTTCTTTCGTCAAATTTTACCGTTGCTATTTCTTTTCACAGTTTTTTCATAATTTTACGTGCTTTCAATTCGAACTCAAAACCGCCAGGTTAGGAGAACTGGGAGAACGAACCTAGCCGCGATTTGCGATCACATTTCAGCAATTGCGTTCCATCTCCCATTCCATCAACAAGATCTGCTTTTGATTTTAAATTACCTTTTCCATTACACACACACACACATAAACACACTTAACTCTTGGTGTCTACTGCTCGTTTCTATGCGTTTTATCCCAATTTCTTTCTTTCTCATCATCGTCTACTGTTCATTTTCCATGTGCTTCGTTGTCTGCATCCAAACAAATTACCGGCGATTGTTCCCCACAATCGTCTTGAGGCTGGTTGCTTTCGCACTTTGCTCGGCTGAGTTTGAGTTTGAAGCGTTTCGTCGTTGTTGGTGTAATGTTGGCAGTAGAATTGACGTTGTTGTAAGCGTTGTTTTGTTTTTCAGTTGATTATGTAAGGCTCTATGCAACGCTGCTCGCCTGCCATCGGAGCTGACTGAGTGTTGCTTTTTTTCGCTGGCCACTGTTGTTGCTGCTCTTACAGCGCTGCGAACGAAATGACCGACTGTGAGCGGTCGTCGTATTAGTTTTTCAAGCTGGCTTGGCAGCTGTCGTGCTTTTCTTGGCCCGCAATGGGATGTGCGCGCAGCCTGCTGCAGCTTTGCCACTAACGTGGCCTACAAAAATTTGACAAATAGCTTTGACTGGCTGACGGTGTGTTTCTGCTGTTGAGTTATCATTTGGATTGAAATGGAAAATGAGTTTGCAGTAAAATTCATATATTAAATTAAAATGTAGATAAAAAACCCGGTTTTTATTCGTATAAGGGAAAATCATTTTTAGCAGAGCATGAATAAATAAATAATTGTGCCTTTAGACTCCATATATAGTTGGGTAGTAGTTTAGTCAAGCAGATTTACATAATAGAGTTGACATTGGTACTATGAAATCGGACAAAAGAGAGTGTTTCATCACACAATGGAACTGTTGGAAATATATATTCATCCTTATATATTTCATATGACGAATGTTAAACTTAAGGGAGTTTCGTTGAATAAAATCTGCATGAATTCCGGAAAATGTTAACAAACGCCGAAAAAATACTCACTTTGCCTCTAATATTATTACGTCTAAAATGATAATATGCTCACTAATCAATCAATAAAATACAGTCTAATCGAGCAGATCCTTTATAATCGGATTGAGTTCTACCAGTTCAATTTTGACATATGGGTTTCTGACCGGTATGAACTGCAGCCAGTGAATAACTTTAGAGACGTAATGGGAGGCCAGTTCAAACTTTTCTCCAAAATGATTGTTTAATGTGTTGCAAGACCAGAAAGTGACTTGATCTTCTTCAGTTGAACATTTGTAAATGAATGATATGGGTGGTCTATCCATAAATAAAGGAACCTTTTGAAAATATCAGAAAATGTTTTATCTTTTAAGAAAATATTATTGCTAAATGATGAAAGATTTAAATATTTTACAATATATTTGTTTCAGTTCTCTCCTAGTGTCAAATACAATTTTAATGTTTCATCCTTTAATATTGGTTAGGTTCGGTTAGGTTAAAACGCCTAATCTTCGCGGCAGATTTCGCGATGCATTCCACTTGGACAGCTAAATGTGCCAGTCCGTTGTGATTCCAGAAGACTCCTAGGTATGTATCGCAAAAAAGACTCTTACTTATCGCCGAAGCGTCCTATCACAAATTTTATGACCGGCAAGTTCTCCTAAAGTATGACTGCCGAGATCTTCCAACCTCAATTTTGAGAACACTGGACAGTGAAACAGGAAATGACTTGGTGCTTCCACCTCGCCTTCCTCCATACAGTTATGTCAGTTTGCGTCCGGCCAGATTCCCAGCCTAATTGCATGTATGTATGCCTATTCCGCAGTGTCCGATGAGTACTCTCACCATTGCGGGAAGTTGAACCTTTTTAAGTGCACGCAGTTCCGCCTCTGGGGCTCCAAAGGGATCTCGCAACCAAGCAGGTTTTCGTTGTTAACCAGCGCTTACCAAGCTTGTTCGAAGCATGGTGAAACAGGACGACGGGTGGCCCTACATGTCCGATGAGTTTACTCCCGTTCTTTTGTACAGACATTGTTGTACTGATCGGTTCTAAATCTCTGTGAACAAGCTCTGTTAGAAAGTATAGATCTTACCTACAGCTTTCAACGGTAGGTATGGTTTTCATTTGCACTAATATTGCAATTATCGGTGTACTACATGGTCTTAAAAGCCTTTGGACTAACTTTTACCTCGATGTCCATTAGATTCATTAGATCCAATGCACAATAATATTTTTTATTTATTGTTCCACCTTGAAATCTTCCACGATTTTCTCCCATTAGGATTAGGAACAGAAATAGCAGAGGCAGCTTCACTCTGAGACCAATAACTTGAGAACGATTGGATAAAATGTCATACATTTTTAACAGTTTTTTAGTTAAGGTTAGTATCCTAAAGAAATGATAGAGCCTTTATTACTCTTAACAAATATTTCGGAGTTTTGTTCAAATTCCTTTTTGATCGATTCTTCTTTCAGATTAGTTTAACATACAGACGGTGGAAACAAAAAAATTGTATTATTGATTTCTCAGAAGGGGGAGACTATTTGTAGAAGAGTGTTGCAGTAATATGTAAAAATCAATATGAGGTATCGTGACTGCGAAATATGTAATCTATAATCCGAAGACTCATTTTAATTCCTATTAAGATGATATTGAGTAAATAAAAAAAACGCGAATCATCCAAAATCCTTTACCCAAAATTAAAGTAGATTAAATATGGTATTTTGTTTTGACCAGTAAGTATGTAGATTCACTTAGGGAGAAAGAAATAATGGTGTTATCGCAGAGTCAACCCTTGCGTGTGATTATGTGAATAGAAGGAGGCACACTGAATTTGATTTGATGTTTAGGCGTCACCAACTGGTGGTTCACATGAATACATTTAATGTTATTATACTTCGAAGCAGATTACCTGATCCAGAATTATGCTTCCTCTTATTAGAAAAATTAGTTTGGATACCATGAAAATTACGTGAAATTCAAAGAGAATCGGCCAACCATCTACTAAATATGTACATGAGTATGTTCCGAATATAATCATATACTTATATACTTAGATCTATATATGTAACAATACGTATTCCTGAATGGAATGGAATGGCTCTAAGAATACCAGCGACAATAAAGCATAGAACACAAGCCACAGATAATACACAAGCAATCAGCAATCGAATTCACATGTTATGACTTACAATTGTACATATACTATATATATATATATGTCTATATGTATATATATGCATATATGTATAAGCTCACTTGTAATATATATTTATGTGTGCCTAAACCAACATACAAACGATTTTACATATGTGAGTAGTAGTCCATATGCACTGCAAATGCTGGAGCGCAAAGCATGCGTGACCTACTTTTGGGCCTAGTATTTACTTCCCTTCTGCCATGTGCCCCGTTCAGCGTATGCATGTAACATTCTCAATTTTTCTTTTCCAAAATATCTTAATTTTCGATACATTTTCTCACTCACAATACACTAATAATAAAGAAAAAATTATCTAAATATGCTGAAACAACAACAACAACAACTACAATATTTAGAACATAAACAGTGTAGTATGTATACAACAACAGTGCAAATGATGCTTACAAGTCTTCATAAGCCCAGCAAATACGTTAGTGTGTGTGTGTGTGTGTGTGCAACAGTTGCTGCACTGTTACACTATCATTACATATACAGGGTGGTTCGCTTACTATTTTCTTTTACACAAAATTTCACAAAATCGATTTCCGAGCGTTACTAGTTTATTATACGCTATAGCTATCATCCAAATAACATTTTTCTGGATTCACCACTTCGTTTGATATACATAAGAGCTCTGATCGAAAAACCATAGAAAACAAGTAAGGAAGGGCTAAGTTCGGTTGCGACCGAACATTTTATACTCTCGCAATTTATTTATTTAATTTTATTAATATTATATAGTACACAATTTGACCCACATACTCGTCATATATGGTATAAAGTCCATTGAAAGTTGGAAACCCCAATATTTAGTTAGAAGCATCGAGGTCCTCATGTACGATATATAGGGGCCTTGAAAACCTATGGTCCGATTTCAGCGATTTTTAGAAATGGGCTGTCACACTATAAATGCAGTACTTATGCAAAGTTCTGTTCCGATATCTTCTTTAGTGCTTACCTTACATATTGTAAAGTAAACGATTCAGATTAATTTCAAAGTTCAGGTGTATAGAAAGTAGGCCTGTTTGAAGTTTGGCCTATTTTCACAACATATCATTGAGATGTAAGGAAACTATTACAAACCAAGTTTCATTGATATTGGTCGAGTAGTTTCGGAGATATGGTTTTTGACCCATAAGTGGTTGGAGCCACACCCACTTAAAATTTTATATACCAATTTGCGTGGAGCCCTTCTGTACCTTCTTTATAATGAAATTTATGGTTTAGGGTTTAACCTTTGTATGGGAGGTGGGCGTGGTTATAAACTGATTTCCTCCATTTTTGGACTGTATAAGATAGACTGTATTTATGGTCCCTTAAGAATTGGCAACGGCGAATACCGCAGACGATGGAACGATGAGCTGTATGTGTTGTTCGACGACATAGACATAGTCCAGCGAATAAAAAAACAGCGGCTACGCTGGCTAGGTCATGTTGTTCGAATGGATGAAAGTGCTCCAGCTCTGAAAGTATTCGATGCAGTACCCGCTGGTGGAAGCAGAGGAAGAGGGAGACCTCCACTCCGATGGAAGGACCAGGTGGAGAGGGACCTGGCTTCGCTTGGAATAACGAATTGGCGCCAAACTGCCAGAAGGCGGGATACGTGGCGCGCTGTTTTGGACTCGGCTATAACCGCGTAAGCGGTGTCTACGCCAGTCAAGAAGAAGAAGAAGAAGAAGATAAGACAGAATCTAAAAGAAATTACTCTAGAAAATTTGGCTGATATAGCTTAAGTAGCTTACGAGATATGTACAAAAAACTTGGTAGAGTGAGAGCCACGCCCACTTCTCCAAAAAAATTACATCCAAATATGCCCCTTCATAGTGAGATCCTTTGTACCAAAGCTGCCATGCTTTATTTATGGCTTAGTTATGTCCCTTTATGTGTTTTCTGTTTTCGCCATTTTGTGGGCGTAGCAGTGGTCCGATTTAGCCCTTCCTATGGTGCCAAGTAACAAGTGTGCCAAGTTTCATCAAGATATCTTAATTTTTAGTCAAGTTACAGCTTGCACAGACGGACGGACGGACGGACGGACGGACAGACAGACATCCGAATTTGAACTCCACTCTTCACCCTGATCACTTTGGTATATATAACCCTATATCTAACTCGTTTAGTTTTGAGTGTTACAAACAACCGTTATGTGAACAAAACTATAATACTCTCTCTCTTTAGCAACGTTGTTGCGAGAATATAAAAATTGTGGAAACTTCATTACAACGGTATAGTACGAGTCCTAACTATGCTAGTGATTATGTCAGGTCTATGTGAGTAATAGTGGCCTATTCGATTCGCTACTCACCAAAAGCTCGGCGAAACCACTAGCTGTGAGCATAAAAATTTGCTTTCTATTGAGATTTCCTATCAGAAAGTGTTGCCACTGCCTATCACACATCATAAAACAAACATGTTTGAGAACCCCCCTATATTCTGCTTGCATTTAGTGTTTATAAGATAGGCAGCGAGGCAGCAGCGAAGGCTATAAATAAATTTAGTCAAGAAAAGCATTCATAAAAAATGCTTAGCAAAACCACAGAGCCCTCTCTCTCTCCACACATGCATTCTCAGCGACCCAGCGCCCTGTCTGCTGCCTCTTCCGCTCGCTCTACTACATGGCTCTAGCATGGCAGCAAGCTTATCTATATAAAAAGTTTTAGTTGTTGTTGTTCTTCGCGCTTTTGATATTTTAAAAGTCTATTGTTTGTTATTATTATCATTGTTATAGTTTTTTTTGTTGCTACTTCTGTTTGGTGCCTCCAAGGGAATGTAATCATATTAATAAATTGATACATACATACAGACAAACATACAAACAGCAACAAAAAAGCGAATACTCGTAAATTTATAAGTAAGTATTTCTTTCTGTTTTTGGAGTTTTACAAAAACTGGGTCAATTTTTATTTGACTTCTAATGCAGGCAGCAACAAGTGCTTCGCGCTCACAGCTTTGTTGTTGTCGACGCCAATGGCTAACTTACCATTTCGGCAGCACATTACAGGCGCATACATATTGTGCTCTGCATTTATTCTTAATATGGAATGTTTGTATGTCTGTCTTCGTATGGGAATAAAAATATATTTAGGTAAGCTCAAACGATCTCAACATGCAGGGCTGCTAAAGAATTTATTGAGGTAGTGCCGGTGTAAATATGCATCTATTTGTATTTGTAAATGTTCATATGTGAGCGATTTAGAATATTTGTATCAATTTTAGGCGTTAATATTCCAGTTTTGCCATTTCTGTAGACATCTGCTTAATTTCAATAGTTGATTGATTTCACTTAGACAGTGGGCAATAAAAATATGGGTAGCGGACTTCCATAAGGTACAAATGTGTGTATGTATGTATGTTGCATTTAACTATTCGATTCGAAAATATTGAATTCTTAAATTCTGTGTAATCAAAGAATATTGATATTTCGTCCTGTATTGACAAAAATGGCATAGTGAGCAAGTAATTGTCACCAAGAACATATAATTTCACATACATAAATATTTTCGAAAAAAATACTGATGGGGTTCACATATGTATACAGTGGAACTTCCATATTTTTGAAAAAAAAAATACTAATAGCGTTCACATACACAGTGGAACTTCCATAATTAGAACTTCTATAACTCGAAGACATCCATAACACGAAGTTTTGAATTGCCAATACCGTTTCGAAATCAATTTCTATACAAATTTCCTTCCATAATTCAAACTTCCCTAACTCGAAGTTCTCCATAACTCGAACTTTTAAATTGGCAATATAAGTCTCTCCAACTCGAAGTTTTTTTGTGGATTATGGCGATTCGAGTTAGAGAAGTTCCACTGTATATAACTAATAATCAGCAAGAATTACATCACATCATATTATATTTCCTCCTCCAAATCTTATATCAGAAACAGGTTAATACTTTGTCACCTTTATTTCGAATGTAAAGTGAATTTAGGGTATTTAATTATTTATTATTTAGAGTGCCAAGCTTCTTCCGTCGGCTTAAATCTCATTCAAACAGAAATATTTCGAAAATTAATAGCCGTATAATTAAGGATGGCAAGATTGATCAAATAAATAGTATTAAACGGGTATTTTTTTCTGAAAGCGATTTAATTAAATCGAATTTTCAGTTCTGTCGAGTTCTGATTAATCGAATCATTAACCGATTAATTACTAAATTATTATATTAACATTGCTGCCAGCCGATTTACTAAAGTTCGAAAGGGACGCTATAACCGATAGCAAACGGCGCCATATTTTCCCTCTCTTTTGACATTTCTCTTCAGTAAGGTTTGCATTTTAATCATGTAAAGATATACGATCCAACAACGAATCGAAATTATTAAAATTTACTACCGAAATTCGGAGTCAGTGGCCTCAACTTAAAGAGCGTTACGTACTACGTAGCGATGAGGCTCATTTCTGGCTGAATGGCTTCGTCAATAAGCAAAATATGAGACATTGGTCAGACAGCAATCCACATGTACTCCATGAATTACCATTACATCATGAAAAAATTACGGTTCCGCTTTTTGCCGTCGGTTTATTGGGCCGTAGTTGCTTCGTGATATCAAAAAGTGTTACACGTTATCTCTCTTTCGCAAATCCCAAATATGCGTCGTTTCGTTCGATAATCTGTTCCCATAGACAGCAACTACATAATACCCACTTCGTAGAAGCCCCACTCCTTATTTGCGAAGAACTCGGACAGCCACTTTTCACAAAATTGAGTTCAATTTTACACCACCAAGGGCGTTCGCCATAGACAGGAACAGGTGGTAATCACTTGGCGGTATGTCCGGGCTATATGGTGGATGTGATAACACCTCCCAACCGAGCTCCCGTAGCTTCTGACGAGTCATCAACGAAGTGTGTGGTTTGGCGTTGTCCTGGTGGAACACTACACCCTTCATGTCCGCCAATTCTGGACCAAAGCCAGACGCTTAGGCCATATGGGAGCAGCTCATAGTGGATGATTCCCTTCCAATCCCACCATTGCCAAATATGACCTCTGTAGCGCTTTATACATAGCCGCGAAATTCAAAAGTCAAAAAGGCGGAAGGCAAAACTAATATTTTTGACCGGAATTAAATGATATGGACTTGGACAATATGTGGTTCCAACAGGACGGCGTCATAAGCCACGCAGCGAATGTCACAATCGATTTAGTTTGTGGAACGTGTTATCTTAAAATGGCCCAGTCAATTGACCGCCTCTGTCATGCGATTTGACCATTAGACTATTCCGTGTGAGGCTACGTCAAGTCTATGGTATATGCCAACAATCCAGGGACGATTGATGAACTTCGTATCGAACGTGAAATTGCAGCAGTATTGGCCGATTTATGCTTGAAAACCGTCGAAAATTGGGTTCAGCGTCTGGACTTCTGCAAGCGTTCCCGTGGTGGCCATGCAAAAGAAATCGAGTTCCATACATAATGGCATCGAATGTACTTTCACAGGAATAAAGAATGTCATTGTAGCGCTCTTATTGAAAACCCCGTTTATAAGCCATTTGTATGTATGTGATTGGCGTTCAACAGTTTAGCCGGTTATAGCCGAATCGATGAGAGCGCGCCACTCCTCTCTTTCCTTCGCAGTTCGGCGCCAGTTGGAGATTCCAAGTGTAACCAGGTCGCTCTCCACCTGGTCCCTCCAACGGAGTGGAGGCCTTCCCCTTCCTCGGCTTCCTCCGGCGGGTACTGCATCGAACACTTTCAGGGCTGGAGTGTTTTCGTCCATTCGGACAACATGACCTAGCCAGCGTAGCCGCTGCCCTTTTATTCGCTGAAATATGTCAATGTCGTCGTATAACTCATACAGCTCATCGTTCCATCGTCTGCGGTATTCGCCGTTGCCAATGTTCTGAGGTCCGTAAATCTTGCGCAAAATTTTCCTCTCGAAAACTCCTATTGTCGTCTCATCTGATGTTGACATCGTCCAAGCTTCTGCACCATAAAGCAGGACGGGAATGATAAGCGACTTGTAGAGTTTGATTTTGGTTCGTCGAGAGAGGTTATAAGCCATTTAATTACTGTTTATTCTTAATTACCGTAATTGGAAAAACACTTATTTTCATACCAGAATATTAGAGTATAGCCCCTTGGTACTGGTGTATAGGAAAGAATTTGTTAATGGAAAGTGTGATATGATTGATTAATACTAATTCTTATAACTCATTTAATTCAGGCACAATCGATTTTCCTGTGGGGTCTTAGATCCAGTTGACTAATTTGTACTTCATACTGAAGAAAAATGTGGGCCAATGGGCTTCTGCACCAGCGGGGGTGCAGATCAGCAATTGCTTCCACCTTAAATATTTCTGCTCTGGTCTGGCGGCAGTCTCGTGCTCACTTTTACATATTCTTATTTTTCAGAAGGAAACAAACAATTTTCTCAGGTTTGAATTATTTTTATTTCACAATTTTTTTTGCTATTTTTTAGGGCGTTTAGTAAACAAATTTATTTGGACTATGCATGTTTATTTAATCCATTGGAGTTTCGTGCGATTTACACAGCTAAATGCTTACCAGCGCCTCGACCCGCGTGGCATGTGCTGGGGCATGCCACTCTGATTATCTGGTGCTGCTGCGGCAGCTGCTCGTGGCAACGATCGAAAGACGAGCCAACAACAACCAGCGGTTCAGATGCTGCAATTTTGCTTGCTGTTGTTTTTGCAATTGTTGTTGTTGCTTTGGCAGCAATTACCGTTTAAACGAATTTATAGCAATTTAATTGTATTGGAATTCGTTTGTTGTTTTTAGTTTTATTACTAAAGCCAATATGCAAAGGGCTTAATGTCTGAGATTTTTTCCAGCCACTTGATCGGTGTTTTTGTTTTGTTTTGGTTTTTATTGCTTTGGTTCACTTTTGCTTGCATTCAGTTGCGCAAAGTGTTAGCAATTCGCTTTCGGCAATTGAACAGCAGATGAGCAGCGAATCGCTACTAATGGAGCTACTGGAAGAGCAATATGCTTGCAAACGGTAAATGCACATGTGTGCAAACACACCTGTTCATATGTGCATTATATATATATATTATATATATATATATATATTATGTATGTATGTATGCACTGAGTTTGGTATGAAAAGTAAGGAAAGCTATTGAAAGTCTGGAGTTTATTACAGAACTTTTTGGACTATATAGTGAATCTATTACCATTAAGGCTAGTAATGAGCCAATAGAAGTGCATTATATATGGGGGACAAAATTTAATTTTTTTAAGTGGGCGTGACCCCGCCCACAAATAGGTTTTTTATATGTCTCGCAAACTACTTAAGCGATATAAAGCAAACTTTCTGAAGTAATTTCCTTTAAGTACCCCATAACACTCCATGAAAATACGGAATCGGATAATAACCACGCCCATCTCCCATCAAATGGGTAGGTTAAAAATTACTAAAACTGCTTTAACTCATTAACGAAAAGCGTCAGAAACACTAAATTTTACAGAAGAAATGGCAGAAAAAAGCTAATGTCAGATCTTTTTTTTATTAAAAGTTGAAAATGGGCGTGGTCGAAAACCATATCTCAGAAACTACTCGACCGATTTCAATAAAATTTGGTAAATAATATTTTCTTAACACCCTGATGACACGTGTGTAAAATGGATGAAATCGGTTCACAACCACGAGTACTTCCCATATAACTCAATTTTGAATTCCATATGATTTCTTCACTTTATAATATATACAATTAGGATCCAATGAAGAAGCGGAAGAAAACTTTACACAAATACTGTTTTGTATTTGAGCTGCGGCATCACTTATGGAAAAATTGTCGAAATCGGACTATAACTTTCAAGGCCTCGAATATCGAACATGAAGAACTCAGTGCCTAAGGGTAATTTTACATCGAAAATATCGGTAAATCTCTCAGATATTTTAATGTAATTCAAAGGGAATATCTTTCTTCTAAGAGTGTGTCTCCGTAGCAAAAATTGTTAAAATCTGGTCGTATATGAAGGGTTTTCAAAAATATGGTGGGCTTTATACCTCATAAATCGGTTAATATGTGAGATATCTTAGATTATCCAGATTAAGTGAGCGTGTAGCCTTTACCTTGGTGGTGAAAATGAGTGAAATCGGTTCAGGAATTAGCTCAGCCCTCCTATACTATATATGATGATTTTCGTTATTCTATTGAACTTTATGACGAATTTATGGGTCAAATTGTGTGTTATCTTAATATAACTATATCAATAAATTGCGAGAGTATAAAATGTTCGGTTGCACTCGAACTTAGTCTTTCCTTACTTGTTTAAATATGAAAATAATTTATTTTATTTTGCACAAGTTCTCAAAACCTACCTATTTAGACCAATATTTGACCTACCCTAAATGCCATAAGCTTACTTCATAAAATGAGTGACGCACCCTAATGAGTATGTAAACTTCTATCTGTAAATAAGCACATACATACGAAGCCCAAACGAATGTTAGAAGCGACAAGTAGTGAAGATGACCTACTTAGCCCGCCAGCAAACTTCGGCAGCTACAGATGCAACAGCATCGTTTGCTACAAGCATTTTTTATATGTAGCTTATTCTTCCCATTTTCCTCGCCCATATCAGCGTAAAACATTATTACAGCTGCCCACTTAAAGCACGCATCACACATACCGATACACACATATGTTTATATGTATTTGTTTCGAATGTATATCACTCTGACTTTTTGCCGCCCCACTGCTCTATTGCCCTCATTCCCTTCAAATCAATTTGAGTTCTAGCGCCTTTACTATCTCGCTGCCGCCATTATGCCCCGCTCACCCACTAACCCAACATGTGCACTGTCTGAAAAACTTCATAGCCCTTTAAAGTCTGAAACAGCGCAGCAAAAAACAAAAAACAAAAAAAAACACAAAAACAAAATTACGCGCCAATAGAATTCACGCTCGGCGCGATCATCGTATACCACTGATATTGTTAAGGAAACACATTCGTGCATTTCTTTGAGTACTTGAGACGTAAGTATGTATGAGTGTGTGTGCGTGTGCTTGTTATTGTTGCTGAGTAGGGCGCAGTTTTGTATGGCTTCTGCGATAATTTCGTGTTTTCACTCCCTTCGCCAACGCTAATTGATACGCCTTTCAACAATTCGATTTTTCACTTTCGCCTCGAGCAATCGCAGTCGGCGCACTCAGTATTCAATGGAAGCTTAAAAATTTTAATTTCGGCTGCCGAAGTTTTGCTGGCGAATATAGGTTTACAGTTTTCAGGCGTCGCAAACAGCCACCAAATGCTCCAGCGTTGTGAGTGTTTGAAATTCCATTTGACATTTGTGATTGACATCTGAGCGTGCAGCGCGCTGCTGGGAGCTTGTGACGGCTGGTGGTCGGCATACATACTTACATACATATACCGTACAACAACGAGCAAGCACTGATCATGATCGATGGCAGCAACAGCATTTCAATGACTTTCGGTGTGGCAGCAATATGGTGGCATTTTACGCTCTGCCTTGTTATCTCGCTGTGCGTTTAGCGTTTTGGGGAATATTATATGTTCAAAGCAAAGTGGTCTAAAAGCTTCACGCCTGATCTCTGTATATGTATTTCCAAAAATCAAATTCCTGCAAAATACATATATTCGATTCCCATCTGAAGTAATTTGCGTTAAAAATATCAATAAGATCTGAGTAGGAACTCAAGCATCTTCCTGATTCCAATTTATGAGATATTCCGCACTGACCTGCGGTTCACGGTCTTCCATTTGTGGCCGATAAATTGTTTTACTCAAACAAATTAAGATTATGTTATAGCTGTATTTAGAACGAAGTGGTTGTAGAAACTAGTTTTGGGTTCAGTTTAACTTGATAGGATAAATTGGTCGATTGATGAAAAGGAAACTGAACAAGTCGGCTATCATTTTTATTATGACTACTTGGTGGATAAGATTCCGACAATTCAAAGTATGAAATTGTGAGTGATAGGAAATTGTGGAATCAATAAACCTTACCCCATCGACTATCATGATAACCTCACGCAGCAAACAGAATATCTACACGGATGGTTCTAAAATGGTGGACGTGGTGGGTGCGGGAATATACGGTCCGGAGTTAGGTGTAAGGCAGCCTTTTAAACTTCCGAATTCAGTATTTTTCAAGTGGAGGTTTTGCTATTGGGAAAGCTGCAGGGCTAGTCCTCAATACAGCAACCGACTACTCTTAAGTCAATATCTACGTAGACAGTTAAGTAGCAATCAAGGCAACAACCTCGGTTTGCATTTCGGTCAAAAGTGTTTTGGATACCAGGTTGACAGTGGAGAGAGTTGCTAGGAACACGTGTCTTCACTTCTACTGGGTGCCAGGATATAAAGGCATTGAAGGCAACGAGATTGTGAACGAAATTGCCAAGCACGGTGTAAAACTGTCATCCGGCAACGCGACCGACATTGGCAAACCCATGCACTGTCTATACGATGATCTGGACAGGGGCAGGACAAGTAAAATTTTAACAAGTTGGACGAATATATCAGGGTGAAAAACTGCTAAAGCCATGTGTAAAGCTGACCAGAGACCAGAAGTACATCAAACTCCGACTGTCACTCGATAGAAGGGACTGTAGTTGTAGTGAGTTTGATGGGAGAGTATTCCCAGACTGGCCACTGTCTGGTGGCGGCACATGCCTACAAAATGGGACTTACGGATCGAGATGACTTCAGGAAATGTCAGGAGCAAGGTACAATAGAAACAATGAAGCATCATCATCCTTCATTATTAAGGCAACGTCTTCGCTATTTGGGGGCCTCACAATATAAGAATCTGGAAGAGGTATCGAAAGTAAAACCACAAAAACTTTTAAAATTCGTGTCAACGTGACAGCACTCCACCTGATATCGCAAAGGACCAAACTGGTCTATGTGTGGTGTATTGGCCTACCAGTATAACCTAACCTACTATTTCGGCCTGTCAAAAGGACCGTTGTATACTTCAAATTTAAAGAAAATATAATTTTAAAATAAAAACCACTTTGTAATTTCTATTCACTTGCTTGTAGACCAATTTCATGTTGTTGTTGCAACAATTTGTTGTTGTTGAATTATGCACGCATAAATCAAAATTGTCGCACATAATTTAAGATTCATAATTCATCACCAAAGTCAAATGCTATTTCAGCTCAATTACTGCCAATCTAAGTGGCTCGGTGTAGAATGCGACAATAAAATAGCACCTAGGCGAAGCGGTGCAAGCGAATTCATACTTAAATACATATATACTATATATATTATATATGTTTGCGATCTCTTGCATTTGCATCTACTTATCTAGTTAGACAAATGCAATCGCAAACAAACTGTAACATTAATTATGCTCACAATAGTACAACAACAAATGCAATAACAGCGCCAACAAACACAAAAGCAACAGTTGTTAAAGCGCCACGGCAGTATTTTTCGGTTTACACGGCATTTTCTTCGCTAATTGTTCTTTTTGTGGCAACCCAGTCAACACTGAGCTCTGGCGCTAAACTAAAAAGAGAGTGGAAATGCTTTTGGTTTATAACGGTGTGCTAAGTTTCAGTGATAGTTAATGTATATATAAACAAAGATTATATTTTTAAATAAATCATATTCTGAGAATAATTATAAACATTTCAAAAAGTATTTGCTGGGAAACAGTCGTGACTACAGTATGGGCAATGCTTGTCAATAGATCTGATACGCTGCTGGAAGAAATGACATTGTTGGTAATCGTCTGTTAAGCCTAAAGACATCACATCGGAGATGTGTGGCAGCCTCTTGACATCATACCAAACAAAAATGTTAAAAATTCACAAGAAGAAAATCATAAATCTTCTCAATAAAATCTATCAAATATTTAGGTTTATAAAGACTCGAATCTATATCTCTCAAAATTTTATAACTCCCAAAATTTAAACTAGCCAGGTGCAACTCGGCGAAATTGTAGGATTTCGTACTAGACATTGTCCAATGGGCTTGCAAGCCCGTGAGGCTAAACAATCTTCAGGATGTATGTACATGTTCGAGAAGTTTCATTAAAGAGGATGAGACAACAACTAGACATTTCTCCTTTACTGTCCAGTTTTTGTCAGTCTGAAGCTGAAACATCTCGTTGACACTAATTTCGACGAACCAGATGAGGTTGTCTGTTTAGACATAGACTGCCTTAACAAGTTTGTAACAACCTGAAAGCGCTTCGTCGATCCTTGGAGTTCTGTGGTATCCATATTTAACAGTTTTCGGCATCACACAGATTTCAGGTGTATAAGTGAGATCCATTGCATCAGCCCCCTTAACCTAACCCAACTTCTAATAAAACCATAAACCAAAATAGAAAGTTTAGAACTGGCGATCCAATCCAACTGTTCTAAAGTAAAAAATAATCAAAGCTTTGAAGAATATTAGCCAAGGCCTATTGTTAAAACAAGTAAGGAAGAGCTAAGTTCGGGTGTCACCGAACATTTTATACTCTCACAATTTATTTATTTAATTTTATTAATATAACAAACAATTTGACACATATATTCGGCATATATATGGCATAAAGTCCATTGAAAGTTTTTAACCCCTAATATTAGTTATATGGGAGATAGGGGAAGTTATGACAACCCGATTTCACTCATTTTTGGCATGGAGCTATATTATTAGAAGAAAATTATTCCCTCTGAATTTCTTCAAAATATCTGAGAGATCTATCTACTATTTCGGTAAAAAATTTGTTAGAAGCATTGAGGTCCTCATGTTCGATATATGGGGCCTTGAAAACTTATGGTCCGATTTCTGCAATTTTTAGAAAGAGGCTGCCACACTATAAATGCACTATAAATACTTTATATATTGTAACGTAAACGATTCAGGTTGACTTCAAAGTTCTGGTATATAAGAAGTAGACGTAATTGTGAACCGATTTGGCATATTTTCACAACATATCATTGGGATGTAAGAAAAATATTATGAACCGAATTTCATTGCAATTGGTCGAGTAGTTTCGGAGATATGGTTTTTTATGGCTTAGTTATAGCTCTTTATATGTTTTCGGTTATAGCCATTTTGTGGGCGTGGCAGTGCAACTTTGTTGCTAGAGCATAAAAATATAAATTCAGCATAAACAAATTATATATAATTTCTCGAATTCCTGGGCTGAAGTGATAATTTAACCGACCCAAGAGATTTATTCGTATCGCGATAACATAGCCTTCAGTCACCATAGTGTAATTTAGAGAAAAACATTTTCATAAAAGTTCATTTATTATTACACCCCGTTGTACTACGCCACTGTGCTTGAACGATGCATTTTGCTGCTTATATTTTCTTGCTTTACTTTGTTGTTGTACGATTTGTTGGCAATTCACTAAGGAAAACACGACGAAAGTGCTAAGCACTTACTTAAAATTATAATTTCATTTGATTTGATTTCACTTCAAGCAGATATTTTAACAACAAAACAAGCAATTGGCATTAGCAAGCAGACTGTGAGAATCTTCATCCAAGAGTATATACAATATGTATGTCTGTATGTGTGTATGTTGGAACATAATATGCAAATAAATAAAGGGCGTCGCCATAATGCAGCGGGGAAGAGGTGACATTCTTTGGCAATGACAGATGATGAGTTGAATTCAATGCGCTGAAACGGTGTGGCACTTAGTGATTTTATAGCCACACAAATACTAGCGTAATTTAGAGAAATATGCAAGGAATTATGTTCTTTAAATTTAAAACTGTAATTTATTTAAATAAAATACATTTAATTGTTTATTAGACGTTGGTGAAACATACATGAAGACGCTTGTGATATTATTTTGGTTTAATTTTGCAAAAACACATTTATTGTATGGTTGTAAATATAATTTTATTTAAAAATTTAGAAAAATTCTATTTATATAATATAAATAATTTAATTACACATGAATTACTTGAGTATGAAGTATGTAAGATTAAACATTGAAATCAAAAAAACAGTTGTATGCATTTGCTAAAGCTGTGGAAAATTTATCTACATATATTAACAATAACATTTTGAAATTTAAAATTTTTATTTAACACTTATTTTATTAAGCATTTATTGTCGTATTGTTAAATATTTCAACTAACAGCATAAAGCAAAGCGCAATTTTTGAAACACTAATTTTTTTCACAATTTTTTTTGTCGACAATTTTTAAAAAAAAATTTTTTTTTTCAAAATTTTGTTTTTCAAATTTTTTTGTTTATTAAAAAATATTTTTTTTTCCATTTTTTTTTCAAAAATATATTTTTTTTCATATTTTTACAAAACAACTTAAACTAGCATTTTTTGTTAATGAGGTGCTTTGATGTGGCTGTGAATGTTTTTACGCGCATTTAAACTTACATAATATTTGCTTAAGACAATAACTATAATTGAACTAACTGAGAACATTGCCATTTCCCTTTAAGTCTATAGCACATATTTTAAAAATAAATAGGGTTTTAAGTAGAGCTTAGCATAAACTTAATGGGCGTTGATTGAAGCGAAAAGCACTATACATTTTTTTTAAGAAAATTATTTTTTAATTTTTGTAGCGTTAAAAAGACATTAATTGTGCATACAGACATAAATATTAAAAAAGCTTTTGAAGATTTTAATTATTTCAAATTAATTTTAATCGAAAGAAATTATTAAAAGGGAAAAAATAAATATAATATTTTGAAAAAAATTATGAAAGAATAAAAAAAATTAAAAATTAAAATTAAAAAGCTTTTGGAGTTTTCAATTTTTTTATATTATTTTTAATCGAAAGAAATTATCAAAAGGAAAAATAAATAAATATAATATTTTGAAAAAAAATTAGAAAAAAATTTCGAAAAATGCGATTCTGTTTTGTGGCGTTAACAAGAAATTAATTATACATACAGACATAAATATTAAGAAAGCTTTTGGAGATTTTAATTGTTTTTAATTATTTTTAATCGAATGAAATAAACAAAACCGTATCCAAAAATTAATATTTTTAAAAAAATTTTGAAAAAATATCGAAATATGCGAATTTTCTTTTGTGGCGTTAACAAGAAATTAATTGTAAATACAAAAAAAAAATTAATTAATTTTAATCGAAAGAAATAAACAAAACCGTGTCCAAAAATTAATATTTTTAAAAAAATTTCGAAATATTCGAATTTTTTTTTGTGGCGTTAAGAAGAAATTAATTGTAAATACGGACATAAATATTAAAAAAGCTTTTGGAAATTTTAATTTTTTTAAATTAATTTTAATTGAATGAAATTATCAAAAGGAAAAAAAATAAATATAATATTTTGAAAAAAAATTTTGAAAAAATTTTCGAAATTAGCGATTTTTTTAGCATTAAAAAGACATTAATTGTAAATACAGACATAAATTTAAAAAAAGTTTTCGGAGATTTCAATTTTTTTAAATTAATTTTAATTGAAGTAAACAAAACGGAATTAAAAACAAATACTTTGAAACATTTTTTTTAAAAATTTCGAAATATGCGATTTATACAGTTATTTAGCATTTGTAATTATGTAAATCATTTTTTATTATATTACAAAAATACGCGAACTTTTTTTTGTTAAATAACCAAATAAAAAAAATTTAAAAATCAATTAATTTGTATTTTCTATATAGTCCACTCTGCCTGTTTTTAGTACAAACAAAAGCATATGAAAACTATTAATGGTACTTTAACAATACGTATGTGGTATACCAAAACGAAAAACATTTAAAAATATTTCTTAAAATTTGTGTTGTCATAAAAAACATCTATTTCTTATCATTTTAACAAAGCAATTCTCATTTTTCACTACCTACACACCACATATTGCAGATTTGCCCAAATTCGCTTCAAATCCATTTATTTATTCATTTTATTATATTTTATTTAAAACTTCTTTGGCTTATCTTACATTGTTTTACATTTGTTTAAATTAGTTTTAGTATTTAAATTGCAAGGAAAGCTAAAGTTCTATGCTTAAATATATATATATATATATTTTACATAAGTACAAACCTTTGAGTAAACATTTACATAAGAAGTTTTTGAAATTAATTAAGCGATAAAGCACTGCAAAGTTCAACAAGCTGCGGCGAGCACATTTTTTATTTGTATTTAAGTAGTTTTTTTCTATTGTTTATTGTCATTTACATTCTCAGATTGCAGTTAACCTCAAAAGAAGTTCATATGTAGAAGGGATTTCAGAAAACCTCAAGAGAAGTTCATATATAGCAGAGATTTGATAGTTTTGCTTTATAGAGAGCTTGCAGCCTTGTTCTCGACTTGTTTTTCAGTATTAAACTGGTTCAATCTGTTAACTTTTATAGTTATCTTAAGTCATCGGCAACTCAAACCAGTAAGTAATAGTTCATGGAAGTCTTGATTTTTTAAATAAAAGTTGAATTGGATATTGTCTTAAGACTTTACGTGATATTGTCCGCCTATTCGCCTTACAAAGTCAATACTGTCTATCAGAAATAGTAAAATTTCGTGGCGTTGTTTTGGATTCTTCAAGTAGTTTCTAGAAGGAAATGTAAGTTCTATCAAAATCATAAAAATTTCCTCATCATTAAGTACAACTCAACATATATCCATGTAATTTTGAATTATGTCATGTTTCCTCATTTGGATTACTTAAAAAAAATCAAAATCTCATCTAAGAAAGGTTATCTGAACACATAAAATATTTTGGAGTCCCTATAAAACATAAGCAATGAGTTGTGGTGACGCAAGACTTCTGGTGAAAAATTGACCTCTCCTTCGCTGTGTTGTTCAATATTGAGATTATCACAGTTTTTAAATTCCAAATTCCCTACATACTCCGCAGTCAACCACGCCACTCTTTTTCAATTTTTCTAATAACTACTAAAATATGAACTCTCTCTTATATTGGTAACGCTTCCGTAACCTATTGTGTAACTTGCATTATTCCGCCTGCTTTAAATAATTATAATTTTAAACATTTTCCAGTATATATCAAATAAGTTATATTAAAAAAAGAATTGTTTTACAAATTAATTTAAATACACATACAAATATATTCAGGTTTTTGAGGAATGCCTCTATTTCGACTCTCTCTTTAGATTATTTACATTACAATTTACATACACTTTGCATAGTTTGTATAAAAAGAACTTAGATCTTAATATAATTTTATTTAATATTTCATAAGCCCACAGCGATAAGGTTTGCTTCTCGAAAAAATTTTACTAATACTCGCAACATACACACTTAGGCACATACACACATATAAAGCTACCTCAACACACACACACACACACGCACTACACTTATTTACAAATCATATATCAAAAAGCGCAGATCACGCACGCAAACGCACGTACGCCGATAGCAGTTGGCTGGATTCACGCGGTTGCGCTCGTGCTGTTGTTATCCTGCCGCTTCTAAAGTCCATGATCGTTGGTGTTGAGGAAACTGCGGCACACGCGACTCACTTCCGGATTCGCATGATTCATTAGCTGCATGTAGATCTGTTTGTGTAACTGTATTTCATTGGTCATTTCCTGCAGTTGACGCAAGAGCGCATCCTTCTCCTTGAGCAGCGTTTTGACGCGCTCCTCCACTTCGCGCGAGCGTACCTTGGCCTTTTCGCGTGACTTACGTACGGCTATATTGTTGCGTTCGCGTCTGCGTCGATACTCGTCACTGCCCTTGTCGACATGTTTCAGCGAGGACTTGCGTTGATGATGCAGCTGTTTGTTGTGGTGTTTGAGTAGGTGCGCGCCTGCGGCCAGATGCGGCAAATTGACGGAGTGATGTGCCAGCACATTGGCCGAGGTGAGGTTTGTGAAGTTGGGCGCTGTGCCGCTGACGCCATTGCTCATGCCACCGTTATTGATCTGGCCATTGTTGGCGGCTGTCTGGTAGGGATTGTAGAGCCCGTTGGCGCCACTGTTTGTTATGAAGGCTGCGGCTGCTGCATTGTTGACGTTTGTTTCCTGTAGGTGACGGCGATATTCCGGGTCGATGGGTTCCTCTTTGATGGTGGACGAGTCCGAACCTACCGAGGAGTTCTCATCGCTTGAATTGTTGCTGTACGCCGCACCCGAGTGCACTGCTTGCGGCATGTAGGCCAGTGCGCTGCGTCCGTAGTTGTGTTGTTGTGTGCGCAACGATTGTTGTTGCAGTTGATGTTGTTGCAAGACCTTTGCCGCGGCGCTAACCATACCGTTGGGCGGTAGTGTTGCCGACAAGCCGCCCGGACTTGTGACCATATCGCTGAAGATGCCCAAACCCTCCTGTTCGCGAAACTGATCGTCGATCAGGTGTTGCAGGTCCAAAGTGATCTCCTGCGCGGTCAATTCGTCCAGATCGGATTGCGTGTATTGCTGTAGCATTTGCTTCTGCAGTAAGTTGTTCACGTTATTCACATTGGCGTTAATGGCGGAGGCATTATTGTTGTTGTTCAGTGCGGCGGCTGCGTGCTGCATTTGATGAACTGCATGTTGTTTGACCACCAGTCCAGCGTTCTGTTGCTGTGCAGCAACGGCAGCTGCAGCAGCTAAATTATTGTTGTTGTTGTTGGCATCTGTGCCGTTGTTGTTGGGATTGCTGTTGGGGTTGTTAATATTGTTTGCATTGTTGTTGTTCTGTTGCTGGCCGCTGGACATGGCGGTCAGTGTGATCTGGCCGATGATCGCCTGTTGGGGCGGTGGCTGCTTCTTGAGGTCCAACTGGGAGAGTGTCTGCACGGTGTCGTACATCTGCGGTGACTCCATATTGAGCATTTTTAGTTGTGCGAATGAGGGCAAAATGTTTGCTGTTTATACTGTATTTTCTAACTAGTTGAAGGGGGGCTTATGTGATTGATTGAGGATTATGCCGTTATTAAACAAATTGGGTTGGTTGTATATTATTTAGCACATTTCATTGGATGCGCTGCGTTTTGGAACACTAAAGTTTTTTTTTCAATCAAAAATTAGTCACATTTAAATTCAATCATACAGAATTTAATTTTGTTTTTCAAAATTTTTTGGCTTTTACGCTCTTTTTCACTTCACAGCTGAGGTAAAATCTTTGGGTTTTTAAAAATATTTTTTTTTTTAATTTTTAAATTTTTGTTAATTTATTTTTTGTGGTTAATTTCAGTGAAATTTAAATTTATTTAAGTTTATACGTTTCTATTTTAAACAAATTCACAGCTTTCATACATATTTCTTTATATTTTTAATTTTTTTTATTTCATTTGGATTGTCACAGTTTACAAATATTTCCACAAATTTGGTTTTTCAGTTTTAACATAAAATTATTATTTTTTTTATTGAATAAATTATTTGTAATTCACTTTTTTATTAACAGTTTGCTTTTCAATTGTTATTTATTCCATTTATTAATTTTTATTTATTTTTTTTATCTTGTAGCTTAAAAATTTCCAACTGTCTTTCGTTGTTGTGCTGTTGTTATAGGCAGCTAACCGTCTGGTATATCGCGCGCGACGTAACTTTTGCTCAACAACCTTCCTCGGTTGACTGAAGTGTTTCACAAATGATGCAACCGATTTTATATTTTCCACTTATACGACGTGCGCGTCCGCATCCGCTCGCGAGTGTAACTAACTAACTAACTAACTCACTCACTTGCACTTATCGCTGTTGCTTCTGCGGCTGTAATGACTCTTTGACAAGTCTTCAGCGTCTTCGTTTTGGCCCAATAATGACGAAGATGTCTTCGTATGCTTACAGCAGTGCAGTCGTGGTCTACGCTAGCGCAACGCAAAAAAACGCGCAACCCGCCGAAAAACAAGCGTACAGCCACACAACCACCGACGACCGACCAAGTAACCGAATCACCCGACCGCTAACAGCTCGCACAAACCACAGTGACGTCGTTTATGCAATGACGAATGACGAATGTGGGGAAGCTCGCAAGCTTTTTCTGAAGGAAACACGTTCTCAGCACGCTACAACTCCACGAGTAAATAGCTACGCCCAAAACTCTCGGCTTCTTTTAATTGCTATCGCAGTTTTGCTTGCCTCGCGCAACTGTTGTTAATAGACGAACGAAGCGTTCAACACGTCTTAGCGCCACAATTGGTAAATTGTAACTAAAATTTGACCTGCAATTCGTCGTTGTAATTCCCGCCATCAGCCGAAAAAACGCTCCGAAGAAAGAGAATCAAAGCAAAACAGGAAAGCCAGACACAAGTAAATTGTAAAAAGAAATCTTCGCCAGTCCAAAAGAAGTTGCCGAAACATACACACAAATATGTATGTATACCACTCATACAGACTGATCGTAAAACACAGAAAGTAATAAACACATACACACTCACATATATTTTCCCATGTATGTGTCTGATTATGGCACACAAAACCAAAATACAGTTCCCCCTATCCCACGCTGAAATGCGTGTGCTTTTGTAAGCAAATTACTGCATTGCCGCTGCCGCTGCAACTACCTGTGGATGTCGCGCACCACTGCCCCGTACGCACACATACACCCCTGCATGTTAGATGACGGCTCTCTCAGTCAGCTAGCCGCTTCGTCCAGTGCCGTACACATACACTCCGAGTGCCCCAAAATCACTTTCGCTCTCATTTATGGAATGCCGTTTGCTTGCTTACAGTTTGTTTGGCTGGTCGTTCAGCTGGCCGATTGCCATGCCTCTGCACTATCAGTGAATTTTTTAGTGTTTTCTATTTGTTGGTATCACACTCCGCATACGTCACAGCGCTTTACAGCGTGAGTTGGATTGGATTTACCGAGTAGCTCACTAGTCAAAGTGATGGGGTCAATTTCATTGCTTCTTGAACATTATTTTCCTTAGAAGATAATGGTTGAGTTCTCCGACACCGACTAAGTGGCCGCAAATATTAAGAAAAACCGATCTCATTCTCTCGATCTCTACTCTAACTGGCGGAATTCTTCCACATCTATTTTACTAATTATGTGTCTATCCAAAGTAATTGTAAAATATTACACAGTTCAAGATTTATGAGGCGAATGTTTTGACAATTGACGTTATATCAAATCTACGTAGAAAGGTCTAAATAAATTCCTTAATGGATCAGTTTGTGGTTTCAGAGTTCCTAATGAGATAATGTATGTATATGCTTTGAAATTTTCTGCGAGTTGCCAATTTTGTTTAATGAATTCTTTTTATGAAGTGAGAACTCGCATTTCAGTAATCTGCGAAATCAGTAAAAAATACCGAAAATTCGAATTTAATGGGGAATGTCTATTATAATTCGAAAGAGCATTCTTTGGAATATATTTTTTTTAAGATTATATCTTTCAAATGTTGGCGGCGGGTACGTCTCAGATGGTCCATTCGTTGAGTTCAATTTTCGATAACTCGTTCGAGCATTTCGACTGGTAGCTAGCGAATGTCAAGCGTGATTTTTTTCTCCAAGGCCTGAATCGAAGCGGATTTGTCCGCATTGACTTCAGACTTTACATATCCCCACAGGAAAAAATCTAACGGTGTGATATCTCACGATATTGGTGGCCAAAGGACCGGCCCAAAATGTGAAATTTTCTGCTCACCGAAGTGTTCTCTCAATAAATCCATTGATTGATGAGATGTGTGGGAAGTGGTGTCGTCTTGTTAAAACCAAATGTCGCCGAGATCACGAGCTTCAATTTCAGTCATCAAATAGTCGGTTATCATGGCGCGATAACGGTTGCCACTGACAATTACGTTCCCACGTAATCTTCACTGTTGGACGTGGTCTATTCGGTCGAATATTATCTAATAAAGAATCCTGGTTCTCAAGATGGGTGATGGTGTTGCGAATAGTACGCTCAGTAATCGCGTAATCTGTATAAAAAAGCTATTGAAAGTAGGTTGGATCACCTGATATTTTTATCCAAATAATTTAGGTTAATTATGAAAAATTCTACAAATTATATTTTTTATTATTAGGTTTTTATTACTTTGCCTCCGCCGTTTTTTTTTTTTTGTAAATTTAATTTTTTTTGTATAAAAAAGGCTTAAAAAGTGACATTTTCAGTTGAGAATAAGTTTGGGATGCAAACAGATCTCTAGAAATATTTTGTTGGGTTAATGTTGACACAAATGTCCAAGATCGATATTAAAAAATTGATTTAATCGACCAGTGCTTGACCCTAGAGACATCTATTGGAAAACGGCGGAAGCAAAGTTGTAGACCTAATAATATTCTTTTCAAAACTCAAACTAAGGTATTTTTCAAACCAATATGGAGAAACGCATAGCAATTTGACTTCGTGTTAACCAGTTTCTGTTCTCTCTCTCTCTCGCTATCTTGCTCACTATATTTGTGACGTCATGAAATCGCATTTCCGTACTTTATTTTTGTGCAATAGAGAGTGTATTCGTGCTCTAACGGTATTATTTGTCTATTTCTTATACACATACATATATGCGAGCATGCTAGATACAAATATGTATGGATGTAAGCGCACCAAAACTGGCCCCAAGCTCACCACAACAACATTGCTATAAGTGTTGTGTGTGTGTGTGTATATAAACACGATCGAGATTCATGCCACTCTCGCTTTCATTTCCGATTCGGAGATACGCGTTGGCGTTAGTTTCGATTTCGACGCCAACTCAGTTGTCGTGTACGATGTCGATTGCTCTCTGTTTACGCTTTGCAAGTGGTTTTGATAAGTAGGCGGATGTGGGGTAAAGAGTTATGTGGTTACGACGTAACTCGTGAGTGCCGTTATCAGCTGATTGTTATTAAGTGTTGCTTTGCCGCTTTTTGTTGTGGTTTTTATTGTGAGTGTGTGAGTTTTGAATATTTTGCGTACGATATAGAAGTACAATACTTATATAAATTTTTAATACGATTGATGCGTCGTAGTCATGTCTAAGATTAAAGAATATACTGTATAAGCTAATTTTCGGAGAATGAGAACGCATTTTGATCGAATTTGCAAGGAGAGGAAGAACATTCAGAATTCAATTCCTTGTAATTGCTGTCAAAAATTACCAATTTTCGATGCCTCGTTCGAGCATTTCGACTGGTAACTGGCGACAAGACTTTAGACTTTACATATCTCCAAGGAAAAAGTCTAACGGTTTAGTAGCCAATCGACCGGCCCAAAACGTGAAATCAAGAATATAAAGGGTGATTTTTTAAGAGCTTGATAACTTTTTAAAAAAAAAAAACGCATAAAATTTGCAAAATCTCATCGGTTCTTTATTTGAAACGTTAGATTGGTTCATGACATTTACTTTTTGAAGATAATTTCATTTAAATGTTGACCGCGGCTGCGTCTTAGGTGGTTCATTCGGAAAGTCCAATTTTGGGCAACTTTTTCGAGCATTTCGGCCGGAATAGCCCGAATTTCTTCGGAAATTGTCTTCCAAAGCTGGAATAGTTGCTGGCTTATTTCTGTAGACTTTAGACTTGACGTAGCCCCACAAAAAATAGTCTAAAGGCGTTAAATCGCATGATCTTGGTGGCCAACTTATGGGTCCATTTCTTGAGATGAATTGTTCTCCGAAGTTTTCCCTCAAAATGGCCATAGAATCGCGAGCTGTGTGGCATGTAGCGCCATCTTGTTGAAACCACTTTTTGTTGAACCAACTTTTTGTTGTGGTTTTTATTGCGAGTGTGTGAGTTTTTAATATTTTTTTTTTGCATACGATATAGAAGTACAATACTTATATACACTTTTAATACGATTGATGCGTCTAAGTCATGTCTAAGATTAAAGAATATACATATGTATATAAGCTAATTTTCGGCAATGAGAACGATATGGAGGAAGGTCATTCAGAATTCAATTCCTTGTAATTGCTGTCAAAAATTACCAATTTTCGTTGCCTCATTCGAGCATTTCGACTGGTAACTAGCGACAAGACTTTAGATTTTACATATCCCCAAGGAAAAAGTCTAACGGTGTGGTGGCCAATCGACCGGGCCAAAATGTAAAATTTTCTGTTAACCGAAGTGTTCTCTCAATAAATTCATTGATTGATGTGATGTGTGAGAGGTGGTGGAGTTTTGTTGTTATCGCCGAGATCTCGAGCTTCAATTTCAGTCTTCAAATAGTCAGTTATCATGGCGTGGTAACGGTCGCCATTGACGTTTACGCTCCCATCACCATCATTTTTGAAGAAATATGGACCGATGATTCCACCGACCCATAAACACAAAACCGTTGTTTTTTTCTGGATGAAATGGTAGCTTTTGAATCTCTTCAGGTTGGTCCTCGTCCAAAATGTTTCAATTTTGCTTGTTTACATACCCATTGACCTAAATAGCCCTCATCTCTGAACAGATTTTGGCTCGAAAATGTCGGATCTTCTTGGAACTTTTCAAGAGCCCCATCTACGCATATTCTTAGGAAGCTTTATGTACTGGATGAATCACACAGCGTAGTCAAATCAAGTTGTGCTTGGGTATAAAAAATATAATTTACCTCCCTTGAGTGGTTGCGTAATATTCAATGGGCACATCATTCTTTGTTCAGTTGATATTTGTAATTATGCGTGTACCTTCATGTAATCATGCATTCCGGTGGTTTCTTCCTGGTACATATTTTGTAATGAATCCAAGTTTCACAATGGTATCGATAAAGTATCGCCTGATAGAGAGTATACAAATTGAGTAATTATGCAGCGATGATTACACATTAAGGATTGCGCAAATCATTGGAAAATATATAACAAAGGAAAACAATATTGATAACATCAGGCGGAAACAAAGATAAAATGGGTGTGGAGCCTTTTTTTATTGTGAAATAAGGAATTTCATAATTTTGTGTAATAATACGGTTCTAGCGATCTTAATAATTATAGCTTGATGCGCTCCGAAGGAAGTTATACAAATAGGGTTTAAAAGCGACTAGGAAGTGTACATATGTATGTATATCCCCCTATTTTTTTAGAATAAAGTAAATTTGTGTTATGGTTTGATTCCGCTCAAAGAATAGTGGTTTAGTTAAAGATTAGAAATCTAGTGATTCGTGAATAATGCTTAGCACCAAGATATTACCACACAAAATTCCAACGCATTCCAATTTGAAATAGCCTCAGAATATGTTGGAAATAAAGTCTTATAAAAAATTTCGAAGTGTCCCATCTTGTTTTGCTTGGGATCCTATTGGAATTCGGAATTTGATTTTTTCAAAATGTTGTATTACTTGCACATGACCAACTATTTTGGTGGTTCTACTTTCCAATAACAATTTTGAAATTTTTTTGTTGGAAGAACATTAATAAACCTTCTCAATTCCTCAATTGAAAATTCGTATTATTTAATGTTGATTCTCATGTTCTAACATCCTCGGTTAAACGATAGCATCCTTTGTCCGCCACTTAGTTTATGAAATTATAAATTATTTTTTACTTTTTGAAAGGCAAATAAAATATACAGTCCATAACTCGAACTTCTATAAGTCGAAGAGCTCCATAAATCGAACTTTTGAATTGGCAATAGAAGTAAAATTTCATACAAATTTCCTTCCATAAATCGAACTTTTCGACGAGGACATAATACAAAATTTCAAATTTTACTATCGACGCAGAATTTTAAACGAGTCCTCTATATCGTATGGAGGCGAACAAAAAATATGATACGAGGGCTGCTATATATATTTCTGGCCTAATAATGAAAATAGGAATATATATCAACGAAAATGGTTTTATTGTATTGTATTCTCCATCAAGATTTATACACTTTTGTATGCGCTCAAACCAATTTTCGAAGCACTTTTTTTTAGCCTTTTTTGAGCGATTGTCAAATTGTGCGGGATCCAACCAGAACAAACCTTTTTTACGGCCAGGTGTCCATGCAATATCGAATGTATGCTGGTGGGAGAAATGCATAGGCATGCCTCTATCTGAAGGTATGTTACATGACGGTCTTGCATTATCAGTTCATGTACGGCATCGATGTTTTCTGGCACAACGGCTGTTTTTGAACGACCTTAACGGAATTCGACTTTGAGCGAGCGTCGGCCACGATTGAATTCGTTGTACCAGTTATAGGATAGCTATAGGATGGTGCTTCATAGCCATACAAAGATTTTAGTTCATAGCAGCACTCTTGTCGCGATAATCCACGTCGAAAGTTGTGAAAAATGATCGCACGAAAATGTTCACGAGTTAATTCCATTTTTTGACCGAGATGAATTTTTTAATTCCCTGTAAATAAAACAATTCACGATTAAATGACAAAACGTTCTGAGTGATGTTATGCTAAAAAATGTCAAACTTTCCAATGGAAATGTCAGAGTGCACCTGGCAACACTTAGTGTTGCCTAGGCCAGACATATATATAGCAGCCCTCGTATTACCCTTATAGATTTCATGAATCGTGTAACAAAGGCATGAGATACAGACGTCAAGAGCCAAACAGTACCAAGTGCAACAAGAAAAATTACAGAATACATGTTTTGACATATTTAAATAAAACTTTTTTCGAAGTAATTAACTAAAACTATGCGAAAAATTTACAGCTTTTTGAAAAATGTATGTTTTAATGAAAATTTCTATAACTCGAAGTTTTTTTGTGAATTATGGTGATTCGAGTTAGAGAAGTTCCATTGTATTTCGAAAGGATAAGTAGAACGTGTTTATTATACATAACACAAACCTATTTTAGTTTTTTACCGTAGACCCGAGCGTTTCTCTATTTTTAGACTAAACCCCCTTTTTTTTGAATTATTCTATGTATGAATCCCACATCCATATACTGAGCCTCGGTGTGCTGCTAGAGGTGAGAATCTCCTCTTGATTTTATTTGATAAAGATCATTACAGTTTGAAGATGCTTCCGAACAGCTGATAAAGGTTGAAATTAAACTGGCATCGAATACATCCTAAGCAAGATATAGGGAGTGAAAGAGTGCTGAAACTCTAAGGTGTATCCAGATCAGCCGGGTTTATATGGATTGGAATCATTTTCTAAATACAAGTTGTAAGAACTAAGCATACTTATAATCACATAACTAGCTATACTACTCATCACTAATACGTTCTTTTTAGCCAACTACGTATTCGGCTGCTCATACGAATTCATATATATTTATCGAGTCATTCGTATGCATGTACCTTTGTATTTTGGTTCGTATACCTGCGCACCAACAAGTGGCTGTCATAAATTCGCTATTCTCACTGAAGCTAACCCGCGAAGAGCGTTGTGTGCAGAGTGCAACAGCCAAAAAAAAAAGAACAGTTATGGGTGAAAACTGCAAATGACTGATAAGCGTGGGTGGCTGAGATCGCTAAAACGTAGAAAATAATAAAAGTACTCAAACTTGGCGATTTCGATCATTGAACTAAGCGCTGAATCAGCCAAGTGGCAGCGAACCCAGCAGACTTGGTAGCCCGAAAAAGACAAAGCAACGACAGATAAAACAATCTAATCTGCAAATGGTCGCACGCCCAGCGCGTACTCATATGCGCATATTCATATTTTTATTTTTAATGTGTGTTTACATACAATATTAATATACATATGTACATATGTATGTATTTATGTGCTGTAATTAAGGAAAACTTTTATATGTGCCAAAACGTGCGCGACATTTCTCCTACCACCAGCCGCAAGCCTCGCCGCAGCTCCAACAATTCTTATCGTACACTTTCGACCAATTCAAAGTATTATTAGATAAAGCAAATACTTGTACTTGTATATTTGTGTATAAATTCGCGAACCTTCGTATTCAGGGAATCACTGTTCAATTCGTGCAAATACAAATAACTGCATATTCATAATGTGTTTGTATGTATTTATAATTGATTACAAAAATAAACTGTTATTCGATAATTTCACTGGGAAAAATGTAGTCACCTTTTTCATAGGGTTCAATAAACCCCTGTCTAAATAGCAGAATTTGTTGTGGCGTTTTGCTTTCATTCGAAATATTCTTAAATGCATTTGGTGAAGAATTATTGCAACGAATTTATCTCAGTTTCTTGAGAAGTTGGTAGCAAAGCACTGCAACTGCATGGCGCTAATTCATTTGAAATTCGGAAATTTGCTGACTTTTTTGCTGGAAATGGTTGCTGTTGGCGCCACCTTTCAGATGTAGCCGGAATGCATTTCGTTGAAAACACATCGAAGTGCATTAGCTTGTCATGTGAGTTACTAAAATTATTGAATCCGCAAAGTATATTTGTTGTCAATTAAAGAACATTAGAATAATACACAATTAACCACTGTACACGTATCGAAATCAAATACTACCTTCGATGGTTTAAACCTCTTGTGCTCCATATCTCTGTTACTTAGTGGACTCCTTTACATTTTAAACTTTCTAAGAACAATGTCATTGAAAAAAGTGCAATGAGAGGCTAGAATAGGCAAGGTTAGTATACAGACCTCTGCATATATTCTGTCAAATAAGTACCCGGAAATTCTCATTTTACATTTCCCACTGAGAATATTTCAATTTTTTTTCCAGGTTGGCACAACTGTCAGCCACTATTCCGTAAATTTTTATTGCTATGTGTCATTTAGTTTGTTTACGGCGTCATTAGGAATAAGTCAACCTGCGATTTTTACTATGGATAAAAATATTGAACATAAAGTTTGTGTGAAATTTTTTGTGTTTCAAACGAAATTTCTTGTGCTAAAACATTGGAAATGTTAAAAAAAAAATTTAATGATTCAACCATGTCGAAAACTCAAGTTTACGATTGGTATAAATCGTTCAAAGATTGGGGAGAAGAATGATTTGCCACTTTCAGGACATTCTTCGACCTCTTCAACTGAAGAAAACGTCGACAAAATAAAGGAAATGATGCTCGAAAATCATCGTCATTATAGTTTGCGAGAGATAGCCCAAATAATGGACATGTCTCATGAGACCGCTGGTCATATTTTGGTTGATGTTTTGGGTATGCGGAAAGTCGCCGCGCGATTGGTGCCACAAGATTTTAAAAATGAACGAGTTTTTGAACAAAAATTCAACAAATATCATCGAACAACCATCATAATCTCCAGATATGGCCCCGTGTGACTTTTTCCTGTTTCCAAAACTCAAATTACCACTTCGTGGAACCCGTTTTGAGAGCATTGAAGACATCAAAACTAATACGCAACAAGAACTGAAGGCCATCCCGGAATATAGCTTTAAAAAGTGTTTCGATGATTAGATTGTTCGTTGGAAGAAGTGTATTGCCTCAGAAGGGGGCCTATTTTGAAGTGGATACAATAAATTTAGATGATTGATAAGTTGTTTGTGGGTACTTCCGGGTACTTACTTGACAGAATGTATGTAGGACTGTACTTGGACATTTTTGTGCGCTGTCCTTTTTAAAACCAATAAACCTGATGCATAAAAAATACCCTTTTGATACGACAAAACGCTTGGTATCTGTTATAAACTTCTTGAGTCGACTAATGTCAGTTCTAGCCAATTCGCTACAGCCTTCCAAGGCGTTTCAACCTCAGTCTGGCAAAAACTGTCCAGCTTATGATGATTCCGCCTCGCCTTCCTCCAAACAGTTGTGGCAACTTACATCTGCCCGGATCCCTAATCTCAAAGCATGTATGCCTATCGGACAACGTCCAGTAAGCACACCAATGATCGCGCCGATATGGACTTTGTTCCTACACAGATTACGCTCAACTGCAGTCCAAAAGCAGACAGGTGGTGGTTGTTGTCCAGCACTGGGCGAGCTCGTGCGATGTCTGTATATCCAGCGCTCTTGCGTAAGTGGACCATGGACTACCAACTCGCACCCATTCCGACGTCTATGTTGCTCAGAGGCTAAGATTTAAACATTATTTAAAAAAAGAAGAATCTTCCACTATGTTTTGTTTTCAAATGGTTCCGTTCATCTTCATTCTTCAAACGATCGAAAATTGATACAAAGATCAGCTTTATTCCAATATAAAAGCTTCACATATACAATGGTATTCTTAAACACAAATACTTTTCTATTATACAGTTATTCGAGAGAAAGGTCCAATGTCACACCCATTAGAGCAATATCATATCATCATGTTTCCTCCCCTCAACCTATCATTATCTTGAAAGTAGCTGGCACTAACCGCTTCTGTCGTCGACAGCCCAACTTTCACACTTCTTCCGAGTTTTCGAATTAAACAGAATTGAGAAAATATAAATTAGGATTTGGCAGACTTCATTTGAGTAACGGTAAATCCCACTTCGATAGGCAAATTCAGTTGGACATACCATTGTCCGCATGTATTTTTATTTGTATCGCGTTATATTTGCTGACAAATAACATTTTCCCAGTCGAATAAATGCATAATCCCAGTACTTACGTACTTACATATATAAAGAATATATTTGACGTTAAGTATACTTGCATATCTTGTCCAAGCACCGGCAAGCAATTTGACTTGAATCAGCAATGTTCACACCTTTTTCTTTAGAAGAACTCACCGTTGGGTTCACAAGAGTTCTACGACCTTAATACTCACATATTCACAATGTTTACTTTCCGTGCCCCAACTTTGGACCGAACAACGATTTTATTATTATTTATAATCTTTTTCAATGCATTCACATTAGTCAGTGGAAAAGTGAGTCCAGTTCAAATGGGTATTGAATGTGAAGCGAAACATGCTGAGCTAGACGAATGTGGGGGGAAAGGTAAGCGTGGTGTATTTCTAAACTGCAAGCAGGAATTCCTCAAATCAGCAGTTAAGTATTGGCAATTAAGCGCCAATTAATTGAAATTTAATAAATGAATATATAATTGATATATAATCATATAATCACGCATATACTTATAGTCGCCCGCTTGGCTACCAAATCGCTAGCAAAGTAATTAGAACGCCTGGTAAGTTGAGTTGAAAGTATTTGAGGAAAATATATTCTTTCAAATCAAAATAATACTTCTATGTGTTCAATTCATTCTATTTTCGCGCAATTTCATTCAAAAAATCACCTTCTACTACTTACCGTTATGCTTGTCAAACGGTAACTTCATTCTCGAATTTACATATTACAGTAATTTTAGAAACAAACACACGTCTCCACGCTTTGTAATCACCAAACCGTCGATCTGTTTACTTTTCGGTACCTTAGACACCATTTCCTCTCTTATGGCAATTAGACCGTTTGACGACTCGCATATTCGCCTCAACTATTGTCTCAATTTTCTATTGCTCATATCTAAATTTGATCTATGTAATTGAGTATTGGCATTAATTACGACACATTAATGCACTCGGTGGGTTTATCGGTAGTAAGCGATTATTGCGATGGCGACAACGAGCGACTCATTCAGTTTTTGGCCAAACAAAGAATTCCATTGCAATGAAGTGTGGTTCAATGAAGAACATGGATATATGTAGATACTATACATCCATGTGTAGTACAGTGAATGCTCGCAAATATGAACAAGACGCAGTTTTCTATTTTTAAATATAATGTTTAAATGAAATATTGGTTGGCGGTTATCTCCATTCCGATTTTTTGCTCTTTATTCAATGCTTTATAAAACGTGTTAGTGATCGGATTTAGTTCAAATATGCGCCGTTTGGTTCGATAGAATGTTTCCATCTAGACGGCAACTTCATAATACCCCCCTCGTAGAAGCCCCCTTCTTATTTGCGGAGAACTCGGACAGCCACTTTTCACAAGCCTCTTTTGAGTTCAACGGTCAACACAACAAGCCATGGACAGGAACAGTTGGTAATCACTTAGCGGTATGTCCGGGCTATATGGTGGATGCGATAATACCTCCCATCCGAGCTCCCGTGGCTTCTGATGAGTCATCAACGAAGTGTGTGTTCTGGCGTTGTCCTGGTGGAACACTACACCCTTCCTGTTGGCCAATTCTGGACGCTTCTGGTCGATCGCCTGCTTCAAGCGGTCCAATTCTTCGCAGTAGATGGTAGAATTAAGCGTCTGGCCATATGGGAGAAGCTCATAGTGGAAAGACTCCCTTCCAATCCCACAAAAACACACAGCAAAACCTTCCTGGCCGTCAATCTCGGCTTGGCCACTGTTTGGGACGATTCACTGGCCTGCGACCACGACCGTTTTCGCTTGATATTGTCGTATGCTATACATTTTTCGTCACCAGTCACCATCCGCTTCAAAAATGGGTCGAGTTAGTTCCGTTTTAGCAGCATATCGTAGGTGTTGTTTCGGCCCAGATGGTTTTTTTTTGCGTCAAATGATGCGGCACCCAAACAACAAGCTTTTTTGTGTTTCCAGCCTTCTGCAGATGGTTTAAAATGGTTTGTCATGAGATGCCACATGCCGGTCTAACTCGATGTTTTCCATGATTTGATCGGTATTAGTCGTCACAGATCTTCCGCCGGCTGTTTTATTCATGGTGTAGTTTTCACCCGCTCTGTATCGTCGAAACCATTTCTCCGCTGTTCGAAGTGATAGAGTACCATCACCCAAAACACCATTAATCCCACGGAACGTTTTTCAAGCGGATTTGCCTTTAACGAAGGAAAACTTTAAAATAGCGCGAATTTCGGGGTTAGTGAACTTCATGTTTACACGTCTATAACTGTACTATATAACGGAATAACCAAACTAATCATACATAGCGTCGTTTTGTAGGTTATGTCAAGACCTTTCAAAGATTTATATTATTACCAGATAGCCGCGAAATTCAAAAGACAAAAAGGCGGAAGGGATCCCTAATTATATAATTGTATATATGCAGTACCCGCTGGTGGAAGACGAGGAAGAGGGAGACCTCCACTCCGATGGAAGGACCAGGTGGAGAAGGACCTGTCTTCACTTGGTATTACCAATTGGCGCCAAACTGCCAAAAGGAGAGATGCGTGGCGCGTTGTTGTGGACTCGGCTATAACCGCGTAAGCGGTCTCTACGTCAGTCAATACGAAGAAGATATATTAAAAATAAAAATAATGTAAAAATACCCTTGTTTAAAACCGTCTGAAACCCATCTCACCTCTTAGGGACAAATAGCAGTTTTGAGGCCAATATCCGAAAATATTGAGTTTAGTAAAAATAAAACCGTTATTTGTCTTCTCACATTACATAAGTGCGATCGGTATTTTGGATGATTAAGCTCGGGATGGCTGTCACGCGATTTTGCGGAAATCTTCATCGACCGAATTTCCAACTGCGAATCGCAACAAAATCTAAATTATTTTTAGGTGGATGGTTACTTTTGTTGAAAAGTGGTTCAGTAAGGAAAACGTCTAGCGAAAACGGTCGTAGTGGAATCGCAGTGAGATGGCGAAAACGGTGGCCAAGCAAGGGTTGATGATCAGGAAGGTTTGGATATGTGGACCTACAGCCAAACTTAGTTCGAACCTGTCGTGCTGTCAACAATGGGACCATCTGAAGAAAGCAATTGCGCAGAAGCAACCAGCCTATAATGAAAGAGTTGTGTTCCATCAGTAAAATGACAGGCCACACATATTGATAGAGACTTGGTAGAAGCTGCGGAAGCTTGTTTGGGAAGTACTTTTGCAACCACCTTATATTTATAAAAATCAACTGCGCCAGTGACCGTCAAACTGTCAAGCATGGTTCGTGTCTTTACTAAAGTTTAAAGCTTTTTGCACTGTACGAACCAACATTCAAGCAGCTTTAGTGAGAATTGAGATTGATAATTGAAAGATAAATATTCAATTTAAACTATTTTTTTATTTACTTCGACATTAAGCCTAATATAAACTATAACTTATATACGAGTATATGCACATTGTTATTCCATTCACATTGTAACTAACGGTATGAGTGTATTTGCAGGTGTGCGGGCATGTGTGTACGACATGGATCGCAATGCTTATTTTATGACTGTGTGTGTGCGTTTACTGTTAGCTATGACTGTGTGGCTAAAAATTATGAATAACTTAAAATTTACAATTAACAAAATGGGCGAACGGGCCAAAATCGTTTTTGGAAATAAGAAATTTCGAGTATTAGAGACAGCTAAACGTGTGTTGAGTTAAGTATTAGTTTATAGTTTAAATTTTAGTTAATTTTTTTGCTTTGATTTAATGTACTAACTAAAAATATTTTATACTTAATGCTAATAATCACATAACTAATATACACACATACACTTAAACTTGCGCTACTTATATATGTAATTAAAAATAAAATACATGTAATTTGCGAATGAGTTGGTTTGTTTGCACTTTTACAGGAGAATTTCTCAATTTGCTATATGTACACACATCACTGTGGTCTCCCTCCATTCGATTCGTGTTGAACGTCCATTTTGGCCTTTATTTGAGGATTCAGCAGGTGTTCCCGGTGCTTACGTCGTATCTCACTGGCGTCAGCGGCAGCTCAGCCGAAGCCCATCAGGTATTTGGGCAGGTACGTGATAGACGAGATCAGACTATAACTGTATATGAGGGATTGCGGAAAAGTGTGTAAAAAATGCTTGTTTGAAACCCATTTTATTTGCAATAAAGTTTTAAAAATTGTTTATAATTTAAAAGTATTGTATATACATTCTATATTCACAGTTTTGTACGTTTCGTGTTCTTTAGTTTTTTTTCCATAGACCAGAAACCCCTGCACACCGTGCCACCATTAATCAGCCATTATCCAATTATAAAATATAAAGCAAGTTGATTATGCATATGTGTGTGTGTGTGTATTGGTAAAACCTCCGCGCTGCCAACCACTCAGCGTGTATATATGTAAAGCACATCGGGTACCCGCCACTTTTCGGTTGTGGTCTCAGCCGCCACGTTGTTCTCCTCGCTGCACGGAGGAGCGATGCAATTTGTGTCGTTAGCCGCACAGTTTTTTGTGTAGTACATTGTGTGTATTTTGTTGTTGTTGTTCCAAACACCATTTTGTTGTTGCATAAGTGTTTATTGAAGCATAATTAATTAATAAGTAAGTAAAATGAGTTAATTTTTGGTTAAAATGAGAACACTACACTTCAAATGAACTCTTCGCCACGCAAGCGTAGTTGCTGAGCGAATAGATTAGGTGTGTATGATAGTGGTGTACATAGGTGATTAGCGGTATTTTAAAAATTATTTACTAGAATAAGTACTTAGACACTTAGAATGTGTGAAACAGCTTCATATGTGGTTGTAACGGTTGAAACTCTACAAAATAGGCAAAGATAAGAGATAATGTACAATGGAAGCAGTTGACAAGCAGTGGTTAGTGGCGGACTGAGAGGAAAATGACTCAAATACGCAAAAAAAAATAATTTTAAAATTTTGTTTTTTTCTGCTGATGATATACATATGTACATATATAGAAGTGTGTGTGTGCAGTTAATATTAAAAAGTGAAGTGGTATTCTATACAAATAAACTACAAACTACCATGTAACACTAATTATGAAACTTTTTTTTCCAATAAATCACAATATATCTGCCGATTCCAAGAACATATACAAGTAACAATTTCACCAGATATTACATAATTCAAGTTTAAGTACACAAAAGTTATGCATTCACACAAATAGATTTACGTACGAATTCGTTAGGCCACGGTACAGCCAAGACTTCCATGATTTCGGCGTTCCATCGTCCACTTTCGCCTCAACGTCCTCGCAGAAGTGCCGTCTGTCGTGCGATCGACCGCTCTTGCAATCGCACAACATACGTTTCCGGCATTCGGCGTCGCAAACAGGACGTATGGGCGAGTTCTTCCAGTAGTTTCTGCAAATTTAAACAGGAAGTTAGAAGGAGGTTCTTCATATCAAACATGTTTGTGGTGTGATTTATGCGGCTAAAACAACAACACCCATCAAACAGTTTTTACTAGCTTCAATCACCCAACATTAGTTACCGCCTAAACTCACTTGTAATACAAATCGAATAACTCCTGATTATTCGCCATCTCATCGATTAAGTTGCTCCAGTCCGCCGGTCTGAGCGCCTTCATATTGTACGCGGCACGCGTGGTATACAACTTATACCAAATGGGATAGTCGTAAAGATTGGCCTCTTTCAAATTCATAATCCAAGACTCGTGATCCACAACCAAACGTGTGGTAGTGTCATGATCACCATCAACATAGTAGACGCGATAGCCTGGATTTAGATCATAGTAAGGTGATACGGATGGGCCTATATAAGCTATGCTTGTGGGATGACCTGTGAGCGCAAACAGTATTATTTATTGATTTACTGCGATTTCAAATAATTTATTTTCCAAAAAATACTTACTAAGATCGTGTGGATCGTAGAACATTTCGAACTCGTCAAAGTGTGTGTGTCCATAGAACTGTGCGGTTATGGTGCTTTCGTAACGCGAAATAATGCGATAGAAATTGCGTGACCAGACCTTCAAACAATCTGGATGGCCTGGCGGTATGTGACCGATCACATGTACTTTTTCGTTGGAGAACTCGGCGCTCTGCAGCTCATATATGAACCATTGCAGCTCTGTCGCCGGATCTGTGGAATTGAGCAGTAACCACCTGTGCAGTAATCAAATTTAGTTAAAGAGACAAACCATAAAATTATATCTGAAGTACTTACCAATTTTTGTTATTGCAATAATTCATATTGAGCGAAATAATACGGAAACCTGGCCGTACGAGCACCGAATAGAACGCGCCTCTACGCACTGTATGCGAAACACTCTGTGGCAGCCAACGACGCCATTGCACATCCAATTCATCGTACAGCCATGATATGGAGATGTCCACTTGGTTCACATACGGCGGCGGAAAGCTGTTCACCGGTGCACTTTCGTGATTGCCCAACGCTGGGAAAATTGGTATGCCGGGAAACTTTTCTGTCATCTGGCGCACAGTCTCCTTGATAATCTCCAAATTCTCCTCCTTGGTTTGGTTCCAAACATCGTGTGGCGGCAGATCACCCGTCCACAGTATATAGTCAATATCTTTGTGCGTGTCGGCGATATGCTCCAACATATTGTCCACCGTACGTTTGGGTGTATCGCACTTGCGGTAGTCACCCCATTTCCCAGCCGCATCATTGGGGTTCGAGGGACGTCCACTACTCAGACGACAACATAACGGTTCATTGCAGTTAGCATTGGATCCCTCCACATAGTGAGGGTCGTAGTGTGTATCTGATATGTGGAGCACTTTGAAGAATGGCGCCGCCTCTTTTGGCATACCCAACTCGGCAACTGGTGGTTTTGGCACTGGCGGAAAGATAACTTCCCACTCATGGTAGGGATTGTACACATCGCCACAAGCGTCGCCGATCACAAAACTGCAAATCTCGTCTGGTCCAAGATTGACGCGCTGCAGCACATAAATCACTTCACTGCCGAAGAGCGTCGACACGCCCTCACACACGCGTGGACTTTGTATATTTAGATTAACGCAGAATTCGTAAATCAATTTGATGATCTGCGCCTCGGTTTTACCAGCGCGTATGTAGTGCTGCAATAGGCCGGCGCCAGCTTTACAGGCGGTACATGAAACCTTGGACATTACACTGTTCTCGATCTCGAACGCCACCTGCTTCAGATTGAACAGCTTCAGCGCCTTGTCCACAAAGGGTGGATAACTGAGGCCATCCGGTGTGGTGTCATACCACAACATGCGCGCCGTTGACTCATTTCGCTTGATTTGGCGCAAACGCGCCAGAAAGTCTTCGTCGCTCAGTGCGGGTTCGGTGTTGGTGCGGTTCGGAAACTTTTTCAATTCCACGTGCGGTGTAATGCTGCGCGGCGCGGCATTGATTTCCCAGTCATCGGCCGGCACAGTCCAATTGATCACTTTACGGTTGGTGCTGAATATAAAGGGGAAACCTGGGAAAATGAGAAAAAGGCGAATTTAAGTTTTGAATTTATAAATATTAAGTTACAAGTGTTCGTGGTTACCATAAGCTGCTGGCAGCAGACTGCCGCTTAGCAAAACTATAGCCGTTATAAGCAGGCGCCATCGGAAACTCTGTTGGCGGGTTGTCATCATGAACGCACTTCTCCAACTGCGGCTACTACTTCCAGTCACAGACGTTAATTTATTCTAACTGCTGTCGTGTTCCTATCTGTGGGGTTGACGGCTCAGGTGGTTATGCTATACAGCTGCATACACGCGACCTTTATTATGAAAGAAATAGTAAATCACAGTTAAGTAGAATTCAGTTTGTAAATATAATTGCTTCATAAGAATTGATAACGCAAAGCAAAAATTAATTCTCGTGAAATTTCTCCGCTCAGGCATTGTAATTACAAAAGTTTAATTGGAAACGTGAAGCAGGCGCAATTAAAGTTCAAAGGAAACTTGCTAAAACAAAAAGTGCTAGACTAAATACGTATATAAAACCAATCAAGCACCAAATGGGTGCTGTATACCGTTTTACTTGAAAATCAGTTGCAGCGCTGATAATTAATCGCAAACTGGTAGTTTAGTCAGCTTTAAAGTCATCACCAACAATGACATAAACTATAGCACCACTTTGCATCATTGCCACGCTCGGCGTGAGAGAAGTTGTAAACTTTAATGAAACATTGCGGATTCTATTGAAATGCTTACTGGCGTGATTCTAACACGAGCGACAACAATAAAAATGCTCAATAACACCAGACAAATTATACCGCAATGATGGCCCACAACAGGTGTTGCATGCATAAACAATCAATTTCGCAATATAAACGCCGAACGTTGGCCAAAAGCAGAAAAGAGCGAACGATTTTAATTTAACAAATCATTCGACGGATAGCATTGTAATTACAAAAGTTTAATTGGAAACGTGAAGCAGGCGCAATTAAAGTTCAAAGGAAACTTGCTAAAACAAAAAGTGCTAGACTAAATACGTATATAAAACCAATCAAGCACCAAATGGGTGCTGTATACCGTTTTACTTGAAAATCAGTTGCAGCGCTGACTCAAGTAACTTTGCTGTCTGTTATCTGCTTATTCCTTCCTTATACCTTCCCCTACTCTCCTTACCAACACTCGCTGTTATATAAGCCCACTAAACTACTGGACCGCTAAGTTTATGCGCCGTCATCAATTGTCTGTTGACCAGGCACTGGCTTGACTTTAGCAGATCAACAGCGCGTTGATGCGCTCGATAGGCGTTGATGCCACCACAGTTGCTCAAGTGGATGGAGGTGAGGTGGTTCCGTAAAGTTTCGGACTGCTTTCCGTATTGTTTTTCCACTGGCAATCAGTGCCAGCGAGCATGAATGAATTGCATAATTTCGGTTGCAAGTGAAAAGTACTTAAACGGTAAGTAATTATTGAAGAACAGTTGACCTAAATAAAATTGTTGGTACCATTGTGAATTTTTGTGGTGGCAAACTGTGGTCGAAGGTGTATTATGTAAGTATATTTGATTATTTGTCAGCATGGCTTTAAGAAACTTGAGCATTGAAGTATGCACTTAAGAAGCTCCCATCAGCACATTGAACCCATTAGTATTTGTATAGATGATCACATTAGTCTATCAGAAGCTAGAATATTTTTCATAACGTTTTAAAGGAAAATTAACAGTTCAAGCCGCAGAGCTAAACAGAGAAGGTACAATTTTTTATAAGAGTGTACAGCTACTGGCGTACGCCGATGATATAGATATCATTGGAAACAACACCCGCGCCGTTAGTTCCCGCCTGGATAAGGAAGCGAAGCGAATGGGTCTGGTGGTGAACGAGGACCAGACAAAATATCTCCTGTCATCAAACAAGCAGTCAGCGCATTCGCGTCTTGGTTCCCACGTCAGTGTTGACAGTCATAACTTTGAAGTTGTAGATAATTTCGTATACCTAGCCACCAGCATCAACACCGATAATAATGTCAGCCTTGAAATCCAAGCGAATAAAAAGACAGCGGCTACGCTGGTTAGGTCATGTTGTTCGAATGGACGAAAGTGCCCCAGCTCTGAAAGTTTTCGATGCAGTACCCGCTGGTGGAAGCCGAGGAAGAGGGAGACCTCCACTCCGATGGAAGGACCAGGTGAAGACGGACCTGGCTTCGCTTGGTATAACCAATTGGCGCCAAACTGCCAAAAGGAGAGATGCGTGGGGCGCTGTTGTGGACTCGGCTATAACCGCGTAAGCGTTGTCTACGCCAGTCAAGAAGAAGAAGATAGTATTCGAATAATCATAATCGCAGTAGAACGACTATTCGAATATTGATTCTAACACGAGAACGACTATTCGAATATTTGTTCTGCTGCGATTACTCGAATAGTTGTTCTGCTGCGAGTATTTGAATAAATTGTTTGAAATCCAACCAGCCTTTGATTTTTGTGTGCTTTTCGTGAGATAAAAAATAAAAAAGTGAATGAACTTGTACTATTCGAATAGTCGAAAAAGAATGGTTAACCGGATAGTCGGAAATGAGCGGTTAATTGAATACTCGGCGATTTACGACTATACGGATACCGCAAACCGAGTATTATTAATCGAATAATGGCCTATCTGGTTAATCCTTGTAGTTGAATGCCGATAGCTCTGGTCCAAAGAGTTTCCTTTATAACTTTTGAGTGATAACTTTTATGGAGGTCCAAAACCATTTTTTGGACTAGCATCGCCTGAACGAGAATCTTCAATTTAGTCGTTTAGTCAGCTTTAAAGTCATCACCAACAATGACATAAACTATAGCACCACTTTGCATCATTGCCACGCTCGGCGTGAGAGAAGTTGTAAACTTTAATGAAACATTGCGGATTCTATTGAAATGCTTACTGGCGTGATTCTAACACGAGCGACAACAATAAAAATGCTCAATAACACCAGACAAATTATACCGCAATGATGGCCCACAACAGGTGTTGCATGCATAAACAATCAATTTCGCAATATAAACGCCGAACGGTGGCCAAAAGCAGAAAAGAGCGAACGAATTTCATTTAACAAATCATTCGACGGATAGCTGGTCAATGGCAGACGGACAGGCTGGTCGTACAACAACAACAGCAGTTGGCCAAAGCGGTCGCTGGCATTTGATGGTTGATTCGTCTGTGACGGTTGATTGAATTATATTTTAATGGTTTGCATACTTTTTGAGATTTAACGGTTTTCGGTGAGTCGATGTGGTGTGGAGCGTAATATTGGAAGACAATGGTAAATAAGCGTGTAGAAGACGAACAATTGTTGTGTGTCATTTTAACTTTTGTATGTATTTTTGTTTTTGTAAAATTAGCATACTGAGTTATAAGTCCATCCGCAAGACATATTGAATTTAAATTTTGCAATGAAATTTCGTCTTCATCGCTATACAGAGAACGCTATCTTTAAGAAAGTTGTATATTAATATAGAAACAAAATAGTTGCCACCTGTTTGAAAATTTTAAAAATAAAATTATTTACTACAATATGGCTAACAAACCAAAGAGGCTTAGAAATTATTAACAAGCAGATTTAACACACTCAAGATTATTAAAAAAAATGGATTACTAACTTAACAGCTGAAGATGGTTAACAGTTTCCAAATATTTTTGAAAAGGGTTGCCAAATATTTAAACCAAATATTGAGTTATTTGCTTACGGTCCAAGAAAGCTTAGCATCTGTTCTAGAATGCTGGTTCTATAATGCTTTATTGATATTCATATGCAACATTCTAAACAACATTCTCGTACACAACAACAAACAATTCTTAAAATTGGCTAAAATGAGTCATACGTTAAGGTAGAAGCTTACTACGTTCGGTCGCTTGCGAATTTTTTATGTTTAGCTTATGTTGTGACCAGTCCAATTATAAACCTTCTTTAGACATTCACAGTAATTTGAAAAGCTATTATTATCTTTTATCCGCATTCTACATATTTAAATGAAACAATGTAGTACCATAAGCTGTGCAAATTTGATTCATGGAAATGAGTCACTTGCTTTTCTACCTTACTTGTTTATGATTGTTCTCTTGCGAATTTCATTATGAATTCCACATTCACGACAAGAAAATTGAACACACCTAACCAATACTATTTGCCAGGTTAGTTGATCGCAAGAACGCCTAACCGCAAGTACAGTATACTCTCGAAAAGTAAATTCTCAGATAAATAATCGCGGAAAAGTTAATCACCTTTAAGATTACACATGCACCTCGAAAAAGTAAATTTTTTAATTTACTTTTCAGAGAGTGTGATAAAAAATTCGAAACGAAGCAAGCAGCGTTTTTTACGATGTTGCAAAAACACTTACTCTCTTGTTTATCGCGTCTCTTTAGTAAATAAACTCTCCTACTTGATCCACTGGTTTAAAAATGAAAACGATGCAAATCAGGTGTCAGACTTTTTGAATTTTCGTACAAAAATGGTCAGAAAATATATTGCAAAAGAAAAAAACAAAAGAATATTCAAGATTTTTTCTCTTCATAGTAAATACATATGTATGTATGTAAATGTAAATATGTTTTTCATGTAAATCCATATGTTTTATTGAAGCAAATAAATTAATGAATTCTTTAAGTTTAAAAATGCATTTAATATTATAAAAACAGATAATAATGTATATATTTGGAAAAGTAAATTATTCGAAAAAGTAAATTACCCAAAATACCAATCGCTTTACTTTTCGAGAGTATACTGTAGATACACCTATTTATTTCAATCTTAAATATGTATATAAATTTCCTCAATTACATTGTACAACACTCGTCTGCGTATTGAACCAATTATATTTTGAATCGTAAGAAAAAAAATGTATTTTTCGATTTTCGAAGTTAAGTGCTGAACACATAGAAGACGACAAGCGACGAGCGACATCTGTCAAATATTAAAATACACGCGTTCTTATGGGCACAGATTTTTTGACAACAGCACGACTTCACGACAAAAGGGTTGAAGTCTTCGCTGTCGCCAAATTAGAAATGTTTCTAATTTTGCCGACGACAATGGCCGCTGTAGAGCTGCCACTAATATGTGAAATCTAAAATTATTGAAAGTTCTAACAAGTATGACGTTATTTTGCCAGCAGAAACCTAAAATAAGTTTGATATATAATAACAATCGATTATTTAAAACAAATAAATCGACCATTTTTACATTTTTTGCACAAATAATTTCACTTTAAACTAAATATGTAAATTTTATTGAAGCGAAAGATTTTAGTACGGCAACAATGAAATTGCTGTTTGATATGTCGCTGCCGTCTTCAAAATGTTCAAGACGCTGGCTTCAAAGCGGCATTTGTGATCAGCCGTCGCTACGTCGTGTCGTGTCGTCGTCTTTGTGTTCAGCACTTTAGCCTTCAATATCGTAATATTTTCACGAACGAAATCGAACGATTTCGACGAAATTCAAAAATGGCTTTAAAAAAATTAATATTTTGTAACTACATAATTAATTTGTAGTTACAAAAAAATCCAAAATATGACAAAAATTAAAATGCTCTTCTTAATTTATTGGTGTATAAAATTTATGGGTCAAACTTATATGACATATGTTATTAGGGGTTAAAGTTGGATGTTCGAAAAATATTGGAAAAAACACTTGAATGAATGAAATATTATTTATCTTTGAAATAGAAGAAACATACAAACAAACAAAAGAGTAGCATACCAAATTTTCAAACATTTTTCAAAGATCCAACTTCGACCGCTTATTTCATTTTCCATTTAGGCTTGATCGTAAAATGTTATACACCATTTGAAAACGTTGATTATGTCCATATTTTTACTTCTTTGGTAACTTACATACTGTAATTAATAATGGCGTTTCCAATAAGCTAAAATTCGAAATGCGAAAGCCTATATTTCTATTGTGGAGGCTAACTTCGAAAAACGGAGAACATACTTTTCCTACTTATGACGCTTGTTCGAAAAAAATTTTATTTGGTCCAATACCCAGAAAAAAATCGATTTTGCCGTATAGTGTTATCACTGGAACGTTTGCCAAACATTATATTAGGCTCTTTTTGAATCATATTAACAAACCTCTGTTTTATAATAAGAATGCTCGTTCAGACTAATATTTTTTTTTTGTAAATTTAAGGCTTTATTGTATAAAAACGGTTACAAAATTGTTATTCAAAATATTGGCCGTCGCTAGCTGCTATTTTTGACCATCTTTCTTGCAGCAAGCGTATTCCGTGACGAAAGAACTCCTCATCTTTCGAGTCGATCCAAGTATCAATCCAACTTTTGACTTCTTCATAAGAACTAAAGTGCTCGTTAGCTAGACTGTGCCATCGATCGGAACAAGTGGTAGTCAGATGGAGCAACGTCTAGAGAATACGGCGGGTGGGTTAAGATCTCCCAGCGTCTCCAAATATTTTTTGACGACCTTTGCGACGTGAGACCGAGCATTGTCATGCTGGAGAATGACTTTATCGTGTCTTTCCTCGTACTGTGGCCGTTTTTCTTTTAGTGCTCGGCTCAAACGCATCAATTGCGTTCGGTATCGATCTCCTCTTGGGTTTGAAACGCATCTTGGTCAAGAAATGCTTCCAATTCCGCATCTTCGAAAACCTTCTCCCTTCCACCACCATGCCGGTCTCCGACTTCATAATTACCATTCTTAAAACGTTGAAACCATTCGCAAATGTCGAGAATTTGGCTCAAAAAGCCACATTTTCAGTTTTGAGAATAAGTTTGGGATGCAAACAGATCTCTACAAATATTTTGTTGGGTTAATGTTGACACAAATGTCCAAGATCGATATAAAACGATTTAATCGACCAGTGCCTGACCCTAGAGAAATCTATTGGAAAACGGCGGAAGCAAAGTTGTAGACCTATATATTTGCTAGATTTGTGAGAGAGTCAATCCGCATTGTTGATATATGAAGGATTATATATAATAGCAACATTTGGAAGTTTTTGCTAACAGAAGGAACTTGTCGACAACTGTCTCAATGTGATCTCCCGTCTCTAAAGTCAGCTCTATAATAGCTGAACTCACTATGTGTAGTCTACTATCGACTTGCCAATGCCTTTTGCAGCATACGTTTTTTGCATTCCAGATAAAAAATATCAACTATATACATATGTACCTGTGAGACTCTACTCCCAAAAGTCTCTCCCGCATTTCGTCTCTTATACTCAGAGATAGGTGCACGAACACACTAAAAATTTGTTATTAAGCATAATTATTGTTTAAGCACTCAAGTTGTTGAAGAGTATATAAATTTAAATATATAAAAAAACTTTTTTTGGTTTTCTTACTTATATACTTATACATAAATGCAAATATATTAATATGTAATCTTCGCGAAACTATTTTGGTTTGCATTTTTGCATATAACTGAGTCTCTCTTTCGCATTTATCGAATGGAAATCACCAAAAAGCAAAATAAATGCAAATTATACATATTACTCTGTGTAAGTAAAAGGCTATGTGCTGGTTTTGAAATGTTTCTTTTTTAGTTTTAATAATTATGTCTATGGTTTTACATGTTATTTGCATCTTTTACACTCTGTTAGATTGTTATGAGCATATGCACATTCGCCCTTGAAAAGTTAACACTTAATTCACTTGAACTATTTAATATCGTATTAAAAAATCCGGTTTATAACAGATTAGTGGTGTGGTGTGTGGTGAGTTTTTAAATATATTTTTTATGTGTGTAGAAGAGCTTAAACTCAATTTCAATTTTGCAATGAAATGTTATTATTTGTCTTCATAGTTAGTTATTTGGTTGTTAATTGCTAATCTAAGTTGTCATGAGCTGGTAAATAAACTTTACTTAAATAATTGCAGATGCTATGTAGCCTTAATCTAGAAGGCCAATTAATATTGAAAGCACGAGAAAGAGCACAAAAAAGTTTGTAAAACGTCAAGATAGGCTCGAAAAAATTATTTGATATTGTATAATATTGCATATTTACATTTACAGATATTTGCTGGCATGCCAACCAACACATCCCGGTATCTGAGATCTGTAAACTAAAACACCAACGAAAGTCTCGCCACTAATGGACAATGGATATAAGCCGGTGCTGACTTGTTATTAATGACTGACTAGTAATGGGAATAATAATAGCGATTAATTACACTCAACACGAATTATCATGTGATTGAAGAATGAAACAAATCAAATACGGCCACTTGCCTTAACATGATGTTCCCTAAATTGTATGAAAATGAAGGTGAGATATGTGAAAGGAAATTAAAAGAAAAGCAATGCACTTACTTTTATAATCATGAGAATTTCAAAAAATATATAAAAAATTTTTTTAATCAAATTTTTAAAATATCCAAATCCGAAATCACTCTCAGCACAATTGCATATGTATTCCATTGAAGTATCATCATTTTTGATGACACACGAGTTTAGTCCTCCCTTACTTGTTTATATTTTGTTTACCATAGTTATCAAATATTCCCATTTGACTTGTGTGACAATTTACAATTCATCAGCAGTCCAAATGCACACAAATAAATAACTCTCTATGTATGTACAAATTTACAAACGCTTTTTACACAGTTGCTAGTCATGCCATGGAAGAGAACAATTACAAATCAGTGAATACTTAATTACTTCGGCGTCAAATTAGTAAGTCACGACTATCATCCTCTTTTTCGCACATGCAATCAACGAAGCGTGCAATTGCATATTGACGAACAAAAGTTCTTGAAAAAACTCAATTTGTGATTTTGTTCCGGTGCTAGGCTTGCTTTGGACCGCTATTTTGTTCATCTATTGTTACGCATATGATACTTTTTTATGACAATAACAAATGTATGACAGATGTAATGACCAGTCCAAAAAAGGTTCCCTGTTGAACGCTTTCTGAAATATCAACTCACATGTAAATTGACAGCAACAACGCGGTTCTGAGTATAAATTGTTGATTTTAATTGATTGAAAAATTTGTGAAAAAATGAGGTCACATTGATTTCATTTCACAAAAAATCGATTTATTTTGAGTCTTATTAAATTCTACATCTAGAACCCAAACCCGCAGACGATGGAACGATGAGCTGTACGAGTTATATGACGACATTGACATAGTTCAGCGAATAAAAAGACAGCGGCTACGCTGGCTAGGTCATGTTGTCCGAATGGACGAAAACACTCCAGCTCTGAAAGTGTTCGATGCAGTACCCGCCGAGGAAGGGGAAGAGCTCCACTCCGTTGGAGAGACCAAGTGGAGAGCGACCTGGTTACACTTGGGATCTCCAACTGGCGCCGAACTGCGAGGGAAAGAAGGAGTGGCGCGCTATCATCGATTCGGCTATAACCGGCTAAACGGTTCAACGCCAATCACATACAAACGGAACCCAAATTTGTCTAAAAATTTCCAAACTCAAAAATATAAAAACTGTGTCAAAATTTCTTGAGAACTACTTTACCGATCTTCATGCACGTTTACACAGGTCTTCGAGAAAGAATTTACAAGAACTTGGACGAAGGCTCTAAGGTCCTAAAACTAAACGAGTTAGATACAGGGTTATATATTCCAAAGTGATCGGGGTGACGAGTAGATTTGATATCTGGATGTCTGCCCGATTGCGCATATAAATCAAGCACTAGTGAAGATATCAGAACAGAACTTTGCATATATAGTGTGGCATCGCCTTTCTAAAAATCGTCGAAATCGGACCATAGCTTTTCAGGCCACATATATCAAACATGAGGACCTCAGTGCTTCCAATTTTTTGATCGAAAATATAGGTAAGTCTCTTTTTTCTTCTAATAATGTGTCTACGTTTTCATTGGGGAGATTTTTTTTTATGTGGTGGGTCCCAAGCCCTACGCACAACCGCACAAGCGGGCTTCGCCTTCTCACTTTAGCTCGCCTCCAAACGGATGTCTGTTAGCTACCCAGGGGATACTTGGTCTAAAACCGGAAGTCGTGAGCTGCTTGAGTCATATGCAAAAGAATCGTTCCTGGCCACTCCCAAGTGAATGGCAATCAGAAACTTTCCTCACTTGCGTGAACTTCTACATATGACCCCATCCCCCACTGAGTAGGCAATTGAAAAGTAAAGTCCTCTCTCGACGAACCAAAATCAAACTCTATAAGTCGCTCATTATTCCCGTCCTGATGTATGGCGCTGAAGCGTGGACGATGACAACATCCGATGAGACGACTCTTGGGGTTTTCGAGAGAAAGGTTTTGCACAAGATTTATGGTCCTCTAAACATTGGCAACGGCGAATACCGCAGACGATGGAACGATGAGCTGTACGATTTATACGACGACATTGACATAGTTCAGCGAATAAAAAGACAGCGGCTACGCTGGCTAGGTCATGTTGTACGGATGGAAGAAAACACTCCAGCTCTGAAAGTATTCGATGCAGTACCCGCTGGAGGAAGCCGCGGAAGAGGACGACCTCCACTCCGGTGGAAAGACCAAGTGCAAAGTGACCTGGCTTCACTTGGTGTTTCCAGTTGGCGCCAAAAAGCAAAAAGGAGGAATGAGTGGCGCGATCTGGTGGATTCGGCTATAATCGCTTAAAGCGGTTCCTACGCCAAATATATATATATAATGTGTCTACGTGCCAAAAATGGGTGAAATCGGGTCATAACTTCAACTAGCTCCCATATAACTAATACTAGGGTTTCCAACTTTCATTGGATTTTATACCATATATATGCCGAATATATGGTTCAAATTGTGTGTTATATTAAAAAAAAATAAATAAATAAATTGCGAGAGTATAAAATGTACGGTCATAACCGAACTTAGCCCTTCCTTACTTTTTTTTTTTTTTTGTTTTCAGTAATCCCTCATTAAATGCATATTTAATTCATAAAAAAATTTTAAATAAATATTTAATTTTTCGTATTAGAAAAATATTGAAAATAAACCTTTTTTGTTCACGCACAAAACCCATGTAACCCCTTAAGCATTAAAATCAACGAAACACACGTTCAATCATCTCACGTGATCTATAATAATTGCGCTTTTATGTCCAAGTATCTTTAGGCAACTGTGTTGAAATTATACATTTTCCTTTCTCCGCACGCACAACTAAAATTCTTCCAACGTTTTCTTAACAACAACTTTCATTTTCATTCCATTTAACTTTTCTTGATAATCACTTTCTTATGTAAATTTCATAACACCGCTATCATTTACAACAACACACAGAGCAAAACACAAGTCCGACACCAATTTTGGTGCATTCAGTAGCCACAACCGAAGATTGCCCGAGTGTGCTCAATAATAACAACATGAAAGCTGCATTTTCTACTTTGTCACTCTTTCCACAACCAACGCCGTCTGTAGGTGTGTAGTACACGTGTATTCGTAAGGTATTTTCTTATTGGCTTTAAGTAGCCCAAAGTGCGAGTATTTAAGGCATTCCGTTTATTGTATACCATTAACGTCATTTAGCACATTTCCCCCAAATTTTGCCTATTCCACTCCCTTTTATGTTTCACTTTTTTGTTGTTTTTTTTGTTTTTATATTTTTATACATATTTTTTAACACTATCGTACAATTCGCCTGCCTGCCAACTGAAAAGAAAGAGTTAAGAGGCAAACTCTCCGATAAAGTTAATTTTGTTTGTTTGTTTGGCTGGCATTGTTGCTGTTGTTACTGTTGTTGCTATTGTAAATTATGAGCACGCTGTCAATGACGCATCGCTTGAAGCGAAGGTGAAAGTGTACCCGTACGAACATTCGAACATTTCCATTTGTTGCGCTTTAAACGCTCGTTTCAATGGCCTTTTTGAGCGTTTTATTTACACGTTTCGTTATACATTTTTAGCTCAAATGTGCGCAGAAATTCGTTTGAAATGTGTGAATTTTATTTAATAATATTATAAATGCTAGATTATGGACTTCCTTTGTTAAAAGTTATTTTTGCAAATAAAATCATACATTTTTAGTACAATGAGCGTGAGAAAGAACAGAACAAAAATTTGAGAACAGTCTTGGAAGCATCGAGAGTAAGTTTTATAGGGTTTTCAGGGATCCTCAGACAATATTTTGTACAACGGAATTGCCTATATTATCGCTAAAGAGAATTTAGCAAAAAAATTTACAACCTTATAATCACAAGACTATCTGTTGATTGGACCCGGCGATGGATAAAAATATAAAAAAATTGGGAATAACTCCAAAACAGTCTCTATCTCAATAGATAGTGTTAGATAGTTCTCAGAAGCCCTTAGATAGTATATTCATTTTCCAAATTTTTGTGCGTGGGAGCGGAGCGAAGAGATATTAGAGGACTGTCTTGGAAAAATCGAGAGCAAGTCCATCCGGAAGATGGATAATAAAAAAAATAAAAAAATTAGGAATAACTCCAAAACAGTTGGATTTACTATCTCAATAGATTGTGTTAGATAGTCCTCAGAAGGCCTTAGATATAATTCATATTCATATTGAACATTTGGTTTTTGACAAAGTTAACAGAATCAAGTCAACGAAATCGAAATCCAACGCAGAATCACTCTTGCCAACAGGTGCTACTTTGAACTGAGTAGGCAATTGAAAAGTGAAGTCCTCTCTCGACAAACCAAAATCAAACTCTACAAGTCGCTCATTATTCCAGTTCTGTTGTATGGCACTGAAGCGTGGACGATGACAATATCCGATGAGACGACTCTTGGGGTTTTCGAGAGAAAGGTTTTGCGTAAGATTTATGGTCCTCTGAACATTGGCAACGGCGAATACCGCAGACGATGGAATGATGAGCTGCACGTTTTATACGACGACATTGTTATAGTTCAGCGAATAAGAAGACAGGGGCTTCGCTGGCTAGGTCATGTTATTTGAATGAATGGAAACACTCCAGCTTCGAAAGTGTTTGATGCCGTACCCGCTGGAGGAAGCCGCGGACTCCTGTCCGTTGGAGAGACCTGTGTGTTTCCAGTTGGCGCCAGAAAGCAAGAAGAAGAAATGAATGGCGCACTCTGGTGGATTCGGTAGAGTCGCGGAAGCGGTTCCTACGCCAAATATATATATAAGTCAACTATTTCAGAAGAACGAAGTAAATATTACCATTAAGTTTTACATTGTACAGCGTTCAAAACTAGAAGAAAGATTCCGGAAATCTTACTAAATGACCACAGAAAGTTACACAACCATATTACCGTTACTTTTTCTTCTTTTCTGTTAAGTTGAGTTGTAATTTTACCAACATTTCGTATACATGCCTATAAAAATACTGCACTGTAATTTTTTCTTATACCCCAATCTCGATGTTATTGTAGGAAGCGCATACAAGATGATTAAGAAGACAACGCTTTTGTGAAAGGAAAGTTTCGCTTGAAATATCAGACAAAAAGTACAGATTGTTCTTTTATTCAGTTGTATTTTACGATCGATTTGGCAGCTGGCGATAAAAAGCGCACTGCTTTGCGACAGTCCACAAATTGATAATTAACAAAATGCGTTGGTCCTGAGTGTTTTCGAATACCACAAGCAAAGCGCGAAAGGTCTGCCACCTTTTGGAAGCAAGCAAAAAATTTATTGAGTGCAGTGATAAAGAGCTAAAAAACACTTAAATGGCGAAGTTTTATTGTGTGAGAGTTGCAACGACTGGAATACCAAGATGACGTCTCGTTTTTGTACCGATTTTTCATGTTTCGCTGCGACAGTAAGCCTTCTTGTATAGTTTCTTTATTTAGTCAATAGAAAGTTCGGCGTGTTTTTAAAGTGTAAAACCAAAATGTTTTGAATTTGGGTCACAGTGGCATGTTGTACAGGGTGTTATAGAGTGATTGGTAAAATGTTATATTAAGAGATATATAATAATAATAATATATAACAAATATGAAATTAATGCCGATTTGTGGTTCGAGTTCGAAGTATTCATAAAATCTTCGTTACATCTTGGAAACATATGCATGATATGATAGATTCAAGCACAGAATCTTCAAGATGTGTCGACTAAATATAACAGAAGAAAATTTTCAAATTTCTTGTTGACATACTCTATAGACTTGATGTAACCCCACAGGAAGAAGTCTAACGACATCAAATCGCACGAGCGATGCTGTCAATTGACTGGGCCATTTCATGAGATTTTCAATAAATCGATTTTGACATTCACCGTGTGGCTTGTGACGCCGTCCTGTTCGGGCCAAAAATATTCGGTTATCATTGAGAGGTAGTAATCCCATTCACAGTCATGGAAGAAGTACGCTCTAATGACGGCGCTGGTCCATAAACCGCACCAAACCGTAATTTTTTCGGACTCATGGAGTACGTGTGGATTGCTTCCTGACCCTTTAACACATATTTTGCTTATTGACGAAGACATTCAGCCAAAAATGAGCCTCATCGCTGCGTAGGACGTAGCGCTCTTAAAGTTGAGGTCACTGACTCCGAATCTCGGTAATAAATTTTAATAATTTCGACTCGTTGTTGGATCATATATATTTCCATGAGGAAATGGCAAACCTTACTGAAGAGAAATGCCAAATTGTCTATTGAAAAACACTTTATATGCAAAGATAATTTAAACAAGTAAGGAAGGGCTAAGTTCGGGTGTAACCGAACATTTTATACTCTCGCAATTTATTTATTTAACTTAATTAATATTATATAATACACAATTTGACCCACATATTCGTTATATATGTCACATAAAGTCCATTGAAAGTTGGAAACCCTAATATTAGGTTAGAAGCACCGAGGTCCTCATGTTCGATATATGGGGCCTTGAAAACATATGGTCCGATTTTGGCGATTTTTAGAATGGGGCTGCCACACTATAAACGTAGTATTTGTGCAAAGTTCTGCACCGATATCTTCACTAGTGCTTACTTTATATATTGTAAAGTTAACGATTCAGATTGTCTTCAAAGTTCTGGTATATAGGAAGTAGGCGTGGCTGTGAAGCGATTTCGTCAATTTTCACAACGTATTATTGGGAGGTAAGGAAACTATTACAAACCAAGTTTCATTGAAATCGGTCGAGTAGTTCCTAAGATATGGTTTTTGACCCATAAGTGGGCGACGCCACGCCCATTTTCCATTTTGTAAAAAAATCTGTGTGCATCTCCCATCTGCCAATTCTTATGTGAAATTTAGTGTTTCTGACGTTTTTCGTTAGTGAGTTAACCCACTTTTAGTAATTTTCAACCTAACCTTTGTATGGGAGGTGGGCGTGGTTATTATCCGATTTCTTTCATTTTTGGACTGTATTAAGAAATGGCTAAAAAAAACGACTGCAGAAAGTTTGGTTTATATAGCTTCATTGGTTTGCGAGATATATATAAATAACCGATTTGAGGGCGGGACCACGCCCACTTCCCCAAAAAAATTACATCTAAATATGCCCCTTCCCGGTGCGATCCTTTATTCCAAATTTTACTATTATAACTTTATTTATGGCTTAGTTATGACACTTTATGTGTTTTTGGTTTTCGTCATTTTGTGGGCGTGGCAGTGGACCGATTTTGCCCATTTTCGAAAGCAACCCTCTCACGGTCCCAAGGAACATGTGTTCCAAGTTTCATTAAGATATCTCAATTTTTACTCAAGTTACAGCTTGCACGGACGGACGGACGGACAGACGGACAGACGGACAGACGGACGGACAGACATCCGGATTTCAACTCCACTCGTCATCGTGATCATTTATATATATATAACCCCATATCTAACTATTTTATTTCTTGGTGACACAAACAACCGTTATGTGAACAAAACTATGATACTCTGTGCAACAGGTTGCGAGAGTATAAAAATGTTTCCTAACGATAAAATATTATTAAGAAAATATAATTTTGCCAAAAATATCTGAATTTTTAGACGAGGCAAACTTTTCAAACTGCCTGGTGTAACTTAATTAACAACAAAAGCAAACGGTGTAAATATTCACGCTTTTATGTCAGCAAACCATTGTTGTTTGTAAGTAAATATGTATGGACGTAATGCTTGCAAAATTCACATATACTTTGATGTGATACGCCAATGGAACCATCTTGATGCTTCCAATGAATTCAAGCAACGAGTGCAAATTGTTTAAGCTTTTCAAGTCGTTGGACGCGGTATTCATATATGTATGTATGTACAAGCCATCCACACAATAATTAAAAAAAATTGAGTTTTCGTGCAAGAAATGGTTGTCATAAAGGTAAGTTCAGCAAAAGAAAACTTAATAAGCCGAGCTTTTGTTAGTCGCCATGGCGATGTAAGTTTAATTGCATTATTTTTTTCTTGTATACAATTATACCTATACATTTCGAATAAAACGACGATCTTGAATTGAGGAAACTCTCTTACATAATATGGACTGGATTTATTTTATACAAAATTATTATTGTAGACATCTTTTTCGAGTAAATAATATGACTTCGTGTAGTGAAGACTGCCGCTTGTTGGCATTGCATTGCAGTTGGTGAGATTTTATATTGAGAGGAGAGATTTTTTTGGTACTACTCCAAAGTTCGATTTAATTCATTTAATTCTCAAATTATGAAGATAATACATACCCATCGAATTCGAAAAAAAAATTAATTCAAATTTACTTCTCTTGAACGCTCTAAATTAGAGTACGCTGTATCTAAATTCTGGCTGAAATACTATGGCGTTAGAACGAATACAAAATATATTTATTATATTTGAACTACGCACTTTGCACTTTGTAGCCGAAGCCAGCTATAAAATCTAGAATATGAAAACGCAAAAAGCATGAATCCATTATGTATGTTTGTCTTTTTAATTATTCAAGGAATGTTGACTTATGCATTACTACTTAAAAAGTATTTTCAATTACCCAACTTGAATTCCTCGATTTTCCTTTTTCAGCACGCTTTAAAATATTATATTTTAAGAATCTTAAGTGAATATCCAAAAAATCTTGGCTCTCAATTATAATTTACTGAAATCAAAATATAAAATTATTTTAACTGACTTGATTAGGCTTTGTTTAGCTCATCATTAGAATCCGTATTTTGAAGATTAGACTTATTATAATAAATAAATAAAGAAAGAAATATTAACATAGCTGTGTTTTACTATATTATAGTATTAGATATATATAGTGCTAGTAATAAAGATATTTAATGGCTTAAGGTGTTAGGTGGGTTTCAAAATTTCAAATTTTGAAAAAACAAAATATTTCTTATTAAATAGTACAATATGTTTCAAAAATATCAAATCGAACCGACTAAAATTCTGAGAGATAGACCCTTTGGAAATTCCGCCTATCAGGCCACGTCAGTTTGAATGTAAAACCTTAAACGCGTTTATCTCAAAACTCAATTTTACAAGTCGATGACGATTTCTTGAAAAGTTATGAAACGATTTTGTACAAATTTTGCACACATCTTTGAAATAACATTATCGAATCTCTGAAACCCACCTAACCATTCAGAGCTGTCTGTTACAACAGTACATGACATTTCTCCGATACAATGAACAACCCGATTCATAAAGGCATCCGATGCCATTTTCGAAACTTAATTTAACTTAAAATAACTTTAGCTATTTAGCTGTCTTGATCAATATCATTTTACTGTCATTCAGAATAACAGAGAATATACCAAAGTTATAGCCTTTTCACATAGGAGCTAATTGATCAATTGAACCGGCCTCTTCTCGATTAAAACGCTGATTAAGATCGATTTACCATACAAAATAAAAATCTACACTGATTTTTAATTGAATTTCAATCGACTTGAAAATGATATGCAACTCTGTGACAAAGACGTACGATGTACGTTCTTTGTCTGTGATTGGCTGAATTTTTTAATACTAATCAGCTGATGAAACTTACTTCTTTTGAAAAGCAAAAACAAACAGCTGATCGACTATCGGGTAGCCGGCAGTGTGCGGGACAAAAACTGGTGTCTCAATCAAAATTTTAATTGATCAATTAATTTGGCTGTGTGAAAAGTAACAAATTCAATAGTGACTGAACGCAGAGATTCATTAAGTTTGACAAATTTTTATTTATTTTTAAAGGTTCTAACACACTTTAACCAAAAATCATCTATCTCACGAATCTATTGACCTACATAGTTCTATATATACATAGTTTATAACTAAATACAAATAATATGCATTCAATTTCAGAGACACTTTCTTCTAGCAACGATTCGAGCTTTCCAGCTTAACTGCGAAGAAGATCATTAACGTTCTGGATATTGATACCTTGCAACTAATCACGTTTCTGTTACAAATACACGGCGTCAAAATGACAAATAAGCGATTAAATTTATATCCATATACAGATATACAGACATATGCATATACAATTAATTCAACTCATTTGCTTATGTATACGTTTGTTGATACCAGTCAATAGCGTAATCTGCCAACAGCTGTGTATAATTAGGCGGCCGCCCTCAAGTATGCCAGTGACGAGTTGCGATTTACTCACGTTTCATTAATAAATATGTACATATGTACACTTTCCGTTTATTTGTTTATAATTGTATCGATTTCACCGACACACTCCCACCTGCCACACCAAGAGCTAACGCTCGTACAACAACAACAGCAATAAAAGTGATATTCAATGCGCACCTTCTGACTGCAGAGACACGCTAGCTGCCGCCCTTACAAGCCGCTTCCCCGCCTCTGCAGCAACTATTTACAAATACAATCCACATATGCATATATGCATATATGTATGTATGTAGGTATGTATGTGTATGGTTGCGAGATTATATATGCATGTCTGCATCGTGAACGTGTGCTCGACTGTATGAGCCTTTGGCATTGTCGCCAATTACGCTTATTCGATTAAATGCAGCTCGAATAATGGTGTTGTTGTTGCTGTTTTTGTTCACGCCACTGCAGCGCGAACTTGCGCTCTGTAAACTGTCGCAAATGACAATATTGTAATGACAGCCGCGCTACTTAGTATGCGCGAAATAGCAACGGAAACAAAACAATACTCGTCACATGTATGAGTGTATGTGTGTATGAAAATATCTATGTGTATCGGTAACACAGTAGCAACACCAGCGTTATCAACAAACAATTGCAATAATTAGATTTAAATTAAAGCCATCCGCAATTTGTGCAATTCGTGATGCTCTCAGCGCTGCGCCGCGCTGTTTATCGTGCTCCGATCGAAAGGCAAACAACAATTAAAGCGAAAAAGCGTATGAAAGTAAGTTGAGAAAATAAAATTTAATTGCAATTAAGTTCTGCACATTCGGAAATATCACTTTCATTGCAACAACAACAACAATTTACTATGCGAGTATGCACAAGTGTTTGTGTCTGTAGGTACTTGCGATGGATCAATTAAGCTTAAGTTGAAAATCTTGTAGAGAAATAAACAAAATCTCATTGATCTACATACATATGTATACATATATCTGGGTCATGAATATGCTGACTTTGCGCTTCTCTGCCTTCCAACGAGATTCAATAAACCAGTGTCAAACGCAATGCCATATAGTTTATTCCTCAAGATAGGCAAAATTCTGAGGAAATCTTCAGTTCAACGAAAATTTTGTTACTGTATTGTATTTCATGATTGCTAAAAGCTTGTTTATTGGCAGCTTCTTAAAGATTCCAAGTTCTTAGAAACAACGCCAACTAAAAATCTGATTCATCAAGAGGCCAACAGCCAAAAATAATATACAAATTTAAGCTTCTGAGAAGCTGAGTGGCAAACATAATTCAAAATATTTTTGGATCCATATAAGTTTAGCAATGTATGTACATAGAAGCTCATTGTTATCTGTTGAATACCCCAGTAGACTACAGTAGAAACCCGATTATTCGCACACATTCAACTCGGCTCTATTTGCCATTTCAAAAATATATTTGACGACGAAACGAGACATGTTACGATAAGTTTTGTGGAATCGCAAAGATTGCAAAAGGCATGGAATAAATTATTAAAATTTAATTTAAAATTTTCTCTTTAAAGAAATAACAAAAGCAATGAAAATTCTTAGTGTTGCTGAAGGTGAGGGATGAAGAGAATATTAAGAAGTGGCTGAACTGCGTTAATGAAGACCTTGGATTGCTAATATTAACAGATGAAGAAATCATTGACGATTTGAACAGTAAAGAGAGAGAGAGAGAAGATGATGAAGAGACTGAAACTGGTGATTTATGTCAAGTACGATCTCACGCAGATGCTTTTGAAGCTCTATATGCTGAAATATAGCACAAGTCGGATCCCATATAGTTGTTACAATTTAAGCGCATCAGGGCCTTGGCCGCAATGCATAGATGTGATTTATTACGTCAAAATACAATCACAAGTTATTTTCAAACACAATTTTAAATTAATGATTTTTATTATCTCAGATCTCTTTCGATAATAACGTATTATCTAAACGACGCATGTAAAATCGAATACATAATAAAAATTTAAATCGAAATTAAAATATTTTTTGATTTGCTTTGAAATCGATTATCCGGTATGCTCCTGGTTTTATTTGGCACGGATAATCGGGGTTCTACTGTACATATGTGTACCTATATCTATATATATGGATTATACTTTATAGCGTAAAAAAAAGTCAGATAAGAATGAAAGAAGCCATTCAATTAATAAATCAAATGATGTGCGCTTCCAAATAAGTTCAATGGTCAGCAGAAATTCAAATCTAAATTAAAATGCACTCAACTAAACTGGAAGAATAATATATTTGTTGATTTCACAAGTTTGAATTAACCCATTCGATCCCATTGTACTCGCTTGGGTACAGAGAAAAATCCCTTTTTTTACCCAAGCGAGTACAACAGAAAAAAATCTCTTTTTTTACCCAAAGGAGTACAATGGGATCGAATAGGTTTTCTGTACCATTTTTTTCTGTACCCAAGCGAGTACAATAGGATCAAATGGGTTAAATATGCTTGCATTCAATTATTTTCTCTCTGAAACTCTGTATGTTTTTTCTACTCTTTCAAAGCACCATCGTCAATATTACAATTTATTTGCCATTTTTGAGTTATCACTCTTACGAATAAGTTTAACATATGTACCTTAAAAAAACCATAAATTAAATAAATATCAAATTTTATGTGATTCTATTAAACAAGTTCAAAAGATTAACCAAATCATTTTGATAAAATTTACATGTTATATGGGTCCTCTAGCTAATTAGGCTTCAATATTATCAACCAAACTTTTGTTAATAAAATGTTAATCTGTCACGGCGAGAGTGATGCTACTTTGTCACACATTTTGTAGTCTTGTTGATATTCATATCAACTTTGTATGGCTAGTAAACATGACTGACATAAAATAACAGAACTTTTATTTAGAGAAACTGTTTACTATATATGTATATATGCATAGGCTTTTATCAGTTCGTCGATAAGGAAAGAGAACGGAAGTCATTTAACTTCTTAAACAAGTGTATTATATGTATGTTTTGAAAAAAAAACACATTTAAAGTTTCACGCTAGCCTTTTGGGGCGCCCGAGCGATCTTTGTTATTTGTCGAATTATTATCGTATAGTTATTATCGGATCAACTTCAAATTTTCAGAGAATATTTTTAAGCTATTACACTTAACGAAAATGTAAAAAAAAAATATATTTTGAAAATCCTGACTACCCCTAACCCCTTAAATCTATGTAAAATACTCATATGAATTTTTTTATAGTATTATTCATATAAAGTTCTCATGTTATATTAGTAGTTTTTCCTCCTATAACGCACTGTTCCAAATTAATTCTAAATAGCTGCAGATAAAAGTCAATTTCAGCGGTTTCTGGTCTTATTAAGAAGACATTTTTTTATTTTATAAATTTTTTTTATAAAAAAAATTCTATTAATTTTTTTCAATACTTTATAATATGAATTCACTAAAGTTTAAGACAAAAAGCTTTAGAAGACTCAATCAATATATGACAATTAGTAAAATTTTCTGAACAAAAAATTTAAAAATTTTCCCTACAGGGTACAAATAAAGTCGTTTTCATATTTTAAAATTTTTACATAAACACAATTTTTTTTTGATTTTCGCAACATTTTGCACTTTCTTGTGTCGTAAATTATTTTACCATTGCATAATGTACAGTTGTTGTTTACACGCATTTATTGTATGATTCCTCGTATTTTATTTGTAAACGTAATTACTTCCACACGCTGCAATTAATATGCACGGCAATGTGCAATATAGAAACCTACGTGTATTCGGCATTTTGATCATGAGTATTTTGATTATGAGTGCACTGGAACTTATCTATAAACTGATTTGAATTTGTAAACATACATATATATGTATACCTACGCCTTATCGGACCATTGTCACAATTCCAAAATGGCCTTATTCGAAAAAATACTTAAAAATTTAAACGACTGTCATTCAGCCTTATTGACTTAGTATAAGAAAATTGAGAGTATGAGTTGTGTACAATCATCTTTTTTGGAACACTTATGTCGAATATATTGTGGGTTAACTTCTTCAAATAAAGTGTTTTTTTAATATTTCGTTTAATAGCTTTCCTTAGCCTTTATAGATCGAAGATATTGCATTCTATCAGTCTCATCACTTATTTTGCATACCTTAATAGAGTACTCTCCGCACTTGTTGTGATATATAAAATTGTTAAAAGAACTGTTATTATATAAAGTCCGCTTCTAACTTATATATATATATATATGAATTACAAAAATATATATATATATTTATTATGTACTTAGCTACATTTTGTACTTATTTACTTTTCTGACTGACAGATTTTCTTATCAGTTGTTATTTAAGCATACATATTTTTTGTTGTACTCAAGTAAACTTGACTCATATATTTGATCTGATCATCAGTGACTACAGATTTACTTGAATGGAAAGAAGCTCATATATATAAATATATATTTATATATAGTATATTGTGATAACACATCATCGTTTGCATTTTACGACAGCAATAACATTGGGAGATAGGGAGCATCCCGATAGGTGCTTCGTAATAGAAGATCACGTACTTAAATGCGTTTGATGCGTCAATGCGGTTGGTGAACGTATTTAAAAATTATAAAAAATTGCATCGTAAAAATAGATGCAAAAGCACTTATTTATATATAAAATTCTAAACTTTATTAAGAAATATTTTTTGTTTTTGCAGTTAAGATGATTGTTACAGTTGCTTCGAATTGAATTGGTTATTTGTATAATAAAATTTTTGTATTATTATTTTACAATTGTTGCACTAATCTGTACTATAACAAGTAAGGAAAGGCTAAGTTCGGGTGCAAACGAACATTTTATATTCTCGCAATTTATTGCTATAGTTTTATTAAGATAACACACAATTTGACCCTTATATTCGGCATAAAGTCCAATAGAAAAGCGAAAATCATCATATAGACTGAGGTAATTTCTGAACCGATTTCACTCATTTTCACCACCAATAATTTTGCTCATTTATTTCACATATTAATCGATTTATAAGCTATTAAGCCCGTCGTATTTTTGAAAATCCTATAATTAGGTATATGAGAACTAGGGGAAGTTATGACCGGATTTTAACCATTCTGAATTAAATTAAGATTTAGAGATTTACCGATAATTTCATTGAAATCGGTCGAGTAGTTCCCGAGATTTGACCCATACATGAGAGATGCCACGCCATTTGTGGGCGTGGCAGTGGTCCGATTTTGCCCATCTTCGAAAGCAACCCTCTCACGGTCCCAAGGAACATGTGTACCAAGTGCCGTCAAGATATCTAAGTTTTTACTCATTTTATCCGTTGCACGGACGGACGGACAGACAGACATTCGGATTTTGACTCGTCTCGTCACCCCATAATTTTGATATACATAACCCTATATCTAACTCGTTTAGTTTTATGACTTACAAACAACCGTTATGTGGACAAAACTATAATAATCTCTTAGCAACTTAAATCTATAATTCAACAAAATTGGTATATCTTTATTTATAATTTTTTTTTTTCAAAAATTCTCTAATAAATTAAAGACTACGGAATAGCGAACTTGAGTACATCTCGACTACATACTAATATAGGCGGGTCGATAAAGATAGAGGCGTCGACTCGGAGCTTCTGAAAAATACGCTCTTTATCAAAAAAAGCTTTGGGAAATGTCACAAAAAACTATAATAATAACAATATTGATGTATAAATTCGTAATAAATTAGAGGGTTATTTGAAAAATTAAAAGATCGTCGAATTGGTTTGGAGCAAAACTAAAAAGAAATTGAAATACACATAAATTGTATGTACATATGTATATATACCAAGAAGAACTCAGTCCTACCTACTGCCTTAGCGTTTGCATTGAGCATAGAATATTCAACCGCAATCAATGTTAATTACAATTTGGGCCATTAACAATTGTACAACTATGGCAAGTAAGGTAAAGAAAACACACGTCAACACACGTCAAAAGGCTACTACTGTGTCCAGTGACAATTGAAAATTCCGCACACGTTCCATACAAAATGTCTAATAAATAAATAAGCAACTGGCGTACTCGTACTCGTTACAGTGCGCGTAATAAAAAGCGTAGAAAACATAATTCAATGCAAAGAAATCGAAGTGAAGATAAAGCGCGAAACGGTAAAAGAAAAGCACGAAATGCCGGAGACCATACACGTTATGTTAAGCAATCGCGGCGGCGGCTTGCTAGTGCTGTTTGTATTCCGCCACCGACAGCCAGCTGAGCAGACGCCAAAGAATGCGATTTCTTTTTTCTATTTACCTGTTTCGTTTGCCTCTTGTCTTTGCATTCGATTATGTTTTCTTTTTTTTCTGACGATTTTCTACCTTTCAGTTTAACAACGGCGAATGCTACATCACAACATAATAGCTTGAAAAAATACGCGCCGATGTGGCAACACTGCGCTGCAACAACTTATATGGTGGCTGCAAACAGCTGTGCAGTTTGCACATGCGCGAATTTCTGTTGGGCGGGTGAAACCATAAATGACTGCATGTCACGCAAGGCAGCCGATAAAAGTGAAAGAAGCGAAGCGAACGTCAATAGCCAGCAAAACAGGACGCACATTGCAACCGAATATTCGCCGAAGCGACAGACACAGACATAGACTACACTCGCACCTTCGGAAAAGTACCACAAACAGTTGAAGATACGCGCAAGATCACACTGAGATATTGCGTTTTTTCCACAAAATGCAATCAACAAGTTTCAAGCGGCAATTGCGGGTATTCAACGGTTACTTTGTGTTTCATTGGCCACTTTTACAAATTCGCTTAAAACAGGTGCGACAAGGGGGGTCTCATATGACATGGCAAAATGCGCATGCGTGCAACTTGCTGCGAAAGAAAAAAAAACGTTACCTTGCATTGATTGCGCAGCGTTTATTTTGATTTTGCGGGAGTATCCACCGTTATCGACGGCTCCAGCTTGTCACTCGCTTTCGAATACTTGCTACCGCGTCGAAATTTATGCTTTACCAAAGGTCACTTTCTATATTCTTTGCGCGTGTTTCTGCTGCACCCCTTCTCTCTCTCACTCTATAACTTGGTTTATTTTATTTAAATCACAATTTTTCTTTTAATTTTTGTACTGCTTTGTTGTTGTATTCTAAGCAAATTTATGCAAAACACATCGCAGACTTGTCACTTTTAATTGTGTTTTCTCTTTTTGTCATACGCATGTATTTATTTCCTCATTTCTATATTCGCGCGAGAGCAAAAACAAAACACATCAATCGCTACGTTCGCACTCGGCAGCGCACACACAACGCTTGGTCGCCTCAAACCGTCTAGATCCACAGTCCGCGAAGAAAGACACGTCCGCTTGCTGCAAGTTACCGCACTCAACTGACCAACTACTAATCTAGCTTTCTGTGCTCTTGCGGCTCATACCAACGAGTAGTGGACTGAAGAAGCGGCTAACCCACCGTGGGAGCTTTATACTCGTTTGGCGTTAGCTTGGGGCTTCGTATGCGTCTTGTGGTAGAGCTTTCGTGAGGGTGGTTTACGCTTTCAAAGCTAACAGTTAGACGATCACTGTGTCCAGCATTCTTTACGATCGCAACTTTTACTTCAAATTGAGTATGTGCTTTTCAAAGCTTTAAAGCTCACAGTGCATGGATAAATAGATGGTGCAGGCAAACTATTACATATTTTTAAATGAAATTATCTAAGAAACTGTCTATATAAAGGTAATTTCGTTAAAATATGATGCCATAACATTTGCTCGGAAAAACGAGAGGAACGGACAAATTTTAGATACAATTTTGAAAAGTCAATAATTTAGACAAAATTGTTTTATGATTCGATTATAAAAGCATTGTTCAAGGTTTCCCCAACTGAAGCTATAACATTTCCCATCTTTCTTCCAATTTGTGGATTCTATCCCAAAAGAATTCCAAAAGCCGGCTTTGCCGTTAAGAATAAATGAAGCCAATTTTTGATATGATTTTTTTGTCATCGACTAAACAATTGGTAGTAGAAGATCAAGGTCTGTGATATAAGACAAGTGAGTTAAAACTTCTCAACTGCTGTTTTCCAAATAGTTTCATACCGGTCTTGTAAAATGAGGCCGAGCGTTGTCTTAATGGAATATTATTCCGTCTTTTCTAGTCGCAAATTCCGGACGTTCTTCGGCTTCAAATCGTGCAAACCACTTTTTTTCGATGTTCGCTCGGCTAGATCATGTCCACTATAAACTTCCACCAAAATACGTTGACATTCGCCGCTTACGCGATTATAGCCGAATCCACCAGAGCGCGCCATTCATTGCCGCAACCGCTGTCTTTTTTATTCGCTGAACTATGTCAATGTCATCGTATAAATAGTCCAGCTCATCGTTCAATCATCTGCGGTATTCGCCGTTGCCAATGTTCAGAGGACCATAAATCTTGCGCAAAACCTTTCTCTCGAAAACCCCAAGTCGTCTCATCGGATGTTGTCATCGTCCACGCTTCTGCGCCATACATCAGGACGGGAATGATAAGCGACTTGTAGTGTTTAGTTTTTGTTCGTCGAGAGAGAACTTTACTTTTCAATTGCCTACTAAGTCCAAAGTAGCACCTGTTGGCAAGAGTGATTCTGCGCTGGATTTCGTGGCTGAGGGGGATGGGGTCATATGTAGAGGTTCACGCAAGTGAGGAACTGTCATTCACTTGGGAGAAGCCCGGAACGTTTCTTTTGCATATGACTCAAGCAGCTCACGACTTCCGGTTTTAGATCAAGAATCCTCTGGGTAGCCAACAGACAGTTTGGAGAAGAGCTAAAGTGAGAAGGAGAAGCTAGCTTCTGTGGTTGTGTGTATGGTTTGGGACCAGCCACATAAAAAAGTTCCCCAATGAAAGACCTGAAACCGAAACTTAACTAAAATTTTGGCCCTGACAGTAGCCAACTCTGAACCAAAAATAATCGAATTTGCTCTATAACTGCTCCTGATTTCATATACTGAATATGTTGAACTATATATTTTTGATTGACAGTATATATTCATCAATATATATCAAATATCTAAATAACGATCTTTGAATGTATATAAACAAAATACAATTTTGCAAATAATATCTGAATGATACATATTAAAAACTTCTTATCGCCAAATTTGTAAACTTCGACTTTTCATTTGCTGTTGCAATTTATAAATTTCCCTGGTATCTCCCACCTTCTGTTGAACTTTCAAGTGGCTTTGCTCCTAACTGCTGCGTCAACTATGCCCTTGAGTCAGTGGCGGTGCAATTGACTTTAAGCATATTTTCCTCGATAGTGCCATTTAGGAGAGCAAGCAAAAGTTAGTTGAGGCAACATTGATGCTCTGTTTTCCACGTGCGAAATACTTGCACACGCGTGTAAATAAGTACTTACACATACACATAATCGTTTAGTATCTTAGTTTTGGCTCCATATTCTATATCTCTGAGCTAGAGCGGTGACAAATGCTTGCAACATTGCATCGAACTTAAGCACATTCGCTCCCACAGATTGTATGGACACAAGTACATAGGTATTTAGATGTATATATATATACATCTGTATAGAAATTTATCAGTGTGTACTGAGATGCTTGTGAGTGTTTAAGGTTGTTTTATGTGCGCTCATAAATGCTGTGCGTGGCTTAACTAAAACTATTTGTACTTGCTGCGACTTACCGAACTTTTGCTCAGCTCCCGCCAACAAATCCCCTATAGTTTTATCCATCTTTATTAAGTTCTACACGCATAAATAAGTAACTCGCACTGTTTACGGTGTTGGTTTATCGCCGCTACTGCCATTTTGCCATTCTGGCAATCGCATTGGCACTGTAGTGGAATTTCGGCTGCTCAATTGTTGCGAGCCACATTTGTAATTCGTTTTGTTGCTTTGCGTCTGCTATCAGTATTTATGCACAACTGCACATATGCCTTGCTTCGAATTATTTATTTCAAAAACTGTTATTCAAGGTGAAGTCATGAAAATTATTCTAAGAATCGATATGCGAAAATAATGAAAAAATTCATTTGTAATCGATTTGTTAGTTTATTAAAATTGGCCATTGGTCCAACAAATTAATTAAATGTGGAAATCTACAGCCTTAAGATCAAATATTTGTTATTATGTGTATTAGAAATAGAACTCTCAATTTAAATTTTCAAATCTTGAATGATTTAAATAAACCATTAGAATTCGGCTCTGTTTTGGCTCTACGCCTCCTCAAAGATCTTGGAATTTAAAGATTAGTTTTTATATTGAATTTCATTGACATTCTGAACCAATTCTAATCATAAGTATGGCAAATTTCTAACCACAGTGATGATGATAGGCTTGATCTAGTGAACATTTTATGCAAAATTTATAAAAGCAATTTTTAACAAGTAAGGAAGGGCTAAGTTCGGGTGTAACCGAACATTTTATACTCTCGCAATTTATTTATTTAATTTTATTTATATTATATAATACACAATTTGACCCACATATTCGTCATATATGTATATGGTATAAAGTCCATTGAAAGTTGGAAACCCTAATATTAGGTTTGAGGCACCGAGGTCCTCATGTTCGATATATGGGGTCTTGAAAACCTATAGTCCGATTTCGGCGATTTTTAAAAAGGGGCTGCCACACTATAAACATAGTATTTGTGCAAAGTTCTGCACCGATATCTTCACTAGTACTTACTTTATATATTGTAAAGTAAACGATTCAGATCGTCTTCAAAGTTCTGGTATATAGGAAGTAGGCGTGGTTGTGAAGCGATTTGGCCTATTTTCACAACATATCATTGGATGTAAGGAAACTATTACAAACCAAGTTTCATTGAAATCGGTCGAGTAGTAGGCCTGAGATATGGTTTTTGACCCATAAGAGGGCGACGCCACGCCCATGTTCCATTTTGTAAAAAAATCTGAGTGCATATGGGAAATAGGTGAAGTTATGGCCCGATTTCACTCAATTTTGGCACGGAGACATATTATTAGAAAAAATATATTCTCTCAAAATTTCTGAGAGACTTAACTATAATTTCGGTAGAAAATTTGTTAGAAGTACTGAGGTCCTCATGTTCGATATATGGGGCTTTGAAGACCTATGGTCCGATTACGGCGATTTTTAGAAATGGGCTGCCACACTATAAATGCAGTTCTGTTCCGATATCTTCACTAGTGCTTACTTTACATATTGTAAAGTAAACTATACAGGTCGACTTCAAAGTTCTGGTATATAGGATGTAGGCGTGGTTGTGAACCGATTTGGCCTATTTTCACAACATATCGTTGGGATGTAAGGAAAATATTAAAAACCAAGTTTCATTGATATTCTGTATCTTCTTTATAATAAAATTTAAGGTTTCTGGTGTTTCCCCTTACTGAATTAAAGCATTTTTAGTAGTTTTCAACATAACCTTTTTATGGGAGGTGGGCGTGGTTATAATCGGATATTAAAATTATATCCAAATATGCCCCTTCATAGTGTGATCCTTTGTACCAATTTTTATTTTTCCTTAGCTATATTTATGGCTTAGTTATCGCACTTTATGTGTTTTCAGTTTTCGCCATTTTGTGGGCGTGGCAGTGGTCCGTTTTTGCCCTTCCTATGGTGCCAAGTTTCATCAAGATATCTTCAGTTTTACTCAAGTTACAGCTTGCACAGACAGACGGACAGACAGATATCCGGATTTGAACTCCACTGTTCACCCTGATCACTTTGGTATATATAACCATATATCTAACTCGTTTAGTTTTGGGTGTTACAAACAACCGTTATGTGAACAAAACTAGTATACTCTCATAGCAACTTTGTAGCGAGTCTGACCGTCTAGGAGCAGAAATTTTACTCCGAACTTCTGCATGAGAGCGCTTCATTCTGGAGAGGGTTGAATTATTTATTTAAAAGTCTGATCGAATTTAGAGTACCTTCGAAGGAGATTTTCAATGACCATAAAGTAGTGTTTATTTATTTAATAAGTTCTAATTTACCTACAGCCCTTATTTTGCACCTTGATTTTATTGGTGATACACTTACTTTAGATTTTGGCCATTCACTACAATTTATACTTTCTGTAAATTTGGCACAGAGTATAACATTTTGTAAGCCAAACAAGATAGATATAGAGTCACACCTCTGTTGTGTGCACTTGTCAAATACAACACCTTGCTAATTTATCAAGTTTGACAATTTATGAAGATTTGCCTATTTTGTGTCATAAAAAAAGCGTCTCAAAATAAACTTTCAAGATGTCAAACGATCTTTACAAGGCAAAACCTTAAGGAAATGATGATGATTGGTACAGTGTTTCCTTAGTAATCTGAGGAAGTTGATATTGCAAATGGTTAGTGTCTCTCTCCCTAATATGTTATACGTACATACATACATATCTCTTAAACTACTTAAACTATATTAACCAGACTTACTGGAAACATTTGCCGCTGACACGACATGATGCAATATCAGCCGAGATCTCCTGATAGTAGTTATGCAGTGGCCTTTTGGCTATGACGATCACGTATTGAGTGCGTTATCAATATTTTGAGCGTTTCGCTTACCTGAGCTCGACTCTATTTGTATATATGATATTATGTGATAAAAATGAATTATATTCCATTCAGAGGATGACAAACACTTCTCATTCAAATCGTATTATCTAAATAATTATTTCTGTTATCATTAGTAATTGCAAATTAATTGTTAACAAATTCACTATCATTTACTGCTAGCTACAGCAGCTTTCCTAATTACTTAACACAATACCAACTGGTGTTAACAGTTTTATTAGTACAGGTTTGAGGCAGATAAGAGCTATCTATAGACACTTATATTAAAAAGCACGTACCTAGATAATATTATTGTTATGAATATACATGTAATGTTCTTTCATTTTAGGACATATGAGTTTTGTAGTAAAATTGTTTCATCGTTCTTAATTCTGGTATAAGAGCCGTAAGATTGTCATAACGGTAATGAAAAGTGATCGTATGCACATTGATTTGTATAAATCAAGAAGCAACGAAGATATCGCAATAATCGGACTATGACTTTTCATGACCTCTGTACCTATGGATAATTTTTCACCGATAATATCTGTAAACGTCTCAGATATTTTATAGAATTTCCGAGGGAATATTTATCTTCTATTAATGTGCTTTTGTGTCAAAAATGGGGGAAACTGAACAATTACTTCCCCTAGCTCATATATACCAAATATTAGGATATTCAAATTTCCAGTGGCTTTAAACCGTATCTTTCATGTCCAACTTTACTTTAAATTATAATGCTGGTAGTTAAGGTTTCTTAACGTGACGCGGTTGGAGGGAGTGCTGTGATAACTGGAGAGGGCACAATAGACCTTAGGTCGCGGTGCAGTCCTCAATATATAATCTAATATAATCTAATGCATATATACAATCTTATAAAATTGATATATATACCTCTGTAATCCGTTAAAAAAGAAGCGATTTCCAGGGGTCTTCAAGTTTTGAAACGATAAGGTGTCACTCGGGATTGATTTCTGGTATGAACCGAGTATTTTAAAGCAAAAGACAGATCGTAAGTTTTTTATTGTTAAATTCCATATACATTATCAAAATGTGCTAACTGTATTTAGCTACAATACACTCAATATATAAATTGAATTCTTTTCACAGGTGTACACCGGTTTATTCCGCCGAATCCGCTTTGTCAACATCACCGTTGCTATTAAAGCTCTCATCGCTACAATCGACACCTTCATCCTTCTCGTTGCCATACAATTCACTGTCGCCCTTTATTGTATCGCCTAGAGGTTGAATTCCTAAATTGGCCACAGTGTTGCTTTTCTCCCCCGTGGATTTGCAGCACAATCCCCGAGCAAGTGCAGCCATTTTGTTTACCCAATAAGTACCACAGGTAGGGGATGGATCCTCGAATGATGAATTGTTCTTCTCCAAACCAACGGAACTTTCCGTCGGATATGTGGCGACATGTTGTTTGCTCCGATGACGTAAACGAAAACTGCAAACACCACAGAAGAAGGTGCCCTTAATGATGTGTGCACATTTTATTGTCTCCGTTAGAAAGGTGTAAAAGAATGGATTCAGCACGGAACTGGTTATATTCAGTATACCGAAACAGTAATGCAATATTATTGGTGTTCGTCCAGTATAGGACCCACATATGCGCATAAGTAGGAAGATCCAGGTGGGCAAACGGAGAAAGAGAAAACCGGTGATTAACATAATGATTATGCTAAACATGCGTATATGGCGTGTTGTACGATTGTTGTTGTTGGCATTCGTAGGCACGGAACGTGTGGTGTTGGCTGGCAAAATAAACTGTTCAATGCTGGTTGCGCTCGGATTGTTCAGTTGTGGTATTTTGATGCTCGTATCTGAGGCTGTGTCAACTCCACTCGTAATTGTTGCGCAGCTGCATGGTCGCTCTTTGGTATCAGTTGGATCCTCCTTCAAGTTCCGCTCGTCGTTTTCCAATTTTCTCGCACAACTGCAGTAGAGGTAACGCCACCAATTTTGCAAACAACCGTTATGCTGATTTTTACTCACAGTAGTGGCGGTATGACGACGTTTCCACAATTGTTTGGCAATCACTGTATTAATCCATATAAAGGCAATTATGGTTGGTACGAAAATTATGGCGAAAATTGCGAAGTAATATACAGCGATAGATGACTGAAAAGAGATTGTAGAGGTTAGGTTTGTAGGCAGATCTCTGCAAAAACAGAAGATCTCACTTAGACAGCCTGGCGCTGTCCATTGTGATACCAATAAAGCTGCCTGTGGATCAAAAACCTTTAAGATTCAGGAAAACGTTTGGAATTCGTTACAAATTTCTTAAGACGGTTAATGCCGATTCTAGCCAATTCGCTAGGATCGCTGGAAAAAGGGCCTTCCGAGGTGTTTCAACCTCAGTCTGGCAAAAGCTGGACAATGAAGAAGGAAATGCTTAGATTCCTCCATACAGCTTTGGCAACAATCATCTGCCACGATCCCAAGTTTCAACGCATGGGTACCCATTGGACAATGTCCAGTAAGTACACCAATGATCGCGCTGAGATGGACCTTGCCTAGAGAAAGCAGTTAAAAGGACCGCTTACGTTACACAGAGGCCCAAAAGGACCTCGCCACTTCACAAGTTCTGGTAGTTGACCAACGTTTAACAAGCTCATGCGTAGTCTGCATGTCCAGCGCTCTTGCGCAGGTGGACCATGGACTACCAACGCGCTCCCATTCCGACGTCAATGTAGCTAGGGTACCCTCCCTTGCAAGCTATATCCGCTATACGGTTACCAACGATTCCGCGGTGACCGGGTACCCCCATAGTCGGATAGCAAAATAGCTGGAAGCTATTGATAAGGATCTAAGACACTCCTTAACGAGCCCAGAGCGTACTGTCATTCTGTGATCGTAGAGGGAACTATTATTAGTTTTTGTTTTGTAGGCAGTTCGTTAGAGAATGCTTCGAATATTGATTTAAACACAAATGCAGAACTATGGATTTTCAATTATATTCTTTGACAGCGTAGGCAGTTAATTTCGTAGACTCGAGACTTACCACATTGGCTGATCCAATGGGTAAAATAGATCTAGTAAACAACTCTTGGCGTGGAAATCTAGATCAGTGTGACCTCTTTCTTTTGTTGTTATTGGAAAGGTAACTTCTTAAAAGACCCACCAAACTTAATGACATTGCTTCAAAGCATTGTTAGCGGGCTTGCTGTTGGAGTATCTGCATAAGAAACACAATCGAACGTCTGATCCGATATAATCTTAAAACTGTTCATCTAATATTCACTCGACCAACTCATTTTACGAAACTATTTCTATCAGCATTGAGATAACCTCGTAGAGTAATCGTTTATAGTTTCATTGAGCTGGACAATGCTGTGTTTGTTATCGTCCATTTCCACAAAGTATTCCTTTTGGGGTTGACGCGTGGCAGCTACGTTTGTCGTCAGTGGCACTAATTAGAGCAGTCAATCGAATTCGCCTACATACACACATATGAGCTAGCGTGAGCGCCAGTAATGAGCAACCGAGATAAATGCGCAATTTGGATTCACGCTAGCGTCAGCAGTCACCTTTCACACAGACACCACTTCAACTACTCAGCGCCACCCACACACAATTTTTCGCCACACGTTCCCGAAAGAGGAAACGCTGGAAAACGAAGCACACACACACACCTACCTGATTGGATATACACATCATCACCAGCTCATTTGTTATCATCAGGACGTAAGTATGATTATTGTTGGTGGCCCGTTGTTCCCAATGGATGTTTGTTGCTGCTTCGGCAAATGTGTCGTATGGCATAGTTGTGCCAAATTCTGTTGTTGTTGCTGAACCGGCACTAACCGCCTTCTGCATGTAAATATGGGCTGTGGGTGCAAGTGTAGTGTTGTGCATGCCGGGCAGTGGGATCTTTTGCAACGTCAGTATGTAGACGGGGAATAGCTCATAGACACCAAACACCGGCCACGATATGCCAACGGCCGCTGCCCATAAGACGAGCATGCTGAGCACACAGAAAATGACGCCAGGATTCCAAAAACTAATTACGGCTCTCATGACGGCAAAATAACGATCCATCGCTATGCCGACCAGTGTCATCGAGCTCACCAAAATCGCGGCAGTGGTGATGAACGGCACCAAATGACACATGCAGCGACCGAGGATCTGAAAAAAAAAAACAAGAAAAAGTAATGAAGGCCATGTAGCATTTGTAAGCGCTTTAAACTTCTTCGTCGTCATTCCCAAAGCTAGATCTTTATTTCAATCACTAGTAAATCGTAAACTTACCCAAACCTGTATGAATTCGTTTGCTATTTGACTCAAATAGGCCACTGTGAGGAACGTGGTGTTAATCAAATCACTAATCGCCAGTGATATGAGGCAAGCACGAAAAAACGGTCGGATTTGTCGTCGAATATTCACGTGCAACGTACAGATGTTGCCGCACAGCGAAATGACAAGCAACAGCGACATAACTGTTATGAAGGCACTACGTTGGGTGGCAGTCAGCGTGAGCAGATCCTCCTTTAATATGCCATAAAAAATCGTTGTGCCGGATTCATGATTGCTTGTTGGTGTGCTGTTGGTGCTGCCCTCATCTACATCTGCTTTACTCTCAATTCCATGTCTTCTGCTCAAGCTTATGATATCTTTGACGTGGCGAAGAGCGTTTTCAATGAAATTTCGGTTTTCAACCACGAACGCCATATTTTGCACGATGCCAGTCAAAAATTGGTAATTAGTAGACTACCAGGTTAATCTACTGAAATAGGAAATTTGTTAAAAACACATTGGCTAAGAAATAAGGAATATTTCGGTTTTCATTCCATTAATTTATTTTTAGTTTTTCATTCCATTTATTTTATTTAATATTAGAAAATTTTTAGATTTTATATAGATTACGATTAAAAATATAGGAAATAGACTCCGGCCTTGAGCTCGCGGACAGAATACCCTATATTAGTTATGGAATGCCAGCTCACACAATCAATATCATCGAACTATTTCATTACAAGACTGGCCGCAATTGGCTTAGTACTGGATAGATGGACCATTGCTAGTAACACTTACGCAGTCGCAAGGTCCTTTTGGTCTGAGGTAAGCCCCAAGAGTACCTAACGAGCTCTTTGCCCTCTACAAGATTCGTCCTCCCTTAGTTGTTATGCTAGTTTCCAATGTTGTTTAGAAGAAGCTAAGATACAACTTCTCTATCCTTCCATCAACCTCCTTACATCTCACACCTTTTGACACCCATTTGAAATAAGTGAGAATAATAATTAAACACATAAGCAGATCTCTGACGAAATTAAGACATTTTGAAAAAAAGAACCAATTACGGGAGTTGTTGATATTCATCTCAGGGATCCGCAATATAGTCTAACCGGGATCACCAACACTACTTGTATAAAATTGTTCGAAGAATATCACAATTTTTCCACATAGCCAAGACGCAAAATAAATCCACAAAATTGGGATTGTACTTGTAGTCAAAACCGATGGCAATTTAATCCAAACCACATCATAACATGTCAGCCGATCCCACGACAGTCGGTTAAAAGAAATCGGAACGGACTCGGATTTTTATCCGGTTAAGAACTTTCAAATCGATAGCAAACCTCGAAATTTGTTGGGTAATGAGTTATGCCAATACAACAACAGCAACAATATATCATCTTTCAATGAAGTATCAAATCATCTTACAAATCGACACACTAATTGATGACAGATTTACTTGACAGTTAATTTTTGTACTCCTTCTTTGCAATTCTAGAATTAATCCATTATTTTGGAATGCATTTTTCAATGCAAAATGATTTTTCCCGTGGTATTATGCCGCTGGAATTGATATTTTACAACACAAGAAGAATTTATGAAAACATTATGGTCTAATTGGTTGCTACAGGGATTTTTTAAATTCGCGATTTTTTGGTATTTTGCTTACACTTCTTAGAGACTTATACGATACTTTCTGTATCTTTCTTTAAACTTCGAAATCACTTTTCAAATATTTTTTTTTTCGAATTATTTCTCACAAAGTGTTATACTCGGGTTTCCATACGATTTCTGAACTTTCAAAAGCAACACAAATTTAATAAACCAAACATTTATCGACGAGAATGGTCCGTTACAACCAAATGGTTAAGGTCGACTAAAATAAATTCATAGAAATTGAATATAAATATTACCAAACGGATGCCCAGCTGCTCCATAAATTTATGACGCCGGCTCTTTTGAGTATCTTGTGTCACATTATCAGTCACTCTTAGCGCAATTACTGTCGAATGCAATGCGTTGATTTATCAGTGATTTTTGGCATATCGCGATATTGATATAAAAAATATGCAATTACAATTACTTATTTATCCATTTTCATATATATTTAATCAGTATTTTAGCACCATAATACTAATTGTTTATAGAAATGGAGGTAAGTCTGCAAAACAAAATAAAATATAGTAAAGCAGAAATAATGTAGTCCAGAATTTTTGGGAGTGTGCAGGGGCGTATACTTTACAAATTTTACTTAAGGAGTTAAATTAATGGATCTATGGTTTTCATGTTAAATATGTATCTGATGTCTTGACCATTGTAAGATGAGTGGTGCCACGCCTTGAAGGCACTTTATCCTTAAAAAATAATCGAGATATAGTAAATGTGGGCTGTCAACACACTTTTGTAACTAGGCTCTGCAAAATCTAACAAATAATCTCATTTCTCAGTGGAGGGTTTGTTAGGAACCATCGCTGTCGGATCGTAGAATCATTCGATTCGATGTGGGAGGGTTCATTGAGACCTGCTCTTCGCACAACCCAACAGAGATTGGGCCAATTGAAAATAGGCTCAAGAATCAGAGAATAATGCAGAGGAAATTGTGAGGCAGTGGCTAGTAATTATCAAAGGGACTATTGAAGCTGCCTATCTCGAACAGAGAGAGATTTAACATAAATTAAATTCTGTGGGCAAAAGAACTTTCACCAGGGTGTGGTTCCCTCGATATTATCTGGACTATATAAAATTTTCGGTATTAGATATGTATGGTGTTCTTGGTAGGGGTTTCGCTTAATTTTACTAAATATTATTTTCTAAAATTCAATGTAATATCTAGAGGGTATGAGGGCGTTGTAATACCATGAAAACTATCTGTAAGGACACCAAGAATGCCGATGGCACTCTTTCATAGAGACGACATTAGCAAGATAAGAAACCAAACTGATGGAAAAGTTAACAAAAGAGCATCGAGGATTCGTGTACTACTATTTCGGTTCCCTACTTGTAAAAGCCTAACTATCAGAGGCGTCGCAAAGAAAAGTGGTTTTTGGGATAAAATGGATATCTGCGCGACAGAATAATGTAGGCTCAACGATCTTACAGCAGAGACAACAGAGGAATGACTATCTGATTGTACCGCATTCTGAAGAAGAAAGAGTCAGTCTGCGCTGTTAAAATTCCTTATCGTGATAGGGTTAGACGAGGAGATGCTTTCCGTGTAGAGAGTGCAATAGACTAGAGGTCGGAGAGCATATTTCATAATAAACACTAAACTAATCTACATGAATAATGTCATCTTACTTTTAGAGTAGGCATTAGGGGATTTACTCAAAGTATTTTGGTCTCGGTAAGTAGATTAACGAACATGGTCTTGTAAATGTACTTTGTAGATATGGTAAGAATTGTATTTCAAATAATTTTTAATCAGTACAAGCAGATATCTTCTGGCCTGACTGCATATTGTTCAAAAAATGAGACATTTCCATTGCTCTTGATAAATCCCCTACCACGAATGTATTCTACGAGTACGAGTTCAGCTATATTGCAGTATTATTTGACATAAATGCATAAATACCCGCATATCCATAGATGCTATGAAAATGTAATATCGTAATAATAATTAGCGTTGCCGACATCACCCACCCAAAAGCATTTCCATTTGTGCCAATTTTAAGGATCCATTACATTTGCATGATGCGCCCGGCGAAAATTGGCGAAATTAATCACAAAATGTTTTACACCGAAACGAGTTGACGGTAATTGGAATTTCGCTTAGCTCGGTGGCATGTAGCAAAAGTCGGCGATGGGCTCGCAAATACTCGCGCTGCTGTTATTGCGGTCAGTTCGATTGCCTCGGTCGTGTAGTGAATCGTTGACAGCTAACAGGAACATTTGTTGTTGGTTTGAAACGTGTAATTTCCGAGTTTTGGTTGCAAATTTTGACATGCATTCATTTGTACAGGTAAAGAATTGCATTTTAATTGGAATATTTATTCGTAGAAAAAATGTAAATCAATAAATAAAATGGATTTTACTTTCGTATAAGTTTGTGTAAATACTAAAGTATACGCAGTGTTGCTGGTTTGTTAATAAAATGTTAGTTTTTTGTAATAGTTGTCTACGCTCTAAAATAATATGCAAGAAGTTTACAAAGTACGAAAATTTTGGTTCATGATTAAAATACTCGAATTATAAATTATTCAATTTGTGAATATTTTCAATTAAGCCAAACGTTTGTAGATTATAATATATGGTAATAAAAGTAGTCGTCTCAATACATTTTTTTATTAGTATATAATTGTTACAAGCACAAAACTAAATTCTGTTCCAGGAATATTACACTGGACGACGTAGACACCATGTTAAAACAGAGGTCTTACATCATCCACAGTAACTTTATTATTTTTCATTCAACTGTTTTTTTATACTCTCGCAACCTGTTGCACAGAGTATCATAGTTTTGTTCACATAACGGTTGTTTGTGTCACGAAGAAATATAAGAGTTAGATATGGGGTTATATATACATAAATGATCAGGATGACGAGTAGATTTGAAATCCGGATGTCTGTCCGTCCGTCTGTCCGTCTGTCCGTGCAAGCGATAACTTGAGTAAAAATTAAGATATCTTAATGGAACTTGGAACACATGTTCCTTGGCACCCTGAGGAGGTTGCTTTCGAAAATGGGCAAAATCGGTCCACTGCCACGCCCACAAAATGGAGGAAACCGAAAACCTATACAGTGTCATAACTAAGCCATAAATAAAGTTATGAAAATGAAATTTGGAACATAGGATCTCATTAGGGAGGGGCACATTTGGATGTAATTTTTTTGGAAAAGTGGGCGTGACCCCGCTCCCAAATAGGTTTTTTGTATATAACTCGCAAACCAATAAAGCTATATAAGCCAAACTTTCTGCAGTCGTTTCTCCTTCTCCTTCTCCTTTCCTTATACAGTCCAAAAATGAAAGAAATCGGATAATAACCACGCCCACCTCCCATACAAAGGTTAGGTTGAAAATTACTAAAAGTGGGTTAACTCCCTAACGAAAAACGTCAGAAATACTAAATTTTACAGAAGAAATGGCAGAAGGAAGCTGCACTGAGATTTTTTTACAAAATGGAAAATGGGCGTGGCGTCGCCCACTTATGGGTCAAAAACCATATCTCAAGAACTATTCGACCGATTTCAATGAAATTCGGTATACAACACTTTCTTGACACCTGATGACACGGGTGGAATATGGCGCAAAATCGGTGCACAACTACGTCTACTTCCATAACCCAATTTTGAATTCCATCTGATTCGTTCACTTTATAATGTATTCATAAGAACCAATGAAATGCTTAGCGGAATAAAACTTTACACAAATACTGTATTTGAGCTGTGACATCACTTGTGGAAAAATTGTCAAAATCGGACCATGACTTTTCAAGGCCCTGATATCAAACATGAAGAACTCAGTACCTGAGTTAATTTTTCACCGAAAATATAGGTAAATCCCTCAGATATTTTATTGTAATTCATTCCCTCTGAATTTTTTTCTTATAACAGTTTCTCTCTGTAACTGAATTGGTAAAAATCGGGTCATAACTTCCCCCAGATCCCATATACCTAATTATAAGTAATATTAAATTAAGTGAGCGTATAGTCTTCGATACATTGTATCTTGGTGGTGAAAACGAGTGAAATCGGTTTAGGAATTACCTCAGTCCCCATATACTACTTATGATAACTCGTTATTCTATTGAACTTTATGCCGAATATATGGGTCGAATTGTGTTGTCTTTATAAAATTACATCAATAAATTGCGAGAGTATAAAATGTTCGGTTACACCCGAACTTAGCCCTTCCTTACTTGTTAGATATATCATACATATATACATCATCATAAATCAGAAAACTAGTAAGTGGTCTTTAGCGACCTAAGGCCTTAAGGAAACGCTCGGAGGAAATTTAAGTAGTTATCATTGGTACGGAGGCCTACTTTGAAGAAATATGCAATCGTAGTTCAAAAATGATATCAATATTATCACAATCTGGGATCGCCATTACCAAACTGAAGTTTTGTTGTTTAACTTGTGATTTAGTATTACCAATTTATAGCTTTTAACTTAACAGCAGCTTTTAGTTGTGGCATAGTTTCTAAAAGTATGTGTACAAAATTTCATCAAGATATACTCAAGTTATCGCTTGGGACGAATAAGGGACATTCGGATTTCCATTTGTCTCGTCATCCTGTTTATAACTCTATATTTATCTGAATTAGTTTAGGGGTCCATTAGGTGAATATTGAGATCAGGATATTTGGTATAATATGAGAACATGAGGATTTTCATCTAAGAACTTCCATGAGTGACTTTAGTGCATTTACATATTTCTATAAGAGATTCGAAGAGAAGATATGCATATATTGTTTATACTTTAAGTGCGGGTAGCCTCCTTTGTAAAAAACGATGTCAGTGAGGTCTGAGGGAACATGTAAACAAAAACGGTTTGGGATATCAATGAAATTCTTTATTCCTGTGAAAGTACATTCGATGCCATTATGTATGGACCTAAATTTCTTTTGCGTGGCCACCACGGGCACGCTTGTAGAAACACTGACGCTGAACCCAATTTTCCACGATTTTCAAGCATAAATAGTGCTGCAATTTCACGTTCGATATTCGTACGAAATTCATCAATCTACGCATAGACAATAGACACAGGAAGCAGTACGGCCCAATGACGCCGCCGGCCCATAAAACGCCCCAAACCGTAATTTTTTCGGTATGCAATTGTGACTTATTGAGTACGTGTGGATTGCTGCCTGACCAATAACGCATATTTTACTTATTGACGAAGCCATTCAACCAGACATGAACCTCATCACTGAAGATGATTTTTCGGTGAAAATCCGGATAATTTTCAAGTTGTTGCTCAGCCCAATTCACGAACATACGACGATTCTGAGGCTCAAGCGGCTTCAGTTCTTGCGTCAATTTGATCTTGAAAGGATGTAAATCAACAAAACACACCACCACGACGTCACATAGATGTCCCACACTTCGAAACGACGTGTCAGAGACTGATTTGGGTCTTCCTCAATTGATGCGCTATTCAGCAATATTCTCGACACTACGGGCTACACTTTGTCTCACTGGCACGGGAACATTTTGTACTGTGCCTGTGGATTCAAATTTTTTCACAATTGTTGATCTGACAGGGCAACTATGACTAGCGGCTATCACTAGTTGAGGCCATTGACTCCGAATTTCGGTTGTTAATTTTAATAATTTCGACTCGTTGTTGGATCATATATCTTTCCATGATGAAATGGCAAACCGTACTGAAGAGAAATGTCAAAAGAGCTGGAAGAAATATGGTATCGTTTGCGGTCCCTTTCGGTCTACTTTTGTAGCGTCCTATTGAAAACCCCTTTATTTCACATGCTTTTAATTGTTACCAATTTCGAAGGGGTCCTCCCTTTGGCTGCGTCTGAACTAAGTACTTACTTCTTATATTTGTTAATAGACTTCGACGAATACTACAATATGTTTCACACATTGAAACATGTAGCTTACAGTTTTCTAGAGCATTTATTTATTTTCACCAGAACCTTAGTCTTCTTTTTTACTTTTAAAGTGATTCAATAAAAAATTCTTTCAAAAAGTCCGTTGTAACGGGTGATTTTTTTGAGGTTAGGATTTTCATGCATTAGTATTTGACAGATCACGTGGGATTTCAGACATGGTGTCAAAGAGAAAGATGCTCAGTATGCTTTGACATTTCATCATGAATAGACTTACTAACGAGCAACGCTTGCAAATCATTGAAATCATGGCCCTAGAAAAGTTTGCAGAAAATCCGCTTTTTTATCGACAAATTTTGTTCAGCGATGAGGCTCATTTCTGGTTGAATGGCTACGTAAATAAGCAAAATTGCCGCATTTGGGGTGAAGAGCAACCAGAAGCCGTTCAAGAACTGCCCATGCATCCCGAAAAATGCACTGTTTGGTGTGGTTTGTACGCTGGTGGAATCATTGGACCGTATTTTTCAAAGATGCTGTTGGACGCAACGTTACGGTGAATGGCGATCGCTATCGTTCGATGCTAACAAACTTTTTGTTGCCAAAAATGGAAGAACTGAACTTGGTTGACATGTGGTTTCAACAAGATGGCGCTACATGCCACACAGCTCGCGATTCTATGGCCATTTTGAGGGAAAATCTTCGAGAACAAATTCATCTCAAGAAATGGACCCGTAAGTTGGCCACCAAGATCATGCGATTTAACGCCTTTAGACTATTTTTTGTGGGGCTACGTCAAGTCTAAAGTCTACAGAAATAAGCCAGCAACTATTCCAGCTTTGGAAGACAACATTTCCGAAGAAATTCGGGCTATTCCGGCCGAAATGCTCGAAAAAGTTGCCCAAAATTGGACTTTCCGAATGGACCACCTAAGACGCAGCCGCGGTCAACATTTAAATGAAATTATCTTCAAAAAGTAAATGTCATGAACCAATCTAACGTTTCAAATAAAGAACCGATGAGATTTTGCAAATTTTATGCGTTTTTTTTTTTTAAAAAGTTATCAAGCTCTTAAAAAATCACCCTTTAGTTACCTAGAAAGAATATATGTATTTACTACGATGTATGTATGTATATCTACTCCTCCGGCCAAAATAGCACTGACTTGCAATTATTAAATTCAAATTGCACCCATTAGCAAGTTTTAAAGTATCGCTGCCATTAAACGAATATCAACAACGCCACCCACAAATGAAAGCATAATTCGTCTTCATTAAATCGTTTTAATTTTATTGAATAGAAACACCAAAGTTTCGCTTGTAATTGATTGATTATTTTAATTATTAGCATTTTCGAGAGGACGGGCACAGGAAAATTGCGGTAATGCGATAAAATTTCAATTGAACAGTTATGTTTCACATACATACATACTGAATATGTATGGATTCATAGGCGTTTATATGTAGGAATAGTAAATATTTTTTATTTGTTTGGCAGTTACAGCATTTAACCATATGTATAATTGGGGGGTAGGCAAATTCTGGTAAATACAGTTATACATTCGAAAGCTTATTGGATTATGGCAACAATATTTACTTATGCATTTATGTGTTTTTTTTTTTGTCTGACAAACGTGTAAATTTTAGCAAATATATGAACAAGTTATTGTCATTGTGTACATCGATAGGATTTCAGTTTACTTTAAACGGCGTATTTATGCATATTCTAGCATATTCTTCAATTTCTCTTGTCGTTTTCGATTTGTAGAGGCAACGAAAATTGTATATAGACTTTTATGCTTAAATTACTTAATTTCGTTTTAGCTAAAATTAATTACGTAAAAAAATGAACTTAAACATTCATGAGCAACATAACGCACACATATCAAATACGCTTAACAGAGTTAAAATATTACAACAACATTATAAAGAGCTAAACTTAACACATCACAATAAGAAACTAACACTACAATCTTAGTAGGTATAGCAAAGGCTTGCACTAAAACTACACTGCTTAACAAGCTAAGGCTTACAAATCAAATTTGAACTTAGGATTGCAAATTGGAACGGTACTCTGTACCGCTGTTAATTTGCGATTCGCTTTTTGCTAATAAGCTAACTAAGAACTAAATCTAAACTAAGTAAAATTTTACATTTTATGCATACAACTTACAAGCTATCTATAGTAGTGGCCACCCAGTGGGAAAATCTAAATATGGATTAGGTGACAGTTCAGCTCTAGTGTACTGAAATGAACTGTGTTAGTGCTGTGTTAAAAGTGCTGTGTAAAAGCGATTAGCTATTGGGACTAACTATTGGCAAAAGCAACAAAAAAAAAAGTAAGGAAAGGCTAAGTTTGGTTGCAACCGAACATTTTATACTCTCGCAATTTATTGCTATATTTTTATTAAGATAACACATAATTTGACTCACATATTTGGCATATACATATATAGTATAAAGACCGTTTAAAGTTTAAAACCCCTAATATTAGTTATTTGGGAGCAAGGGTTAGCAAGTTATGAGCCGATTTTAACCATTTGTGGTACAGAGAAAGATTTCCTTTGAATTAAAATATCTGAGAGATTTACCGACATTTTCAGTGAAGAATTACCATAAGGCACGGAGTTTTTCACATTCGATATTTAGGGCTTTGAAAAGTTACAGACCGATTTCGAAAATTTTTTCACGAATGCTGCCACTATGATATGCTCTATGGGCGCTAGTATACACTATTTGTGCAAAGTTTTATTTCGCTATCTTCATTGGTTCCTTATGTATATATGTAATATAAAGTGAAGGAATCAGATGGAATTCAAAATTGAGTTATATGGGAAGTTGTCATTGTTGTGAACCGATTTTATCCATTTTCCACACGTATCATCAGGGTGTCAAGAAAATATTATAAACCGAATTTCATTGAAATCTGTCGAGTAGTTCCTGAGATATGGTTTTTGATCCATAAGTGGGCGATGCCACGCCCGTTTTCCACTTTGTGAAAAGATCTGAGTGCAGCTTCTCACTGGTATTTGTTCTGTAAAATTTAGTGTTTCTGCCGTTTTTCGTTAGTGAGTTAACGCACTTTTAGTAATTTTCAACCCAAACTTTGTATGGGAGGTGGGCGTGGTTATTAACCGATTTCAACTATTTTCATGGTGTATGGTGGGGTACGTAAGAGAACCGACTGCAGAAAGTTTGTTTTATATAGCATTATTGGCTTGCGAGATATATACAAAAAACCTATTTGGAGGCGGGCCCACTTCCCCAAAAAAATTACATCCAAATATGACCCTTCCTAGTGCGATCCTTTGTACCAAATTTTACTTTTATAACTTTATTTATAGCTTAGTTATGACACTTTATGTGTTTTCGGTTTTCGTCATTTTGTGGGCGTGGCAGTCGTCCGATTTCGCCCATTTTTAATACCAACCGGCTCATGGTGTCAAGGAATATGTGTACAAATTCATTAGGATATCTCCATTTTACTCAAGTTATCGCTTGCACAGACGGACGGACGGACAGACATCCAGATTTCAAATCTACTAGTCATCCTGATCACTTTGGTATAAATGACTCCATATCTAACTCTTTTAGTTTTAGGTTTTACAAATAACCGTTATGTGAACGAAACTATTATACTCTCTTAGCAACTTTGTTGCGAGAGTATAAAAATATATTAAATGAAGGCTTCACTGTATTTCCGCGAGTACAAGATTATCCGATTTCATGAACTTTATATAAGGGGCATTCTCTGGAAAAAAAGCCACTTGAAAAAAAAAGTTCTTTATTTTCTTTGGCAATTATATATCTTATAGTACATGTAAAAACTAAAATAAAACATATGGTTTTAGGTCTGTGTAATCATGGGGTTGCCATATTATAAGGGGGCTAAAGTTTTTGTAAAAATTTTTGAACCGCCATAACTTTAAAACTAATGAACAGATTTTAAAACACCATGTGACTTTTTTTTTCAGTATTTATCAATCTTTGAAACTGTATATCGTAAACATTTTTAAATTAAGATTATAGCAAAAAATGAAAAAAATTTTTTTGAATTTTTAACAACTTGTTCCCCCCTTCGATTTTTTTCGAAAATATCTTAAAATGTTCCTTATTTCATCACCTTTTTGCCCCAAAGGGAATTTTGGGACAGCAATATTTGTATGAGCTACAAATAAAAAACCAACTCAGAACATGATGAAAAATCATTGATTTATGCACTATTATTATCAGAATTTAGCTTCAGATTAACGACGTGGACGCATGGCAGATATGTAATCCCTTTTTGTTTTTTTTTTATTTTTTAATATTATTTTTAAATTTTTTTGTATATTTCAAATTTTTAATTTTTTTTTTTTTTTTTTTTTTTTATTTAAAATTATAAAGTTGTTGAATATAATATAGTTAATCATTTAAAAAAAAGCAAAAAACCAAAAAACAACCAAAAAAAATTAAAAATTTTAAAAATACAAAAAAAATGTTAAAAAATTATTAAAAAATAAAAAAAATCAAAAAGGGATTAAATGTCTGCTACGTCCACGTCGTTAATCCTGGGTTACGCTAAATTCTGATAATAATAGTGCATAAATCAATGATTTTTTATCATGTTCTGAGTTGGTTTTTTATTTGTAGCTCATACAAATATTGCTGTCCCAAAATTCCCTTTGGGGGGTAAAAAGGTGATGAAATAAGGAACATTTTAAGATATTTTCGAAAAAAATCGAAGGGGGCATAAGTTGTTAAAAATTCCAAAAAAATTTTTTTTTTCATTTTTTGCTATGAAATATTAATTTTATAAATTTTTACGATATACAGTTTCAAAGTTTGAGAAATTCTGTACAAAAAAATCACATGGTGTTTTAAAATCTGTTCATTAGTTTTAAAGTTATGGCGGTTCAAAAATTTTTTTACAAAAAACTTTGACCCCTTATAATATGGCAACCAGGCGTTACACAGACCTAAAAACATATGTTTTATTTTAGGTTTTACATGTACTATAAGATATATAATTGCCAAAGAAAATAAAGAACTTTTTTTTTCAAGTGGCTTTTTTTCCAGAGAATGCCCCATAAACTCTAGCGCAAACTCTAATTTATATTAAAGATAGATAATAATTTGAGCTCAATGAAGTGACATACGGTAGTGGTCGAATAATTGATACTGTTATCTCAGCAAATAATATATAAATAGAAAAAATCATATATTGAAATATATATACACATATATATGTATACATATATTGTCGCAGTGTTGTGAATTAACCGTGATAAGAGCACAAAACCAAAAAAAAATAAAGATAAACGTTAATTATGCACAGAGAAAGTCATTACACACCATACACTTTCCCACTGGGTAAGCCAAGCGCCTAAATATAGGCAACATTTTTCATTATACATCCTGCGTAATAATAACTACATTCATTTACATACATATCTTTAGCAAATATTTCATTGGCGGAGGCTTACGTCTTTTAGCGCTTAGCTTGTTGAACTGGCAATTACATTGTTTTTGTATATAAATAAACATATACTCACTTATATATTTGTATATATGTATGTGTGTATATTTTACAAGCAATATTGTGAGATTTTCAAGTGACTTTCTGTAAAGCTCACTTGCGTGTGTATTAAACCTGTCAGAAGCTGCACATAATCTAATACAAATACGTAGTTAAAAACGCTAGCAATGCATGTTGCAGGCGCCTGTCTTTGCGCTTTAGTTCATTTCCCACAATTGTGTCTTATTATAGGAGGAACTTCATTGCGACCGCATTCAATAGTATGTGGTGGGCTCTCGCGAATCGAGTAGTTCATTGCTGCACCGATGACCCATTGTTATACGCAGTGTTTGGTATGGCAGTGGTCTTCCCTCGTTCAGATTCGCCGTGACATAGATGAGATACGTCTCACCTGGTGTCAGATTGAATATGGTGTGCGTTTCGAGCGGAGTACTGCAATGCAAATAGAATGGATAGTGATTAATTAGATGGGAAGAATAAACTATTCTTTAATAAACTTAGATCCAAGAACACCTTTTTAACAGCTCCTTACTGGTATCATATAGCACCCTATCTTTTCTTCTCTTCAAGTTATCTTTTTCCAATTTGTTTAATGTTAATCTTTTTTGGGAACAAACTCTCTCAACTCTAGTTATCCAAACCTGCTTGAACTAGCAAACATAGATCAATTGTCATCAAAGTCGTCTAATGGAAGGCCCAAGAAACGAGCTGTATCGACAGGGTCGGACCAAAGGCGAATGGAGTGTTATATAAGTGCGGTTAAGTGGGCATGCAAAAAGGTGGTAAGTGTCATGCGGGGACTCTTTGCATGCAGGACCTATATTAAGTATGTCGGGGTTCAGTCTGCATTTAAACTAATCAAGTTCGGTGTCGGTAATTGGTGGTAATTTGACTCCAAGTACGCCATTCACTGGGAGGGAGTCGATGAAGATGTTAATAGCTCCTCTGTGAATAGCGTTCAGTGCTTGTCGAAAGTCGGTCGTGTCCGAAGTCCGGTCTGTATAGTTCTGTAAATCGTCGACGTATTTCTGGAAGGTACTCTTGATGGCCCTGGGAAGCGGCTCGGCTTCCAACAAGTGACTGACAGAGATGGTTTCTGCAAAAACAAAATTTCTGCTGTCCGGAGATCGGTATTTTGACAAGTCTAAAGCTTCCCTAGCGTCCTACTGCACTCAGGCGACCATATAGGGGCGGCGTAGTATATGACCGGCTAGCCACTTGAGGATCGTTTTGCGGCTTTATACCTTGGTGACAATCGCGGTCGTATGGAGTGGGAAGGAGTACAGCGTGACACCCACAGTGGTGTTTGTGGTATTTAATGTCATTGACAGAAATTTTTAGTAGGGTAGAATGTTAGGCACCTAGCAGTAAAGAAGCGAGAAAGGTCGAGGAGGTGTGCGTTTACTTTTGGACACATGTCATAGATTCTATAACCCGACGTCATTATCATACAATTATCGGCGAAGAGGTGACTGAGATTCGTATTACATGCCACTACAACCGGACATGAAAAACATTTAGATCAGTACCTTCGAAGATCTTTTAATACAGTCACTTGTGTACTTTGACAATTTCGACTCAGTGGACCCAACAAACTCCTGGTTTTTTTATGCTCATATCAAACATTTATGTTTCAACTTATTATAACTACATCTCGATTCATATTCGTTTGTATTGCGCCGTGTAATAATATAATTGTGTAGACCTACTATATACAACTCTACAAGGCCATACAAAATGTGCAAACTCACCTTTTTGAACGTTCGAAGCATTTAATGGATTGAAATAGTGGATGCTGCACCACGCGCCGTCCAAAGTCGAGGCAGTAGTTCGTGTAATCGATGGAGCTCCGATTACGCTGCGGCAAATTGAACACAATTACACAGTACCTGGAACGCCACAAACATACGCGCAATTAACACAGATATCGACGGATGTCAGCATTCATACAGCCGAACAAGTGCGTATTTCGAACAGCATTATGCCATAAACAGGCCACAGAAACCGCAATACAAATTCATGCAGCACGAGTAGGAAATGTGGCAAGATGCATATCGTAGTTGAGACCGCAGCATAGATTGAGATGCGCATTCCAATTATGTGGTTTCGTTGTTGATAATGTTGCAAATGTAATGAGAGAACAAATACGATTTTGTTTAAGTAGTAGTTGAGGCAATAAAAGAGAAGTGTATTTAATGTGCGAAAGTGCAAAGGATTATTCTATTATGATTATTCTATATCCACAATAAAGCAAATTAAAGTGAAATTCGTGAAGATATTTGTTGTCTTGTCTATTTGCATTCATTTTCTCCAAAGCAAATAAGCGCGTATACACACCTGATTGTTCGGCTGTCCGGCGAACTGTACCATGCAATCGTGGCTACGGAACAGCGGGTGCTCACCTCGAAAACAGTGATGTCAGCCGGCAGCTCTGGCAGGTGCTGAAAGATGCCAGTTGTGGTGACAGCCAACTATTAAAAAATATATATTTATAGTATAAATTGAATTCAAATCATTGCAAGGCTACTACTTACTCCCACTTTGTGTGCCCGCAGCGTCTCATCTACGTTACTGGGCGTGAAGCGCGCTATATACCGCTGACCCTTATACACTTCCGATAATCGTATATATGTGGGCCTATATATGCCGGTCGCGTTGCCCATGAGTGTGCGATTACGCAGTATTTTTATGTCGATTTCGCTACCGCCACACGGCACAATAAGATAACGCAGCTGCAGCGCTACTAATGGCAAAGCTGTTTCTTTCCCAGGAACCTGAGAATTCAAAAGTAGATTTAATTTCCTTGTATTATCAGAATAACGAATGGAATAAATTCGGGATACCAATTAATTATACTGTTCAAAATACATACTATTATATAATTCTTTAAATATTAGGTTGGCAAATATCTCCCTTCCTTTTTTGCTCTTTATTCAATGCTTTATAAAACGTGTTACAGTGATCGGATTTAGTTCAAATATGCACCGTTTCGTCCATCTAGACGGCAAATTCATAACACCCCCCTCGTAGAAGCCCCCTCCTTATTTGCGAAGAACTCGGACAGCCACTTTTCACAAGCCTCTCCTGAGTTCAACTTTACACAACAAGGGCGTTCGCCATGGACAAGAACAGGTGGTAATAATTTGGCGCTATGTCCGGCCTGTATGGTGGATGCGATAAACCTCCCATCCGAGCTCTCGTAGCTTCAGAAGAGTCATCAACGAAGTGTGTGGTCTGGCGTTGTCCAGGTGGAACACTACACCCTTGCTGTTGGCCAATTCTGGACGCTTCTGGTCGAACTTCTACTTCAAGCGGTCAAATTGTTCGCAGTATATGGTAGAATTAGGCGTCTGGCCATATGGGAGCAGCTCATAGTGGACGATTCTCTTCCAATCCCACCAAACACACACCAAAACCTTCCTGACCGTCAATCCCGGCTTGGCCACTGTTCGAGACGATTCACCGGCCTTCGACTACGACCATTTTCGTTTGATATTGTCGTATGTGATCCATTTTTCGTCGCCAGTCACCATCCGCTTCAAAAATGGGTCGAATTCGTTCCGTTTCAGCAGCATATCGCAGGCGTTGATTCGGTCCAGAAGGTTTTTTTGGGTCAAATCATGCGGCCCCCAAACATCAAGCTTTTTTTGTGTATGCAGCCTTTTGCAGATGTTTTAAAATGATTTGGTAACTAACTCCCATCTCATGGACGATGTCATGTGATGCCACATGCCGGTCTAACTCAATGTTTTTCATGATTTGATCGGTATTTGTCGTCACAGATCTTCCGGCGGCTGGCTTATCCATGGTGTCGTTTTCTCCCGCTCCCGCAATATTCAAACTAATTATGCATAGCGTCATTTTATAGGTTATGTCAAGACCTTTCAAAGATGTATAGTATTGCTAGATACGAGCTCTGTAGCACTTTATACATAGCCGCGAAATTCAAAAGACATAAAGGCGGAAGGTAGATATTTGCCAACCTAATATTTAAGTTACATCTTACACATTTCACATTATTGTTCTGAATATTTTTATACTCTCGCAACAAATGTTGCTAAAGAGAGTATTATAGTTTTGTTCACATAACGGTTGTTTGTAACACCCAAAACTAAACGAGTTAGATATAGGGTTATATATACCAAAGTGATCAGGGTGAAGAGTGGAGTTCAAATCCGAATGTCTGTCTGTCCGTCCGTCCGTCCGTCCGTCCGTCCGTCCGTCTGTGCAAGCTGTAACTTGAGTAAAAATTAAGATATCTTGATGAAACTTGGCACACTTATTTCTTGGCACCATAGGAAGGTTGCTTTCGAAAATGAGCAACATCGGACCACTGCCACGCCCACAAAATGGCGAAAACCGAAAACACATAAAGTGCCATAACTAAGCCATAAATTAAGCTATGGAAATAAAATTTGGTATGAAGGATCGCACTATGAAGGGGCATATTTGGATGTAATTTTTTTGGGGAAGTGGGCGTGGCCCCGCCCCCTACTAAGTTTTTTGTACATATCTCGCAAACCAATTGAGCTATATAAACCAAACTTTCTGCAGTCGTTTTTTTTAGCCACTTCCTAATACAGTCCAAAAATGAAAGAAATCAGATCAGAACCACGCCCACCTCCCATACAAAAGTTAGGTTAAAAATTACTAAAAGTCGGTTAACTCACTAACGAAAAACGTCAGAAACACTAAATTTCACATAAGAAATGGCAGATGAAAGCTACACTCAGATTTTTTTACAAAATGGAAAATGGGCGTGGCGTCGCCCACTTATGGGTCAAAAACCATATCTCAGGAACTACTCGACCGATTTCAATGAAACTTGGTTTGTAATAGTTTCCTTACATCCCAATGATATGTTGTGAAAATAGGCCAAATCGCTTCACAACCACGCCTACTTCCTATATACCAGAACTTTGAAAACGATCTGAATCGTTTACTTTACAATATATAAAGTAAGTACTAGTGAAGATATCGGTGCAGAACTTTGCACAAATACTATGTTAATAGTGTGGCAGCCCCATTCTAAAAATCGCCGAAATCTGACCATAGGTTTTCAAGGCCCCATATATCGAACATGAGGACCTCGGTGCTTCTAACCTAATATTATGGTTTACAACTTTCAATGGACTTTATACAATATATGTGACGAATATGTGGGTCAAATTGTGTATTATATAATATTAATAAAGTTAAATAAATAAATTGCGAGAGTATAAAATGTTCGGTTACACCCGAACTTAGCCCTTCCTTACTTGTTAATTTTTATTTAGTGTAAAATACTCATTCATAGATATGTTCGTATGACATAAACCACTTAGAATCCCTTGTCACACATATTCCAATATTCCGATCGATTTTATACTTATCGGCTAAAATCCAAAGTACTAGTCTCCTGAATGATCTATCTAGTGATCTAACATAATACGATTATTAGACTTTGGGTATAAATTTGCAATAATGAAGATCTCCGTCCCCTCTCCTGACAATATCTTAATTAATGGTACTATCCATAAATGGATGATATAAATGGATTGTCGTTCCTCTGGTTAACTCAAATTCAAACTGAAAGAAATCGTCCTATATCGGCATTTAACGCTAACCTGCCTAACATTGTATAACGATATTTGGGCTGGCGAAAGAGTTACCTCCATTAACCTACTAGTCATTTCCTAGAATTATTTCTTTTGGTGAAAAGTACATGCCTCATGAGCTAAACTAATGAAAGAAATCATTCAGAATGATAACCGAGAGAATCATATTTTCAAACTGCAAGCAAGCCTCTTTAAAGATTGGACTTCCGAAATGATTTGGCAACCAAAAATTAATATACCCAATTCAACGGACTTAAACCATATTAAGATCTGTTATACCCTTAGAATTAAAATATTGAAAATTGATTAACAATAGTAAATAATAGTTGAAAATTTAATTTTGAGTCCAAAGGGAGCACAGCATTGTCAATGGCAATAGTTTTACCTGACAGACCGGTTAGCAATAAGTATTGTCTGTGGAGATGAGGACAAATTTTAATTACCAACTACTGCAGTCTGATAATAAGCTCCTACCACACAGATTGCGGCTGACTGACAGAATTCAGCCATAAATACATATTAATAACAAATTGAAAATAGATTTCCTTGGCTTAATATGCTTGTGATGCACTCACCTTAAAACTGAAGACCTGCACGCCGTTCAGACCAGATATTTTCCTCATAGTCAGCATATTGTCGTTGAGCGCCACCGGATGTGTACGATTGTAATCCACTTGTGCGGAGGCAATGTGAAATGTGAGATTTTGGCGGCGCGTGTGAACTCCAAAGATGTCCAGGTAATATGTGAGATTCGGCAGCACACCCCTCAGCAGCTGTTGGGTGTGGGCACCCGTACAGATAATGTTGACGTTGCGTACATCTGCGTCAGCGGTGAATATGTGTGAATAAATGAAAGTTACCAGTGGGATCTGAGATGAATGTCCTCAATGCAATTACGAGCAACCGCAGTTGCGTGGTGACTCACCAATTTTCTTAGCACGCTCCGGTGGCCTTAACCAAATGTAGTCCACCACAGAGCCGGGATAGCAGTTGGCTGGCGCACCGCCATTTTCATGGGCCGTCGCACTCGTGAAGTAGTCATTGACGGCGTTGCAGAAATTCAATTGCCGCCGCTGCGTATTCACCACCAGGCAGTAATGCACCGCATGGAAATCGAATTTACTGCACCGTAAAGAGAGAGAGAGAGCGCGCACAGGACGAAGAAAGTCAATCAGTGATCAATGCATATATTTTACTTTTAAAGCGCTATGTGAGTATGTAAATAGGTAGTCGGGCACTCACCTCTTGTCCCACTTGACAATCATCTGACGATTGCGCACCAGATTCTGCGTGCGTATGCGTATGTGATGCGTGCGATTGAGCAGCGGCCAGCTGGACTGCGGATGTGCTGCATGCGCCTCGATTTTGATGGAGCCGCGCTGGCGGGCTTGCACGAATATATCATACTGGCCGCGCAGCGCACACGGCAGCACCACGGTGCGTTGATCCGATTTGAGTGAACGCGATAAATTTACTGCGGAGTGAAGACAAAGTGAGGCAATGCATGAATGTATGATAAACCGTACGAGCGAGTGAGCGATGCAGGCAAAGATTAATGCAAATGCGCACGTCAAAGTGATGAAAGGGTAGTTAGTGGATAAATGCGGACAGGGATGCGAAGCAGAGAAGCACAGAGAATATGTGTAAAGTCAAATTAACAACACTGAGTTGCCATGGAATGAAAATTAAAGAAAACTGAATTTGTGTTCAAATGAACGCCGTGGCGTATGAGTAACTTAACGCTGCCAAGGAACCAAAATTACTCATAATACTTACCAGTTTGATTGTAGTAAATCTTGCGCACGACCTGCTGCGAAAAATTGATGGTGAGCGGTGCAGAAGCATTGATGTTTAACAAGAATCTGACAAATGGAAAAATTAGAAATTTGTATTTAAAAAAATATATAAATTTACACAGATTGATGAAAGATTAGTCTTACTACTTTTTTGCATTTTTTTTCATTTTTTCCAAATATTTTAAATCGCAACAAACAACAACAAAAATGTGTTAAAAATAATTTTTTTTCACTTTTTCTATATCATCGATGTCGCACAGCGACCAGGTTTCTAAGATTTCGCCAGACTTTCTAAACTTCATACCTACTGTGTTGGAAAAAAATAAACCCAATTAGCATAACACGCTTAAAACTGAGGAAGACGGGATTTTTTAAAATGATCTTACTAAATTACTCATTTGATCAATATTTATTTGTACAGATTTTATGTTTTAAGAGGCTATACCAGTATGACATTTTCAAAAAATTGTTCATCAATTTTTTTTTTATTTTTTTGCTTATTCCAAAGTTTAACTCTTTAAATCTTGAATATCTGAAAACTGCTGACATCATAACTCAACTAGACATTGACCGATCGAATGTTCAAATTTGAACTGAGTATTCTTGAATATATTTACTATACAATGACCTACGATCTTTTTTGATCGATGAAAATTGTTAATTCGGCATTAAAAAAATATTATTTTTTACCTAAAAAAAAAGATATTTTGTTTCAAAACTACGCCATTTTGTTAATTCTTGATATTTTTCAATAATCGTAAATCATTGTATAGGAAACACATATATTCAACTTTAATAACCTTTTTGATTTTATTTGATTCAGCTACTCATTTGACCGGAATCATGTCAGCAGTTGGTAGGGATGCAAACATCGTGAAATGAAACATCGATGGTTCGATGTATCGATGTTTCTTCAAAACCCATCGAAATCAAAAACATCGGCCATTAAAACATCGATACATCGAAACATCGATGTGTTTTTGAACTTTTTTAAATTTAGTGTGAAAAGCTAAGGGATACAGAAGCAGATGCATAAATAAATGAAAAGTAGTACGACTTAAGTTGATACATTTTATGTCACTTAGCATTATATGTCTATTAAAGTTTTTTCTCAATAATTAACAAAATTTCAAAACAACGATATGGAAAGTTTTTTCACTGTCATTTCTTTTCGATTTTACTTCTGCGTGATAGTTGCCCTGGGTTTAGAAAACGATCGTTTACTCGGCACTGGAGTGGCCACAATGTGTAAACATTAATAAGCCTATGTATACAACTCCGGAAACACAGTATTCATGTCAACCCAAACTCTATTGGCTTCTGATTGGTAGGGGTAACAGCCGAGAAACACTTTCTCTTCAACCTTCTGTCCCTGTAATTGTAGATAAATTTGACAGCTTACATTCCACCTTTTGGTGGACCAAATGTTTATTCTGGTTCCAAATATCAAACGAGTATTCTGTTTCACACTCATCCGAAGATTCCGTTGTATCAGCGCGATTCTTTGAATTTTTTATGAAGCAAAAAAAAGTATATATATTAGCTATAGCATCTTTAAAATGCAGTCATTTGAATCTCTGATCTAACGCAGTAGCCTACGCCAGAATTAAATTGTATAAATAAATCATAAAAGTAAAAGCAGTATAGTCCAAGCGCACATTCCCTTAACGAATTTTTCGTATTTTACAAAGTTTGAAAGTGAGATCGATGCATCGATGTTTTTAAATTCGAGACATCGATGGCTAACATCGATGCTTTTTGACGAAACATCGATACATTTGCATCCCTAGAAGTTGGGGAACTTTTTTTTTGGCACCTCCCAAGACATATATGTATAATATTTTTGTAAATCTTAAAATAAGGCTGAAAATATACTTTATAATGTCCAAAAAACTTCGAAACATTCGATCGCGAACTTTCTTAAAAAAATAACGAAAATCGCTTAATTTTTCAGGGGTTACACTGGTATAGCCCCTTAAGACTACAAAGAGACATCTCATCGAATTCACTAGATTGCTGCAAGTTAAGGGGTCAATGGCATGTCACTCAGATTTTATTTTCCCCCAAAGCTCTTCCATACTTCTAGTTTCAAACGTTTTAGCTGCTTCTTGACTAGATTTGGGACATGTTTAGGATCATATTCCTAAATAAAATACCATTTTAAGGCAATTTATTCTCCGCAATATGATAGTATATTCTTCTCAAGTATATTAACGTAGTCTGGGGCACACACTTTTTTCTTTTATCCTGAATATCGGACCAACCCAATATCTTCACGATGAACGTGTTTACGATCGAAGTCATAATTTTCCTTCAGATCTAAACAAGTTCAATTAAGCTGTATCAGACCACATTATTCCATCCATTATTTTTCGGCTATTTTTTTTTTACTTAGAAGTAGAACTTTCCCGGCTAACCGTATCCTTTTCAATAAGTATATTATTAGTGGCTAGTCGGACAACACTGATGCATACAATATATGTATTATTGAGATCCTTCGACGAAAAAAATATATATTTTTGGTGTTTGGATTAAAAGGTCGTCGTACTTTTGGGATATATTTTGCTTCTTGTCTTTTTCTTCGTTATGTCCTTAAAGTGAACTGCTGAATAAGTTCTTTTAACCGAAGAAGTGCATTAATTCAGCTCGTTCCCTATTTGTTTTCATCGTTTTTAGTTTTTTTCTAAAATTTCGGTCTGCATTTGTGTAGTTCACCCCGCGACCAATTCTGTATATAATCAAATAGATTCAAAAGTAACTTCATTTTTATAGGTTATCATGAAAATGGAGAAAACTCTATGTGAGGCATTCTATAAGAAATATATCAATGTATTTCCAACAGATATTCAGCATATTAACTCCATTCAAAATGAAGTTAACAACCTATTTGGATATCACATTTTATTACAAATCCCGCAGGGACATATCTCGAGGTTAACAGCTGTTACAATATATTTATTATATACTTACACCACAAGAGAAAAGGCCCTAAGCAATGAGCAAATAAACCCGTAATCGGTCACACGGAATCATTAAATTTACCACAACATTAATTAACACGCTCCGAGGTGCGAGGTGTGTTTTTAAGCGACATTTAGATATATAACACAAGAGAATCTTTCGCATATACATACATATATACATACAATGTATTGTAACGTATGTATTATGACTGGTACCCTTTGTGCATGTAATTACCATTTTGATGTTTCAATTTGCACGCGGCGCTTGTAAATATATTCACATAATTAATTTCCCTCTTCCCGCCACATATTAGTCTTCTTCACACAACCAACAACCAACCATGTACAGTAAGAGACAAAATTGAAATATTATAATTTCATATGCCGCAATTTGCAACAATGTTGCAAGTTGACAGAGTGTGGAATACTCAATCATATGCGCCACTGCACTTTTTCCTTGACTCGTGGCACCGTTCGCTAAGTTATCAACGGCGATTGCAGGATTGCCTGCGGCTTGATGTGCTTGTGTCAAAGATTTTGACAGGCTATCCTTGGCACAGCGTTGACTCACATGACAAGATGCAGTGTAGTAAAAAAGTTACAAATGATGCAGCGCTTTATGTGTATTCTAAAGACCAAGAGTTATCAGAATGGAGAGAAATGAGGATGCTGTTTAGGCCGTTTCTACCACACTACCAATTTTGACGATTATAATTCGTTGTTTACGGACACGAAGTCACACTCGGGGGTTTGCTAATAAGTAAGTTGGGGTTTTTCCAAAATCATTCAGACGATTCAGTTGCAGGTCAAGATGATCTTCAAAAGAAAGAAAAGGAGATACAAAGGAAAGGAAATACACGTATTTATAGTGGCTCCTGATATAAAAGTATTCTACTTCAAGTTTCATAACTCTCCAACTGTTCCCATAAAAAGAAACGATTAGTAAACATAGTGATATGTATGGATCACGATATATATCAGTTGAATTATGAATTTAATAATAACAAATTTCAAAGTGTTGTACATATTAAGACCATAGGCACCCATCTCTGCAATGTTAGCATAATTTAAGGGGCCATACCAGGGTGACACTTTCAA